>OZ024776.1:17056582-17482142 GCA_964017025.1 Stenichneumon culpator
TCGCTGATACACGAAGGCGAACTATAAGTCGGCTGAGCGGGCCTCCGCCCGCTCGGCCTCGACCTCATCCATACGCGTGTATCTTCGCCTTTTTTTTCTCTCGTCGTTATCGTCGTCGACGCCTCTCTTTCCGTTCCTTATCATTCCCGCGCGAGAAAACGCCAATCTGGACGGAAACATTTGCAACTGACCGGCACTGCGATTTATGCCGCTCGAGCATCATCGACCGTTCGCCGTTGGAAAAGACCCGATAATCGATCCTGCGACGGGCTCCGCTCACGATTTTTCGCATTCGCGAGAGAAAGACCCAAGCGCAGCCAGAAAAATTATTTATTTGAAAAATAATGAAAACATTTATTTGAATGAAACGAATATTTGTTTGAATTAAATAAATATGAGAGATCGAACAATTTTTGGTATATGGCGTGACATAGCGTAGATTGTCGTGAGAACATATATATATATATATATATTGTCAATTGACCATCGGCCCAAGTTCTTCAGCCATATTTGAATTAAGTTGATTAATTATTTCCGGGTCACCCTTCAGATAAATTATTTTTTTGGGTGCGGAGGGGGGTAACTCAGCCCATAAGGCATCTCCATGCGCGGGTACAAAAAATGCCTCTCCAGGGTTTCTCCTTACAAAGCTAATTACGACGAGGATGCGATTCGGTAAAAAATTTCGTACTCGTGTCGGCCGCGGGGCAACTCATCTTTTCCGCCCGTACCCCGGCTAACCCTTTCAGCTTCGCATCCCGCCGGTAGTGCGACCCACGACTGCACGTCGATCCTCCTCTTCTCTCCGCACTCTTAATAATGCTTATTATTTTTCAATAATTTTCATAATTCTTCAACAATTTTCATAATTCTTCAACAATTTAATTAATTTTTAAATAATTTTTTAATAATTATAATAATTTTTATAATCGAATCGAAGAGAATTAATAAAAAAAAGAGAGCATTAGTCAGACGTAAAATTGAAGGAAAAACAAACTGTAGAACTTCCGGGTAACGCGCCGAGTGCCACAGTGTGTATCGCGAGTTCACGCGATTCCAGCGCATTAAGTTCTTTCCTTCCTTCCGACGGCGCGGAGGAGGGAGGAAGGATCCCCTCGCCGCTCCGGAGCGCCGGACTAATCACGTAAGGGTTTACCGGGCTTTTCCCTCCTCGTATTCTGCCGGTCGGCGCTCGAGCGTGCTCGATCTGATAGCCTAATGCACGGCTTCCTATGCGGAAATGCCTCGCTACATTATTCCGAAGCTCTCCTACCGTGTGTTCTACCGGTCATATATCGACTGTCCTACGTGTGGCTCTACTCCTCGGTCTCCGTCGTCCCGCTTTGCACCCCCCCCCCTTCCGCCCCCCCCCCTCGCCCCCCCGCACAGTAGTCGATCCGTAGCCGCCTTTTCACCCGCAACCTTCTCGTTACTTCTCCGTTCCTCTTTCGCCGTGTCACCCCCTCCCCTCCCTCCCCCACCTTGCCCTCGACGGCGCTGTACTTTTGTCACGAGAACCGCTCGTCCCCCCCCCCACCTCCCTCTCCGCCCGCGCGACATCAAGTTTCCGATATTAAATATCGAGCTCTCTCCGCGAGCGCCAACTCCGTCAGCTCGTTTTTCGTTTCGTTCGCCATAGAGAAGCGAAGAAGAGTCTCGCGAGCAGCCCCGCGCCATAGGACGGGTATCTCTTTATATAGTACGGCGGTCGTGCGGTCGTCGCTAATGTGCAAGTAAAAAGTTTGCCTTGTACTTGGCGCAACTGCCGAGCGCGCGCGCGCACGGTTGGGCTCTTGTTATCGTCTTTTATTTCCATCTACCGCATCTATTATGTCTGTCTCTTTTGTGTGTTCGGGGAAAGAAGGGGGAGAGCGCATGCACGGCTCCGAAGAGGCGGATAAGCCTCGATATGACCAATGGGAAAATCGCCCCGGCGACCTCCGGTGACGAAGTTTCGAGGAGTTTTTAGATGCTGCGGTCGAGGAGGCTCGTCGCTCGGGGATTTATTATTTAAAGAGATTGAGCGGCAAGTTCGAGGTGGAAAAGTACGGGGTTTTTTCTTACCTCCAAGACGAGCCGGGAGCGTCAAGGGGAAGTCCCTCGATGCTTCTCGGGCCGATGATCTTTTCTTCGAATTCACTTCACTGCAAGCGTTTCACTTTCGCAAAAAAAAACAAAAAAATCGACGCCCCACCAGAAAATCTAGTAATCTACCGGTATGACTCTTTGAGCTCCGAATTGGCACATCATGCACTTCCGATTTAATTTGAGTAATGCGGGCGGTCCAACTTGCCCCGATAACAGCCATATAGCAAATAACGCGCTGCTTGGTTTTACGCCGCAAATCGTTAACTACAATCACATCAAACGTCTTCTTTCTCGCAAAGTCACGTCAAGACTGTAGTCATCTCTCGTCAATCGATAGTCTTTACCTTTGTCATTTGTCATATCGAGCTAATCCCGTCATCTGTGTAATATCATGCCTCCCAGTCAATCCTCATTTCTAAATCGTTACAATATTTTCTCCGCGATTCTCCAACCGCAAGTACGGACCACCTTTCCCGACCATCCTCAGGTCTTTCTGTGACACGATAAGAACCCAACCGTGCTTGGAGCTGTCTCACAAAATCGGTTCCACGCATCTCTTGGAGTCTCTCATTCGCATGAGGCTAATCATTCGAAGAACCGGCGTTGCTCGTGCGACAAATGCCCGAAGGATTGGTCCGCCCCAAGCTGGCGATTGGGGTCGCGGGGATGGTCCGCCACAGCTAGACGACGGGGGCGGCGAGAGGTGGTTGGGCGAACGGCGACGAACGACTCGGGGCTTGGAAAAGTGAGATGGAAGTGTCCTACCGGGAAAGAGGGGTGGATGAGGGGAGGAGGGGGGGGGTAGCTTGGCCGTTATCAGATCCCACGGTGGGACACGCGACTCAGCCGGCGCTCTGTTAGATCCTATCAGCTCGATGGAAGGAATTTTATGTCGTATAATGGACAACGGACGTACACGACATGCCCGACGCTGAAGCGCGAGCGCGTCACGAAACTCTTTCTCCTCTATCTCGTTCGCTCGTGCCTTTTCGTCTCTTGGTATAAAAAACAAAGAGAGAAAAAAAGGAAACCTCCCACTCGGCTACCACCCTCGGCGGCTCGCGATCTCGAGCATAAAAAAAAAATATATAAAATAAAAAGAAATCATGTCATCCGACATTTCCATGGAGAAAAGGAGAAACAAGAGGAGAAAACTGAATAACGTCGCTGTGAGCAATAAAATATGCATAAAATTCTGCATATATGCATGTTCATTGCAAATCGTTTCGTGCGCAAAGGGTAATGTCTATCCATCGCGATCCTCGCTCGGGGGGGCCGAGGGGGCAAAATGGTTTCGTTAGAGACGAGACTCTAAAAAAATTTATCGCGAGAAAATTGATACGGAATTGTCAGTTTCACGTCGTCTCCCTTCCGAGGAATACCTGCGAGGTTTCTCGTTGCGAATAATTTAACAGGCTCGGCGACGACGCAGTCCGACGAATTTTACGCCCGGTCGGCGATTCCGCCGATTGAGGAACGAAAAAAAAAAAAATTGAGTCTGACGAAGGCGTGCCGACGATTCGTGTGCGAATGCGCGCTCGGGGATCGCCCGGGCGCGCGTCTTTCGGCTCGTCGTAATTTCTTAGTCGATTCCTTATCGCGAGGGTTGATCTTCCAGCGAGCACACATTACCCACGCACGGCGCGGGTTCGCTGTCTTTCACACGAGCCTTTTTTATTCCGACTCCGTGTCCATTCCATCGCCTGTTACACGAAGAGGCCACCCCGCGGCTGCCGAGCCGGGAGGTAATGACGAGGTAATTTTCTAAACACAAATTTCCCTCGCCAACCCCCAACCCCGTTATCTGTCTTGCGCGGCACGTGACCGGCTCGTCCCTCGACGAACTCGCGCCCCCTTTTCTTCCTTCTTCGCCGGAGACACCTTCGTGTTCCACCGTCTTTTTTTCCCTCTTTTTTTTTCACTTATCCGACACGCATCGTAGCTCCGGCCTTATTTTTAGCCGTCCGCTCTATGCGCAACTAAACTCCGCCGCACGACGAGTGAATACTCCGCAAAGACTATTCAGAATTTTTCTGATCCGCGAGACCGCCCACAACACATCGAGCAAGAACGCCCGTAACATTGCTTCAGTTGAAATTTGAAAAAAAAACATAAAGACAAAAAAAATTAATCTTCGTAACGCAATTTAATCTCGCGTTACCTGAACACTAAAGAAACTTGCGGTGAAAGAAGGCATCCAATTAAAAAAGCCGAGGCAGTAGTTTACCGAGGATCTTGACTAAACGATGTGGGGAACCGGAAGGGAGGGGGGGGGGGGAAATACACCGCTGGCGAGAGGCAATTTTCTCCACGCACGCGGGTTCTAAGCCGTTCACCGTCGCTCGTGTGTGTACTTCTCCTTCATCCGTCTTTTCTCTCTCCACCTCCGTCATCTCGGCGGGTGTGTTTTTAATCCCGCAAGATTGTGTGTACTCGGTGAGCCGCGAGGGTGGTGCGGAGGGGGCGGGGGGTGTGCAGGGGACTATCGTCGACGTTGTGTGCTCACGGTCGACGCCGTCGTAGGTAAAAAAAAAAAAAGTTGCACGTTGCCCCTCGCCACGCCGCAGCCGGTGCAAAATTCACTGCAAGGGTCATTTAGCGAAAAAAAAGGAAGAGAGAAAGCAAAAAATGCCCGACCAGCGGAGGCTCGGCGCGTCGACGAGCGAGAGATAGGCTGACGTGAGCGTGTAGAAAAAAAAATAAAAAAAAATAACATCGCTCGTCTCCGCTCACACACGCGGAAGGAAACGCCAAAGTGTAGCGAGCGCGCTGCGTTTACGAGATAAAAAAAAAGAAGAAGAAAACCACCCCTCAGCAGTCTCAATTTTGGAGCGCGAGCGAGCGAGATGAGCCCGAGCGTAGGGTAACAGCCAGTGGCTTCGGGTTTTCTCTTATTGTGAGAAATAAGCTGGGCCGCTTGGCTGCCATGCTCGCTGCCGCGAGCCTGGACCTCGGGGGGGTGGTTGAGGTCGCTGTCGAGAAAATTCGAGGGGCGGGGGCGGTAATGCGGAGGCTCCACATGCATAACTCCGCTCCGACCTGCTCCGTACGTTAGTCACTCTCCTCGTGCCTCGTTCCTCCTCCTTTCAGCCGAGAGTGCGAGGCGAACCCACACAGCGACGGTCGCCTATCTCGCGGTTGGCTCGTATGCGCCAACACGCGAATTCATGCCAAGTTTTCTCCTCGCGGCGGATCGTTTCCTCGTGGATTTGTGCGGGCCCAAAGTGTGCGCGCACACGCGGGGCGCGGATCTCCACCTAGCAGACATGCCTACTTACTGCTCCGGCTGGTTTGCTGGTACTCGGGCGCGCGAGTGCGAGCATGTGAGCTTCCGGCGCGGAGCCGGAAGGACTTAGTAAGTGGGAGGCCTTGTAATTATTATGCTCTCGCTTCTCGTAATCTGTCCCTCGCCTCGGAACCCTCCGCCTCCCCCGCAGCCCCGCGTCGTCGCTGGCGCGCTCTCGCTCCGAGCTTTCCTTCTTTCTTTCGCTTCTTTCTTTCATTATTTCTTTCTCCTCGGCACAGAGACGCATTACCTACGTGGTCCTCTGTTATGTTTTTTTTTTCTTTTTTTTTTTTGCTTCCACTCTTTTTTTCGTTCTCCGGGTAAGTAGAGGTTTCTCTATATCCGAGCGCTTGCACACACGCCGGATCAAGAGCAGTGGCATCGCATGGTCTCGAGAAGCTCCGCTCCCTGCCTCCTCCTCACCCCCACCTTCCTCCCCCCTCCCCCTCGGTTGCTTATTACGCTCGGTAGAGAAAAAGCTGCGGGATCCCTGGCAAAAGGTAATTCGCTTGTCCCCGTTGCTAAGTCGCGCAATCTATTTTCCGGCGCGCTCGTAGACGCGCAGACTCCCGAGGGGGCTTATCATCTGCGCGCTAGGAAGGGGGACGATCTTTTATCTTTTATCTCGGATGAAGGTTTCAAAGGAGGCGCTAATTTTTTTTTTTTTTTCGATAGGTTACTCGTCGATTTATCGCATACGAGAGTTAGGGTCAGATTTTAAGACGGCAGTTCGAACTTAAGATCACTTTTGTGATCGAACTTAAGACTGCTGACGAGATCGCAATTAAGATCGCTCGTGAGATGAAGCTGCAGATCGAACTTAAGTTGGAAGCTTGGCCCCAACTTAGATCTTAAGTTCGATCTCAAGAACGATCCCAAGTTCAAACTAACTATCAAATTTACAGTGGAGGGAAACCGGGAAAAAATCTCCTAATTACCTAAATCCCCAAAAATTGTAATTTTTCCCCCGAACTTCCCTCCATCCTCTCGCATCTCTGTTTATCCCTTTCCGTATACCCGTCGAAAGAGACTGGCGGATATTTGCCAGCGAAACGAGCAAGTATTACCAGCGAGTCCTTTGAGACAAAAGCTTTGAGAGGTGAACAACGCTGCGAGAAGGCCCCGAAGGGAGTGTCGGGGCGGTGTAGGATAGATAAAGTCGAGGGAGGGGTGGAAATACGTCGGGTTCGGGACAGCGAACAGTGGGACTTGGGCGGAAAGCCGGAGAGAAGCCGAGGAGGCGGTGGAGTGGACCGCTGCGGTGAAGTCGGCAGGAGCGGTGATAAAACGGGGTAGACATTGGTTAGGGTTGAAAGACGAGCGATGTATCGTTCGCGCACTACACTCGGCCGAGATGGACTCGGCCCTCTTTCGCCCGGCTCTTTCAAGCCCGTCTTCCTCCGCCTTCGACTCCTCGGCGTCCTTCTTCGCGCTAATGAGAGGACGAGCGGGAAGAAAACTTTGGTCTTTGAGCCGATGCCGCGAAAGCTGGGACTTCGGAGCCGGAGCGCCAGAGCAAAGAAAGTCGCCTCGCCAAGGTACAGATATAGTATCACCGGATACCGGAAGGCGCGCGCGCGCGCGCGAGCAAAGCGAGAAAGAAAAATTTCCACGAGCAATTCGCCGCACGTACCTCCCGCATCAAGCCCGGGAATATTGCCCACCTCCCCGTAGAGTTCCTCATCTGCGCGAGCTTAGGTACGATAAAAAGAAAGGGGAGAAAAAAAGAAGGAAACACCGGTGTTGGTGCAACGAATGTGTGAAGAAGAGAGCCGGAACCGGGCCGGATGCGCGGGGTAAGGCACAAGATCTCGAGAAATTCCGCGGCCGGGCTCCTTAATTAAAAACTCAGTGCACGGCACAATGGAGTGGCAACTCTTTGGGTACCCGCTATGAGCTGACGTCGCGAGGGCTTCTCACTCCCCCCGCCGTATCTGTGTACGGCGTGTACGTGTGTTATGTACGCGTCCTATGTTATGTAGGGTAGGCATAAATGAGAAGGTAAAGCCCACCTACAATGCCGACCTACCCCTAGCCCGCGCCTTGTACTTCCGCCATCCGAACGACTGATCGGGCCTCATCCGCCTCATTTTCACGAAGATCCCGCATCGAACCTGCCACTCCAGTTAACGAGACACGATCGTCGACTCTTCCGCTTCTCTTTTCCTACGACTCCGTTCGCCGCTTCGAAGCGACATGCGGATTTTTTTTTATCAGAGATTTCTTTTTTTTTATCATAATTGGTCCCGTTATGTTCCCGGTGTACGGCGTATCATTCCGTGTGCATTGCACGCCGAGTTACCGCATCAAAAGTCGCCCCCTCCTTATCGCCCCGCGCCAACGTCGGGACGTCACGAAATGACCAAGTATCCAATTACATCGTCGTTGAGATGGCGGTTTCGTACTCGTTGTACCGAGCGTGATCATTATTTCCAAAGCTCTCATACATCTCGTGTGTCCGCGCGCAGGCACAGACACTCGCTTATCGGAGCTCCCCCTCCCACCCCCCCCCCCACCACCCCGCGAGTCTGTATCGCGCGGATACACAGGTCTGCTCACAGAGACATAAATATTGTGCAAGCGGTGGAAAATTCACTTTGAGATCGAGTCGAATGGGGCACCCTGCCAATGAGCCACGAGCCGTGCCTCGGTTATTTATGTTTCCTTCTCGCTCGCGGGGCGCCCCTCTTTCCTAACGTTTTCTTTTTCTCCGGCCTCGCTCTCCTTTCCCTCGACCCCCCTTCCAACCACCCACCGGCAGCTGCCGTGATGGTGTTTGTGCGCGTAAACGGCAGTCACTTAATTAAAAATTACTTAATTACGTTCTTGGCACTAATTAGTGGGCGCTCGGCTCTCTCTTGGCGGCGTAGCCTTTTCTCACCCCCCCGTTTCTCGTCCCTCCTTCCACGGCTCGGCCACCCTCGCCCGCCCTCTCTTGCATCGCGCGGCCTCGCCGACCGCTAGGCTTCCGTGCTGCGTTTCGTTCCGCAACCCCCCTGCCTGAAAGAGAGTCGGAACCCGGAGAGAGCGAGAGAGTCTGCGGTGCCGCAGTCTCTTCAGCGGGGCATGCCGGCCTTAACCGCCCCCTCCCCCCCCCCCCCCGCGCCCGACCGAACAACCCTCGCCGGCCTCGGCGCGGGCGAACCACCCGCCCCCGCGTGTCTTGATGGCATTCTTTTCTCCCCAGGTACAGAGAGGCAGACCGTCGGAAAAAGAACAGGGAACTCGTGCAACAGTCGCGAAAAAAAATTATATAAAAAAAGTTAAAAGCGCTTCCCCTGACACTGAGGCTCACGGTGGCTGCTGCGACTTCCGGTTTACTTCGTTACTCGTCCGCTGCTGTCTATATTAGCTTGATGGCCGTTGTGATCGGTGATTCTTGATTGATTATCTTTGTTAAAATATGTCGATTAATATGGAAGATAAATACAATAAAAAGCGCTTTCCCGACACTGAAGCTCTCGGTGGCTGCTGCGACTTCCGGTTTACTTCGTTACGCGTCCGCCATTGTCTTCATAAGCTTCCTCGCAGTTATAATTGATACGATATGATCGATGATTTTTTTATCGATTACTTTATCAAAATATTTTTACTCTATAATATTTACTCTATTAATATCGAGAAAAAAATAAGTAAATAAAATGTTGCTAAGTTATTAAACGGAATCTATCGACGAGGCGAATGCAGTCGGCGCTCCTCGCGAGGCTTTCGGGCTCTTCGTGTAATACTTCTTCTTGCGCTCGCTTTTTCTCTTCGGCCTCATCGTCCCTCGCTCCATCTCGTTTCTGTCTGCATCTCTGGCGCTTTTTTTTTCTTCCTCCTTTTTTTTTGATAATGAACACAAGTACGAGAAACACGACGGGTATTGGCTGGGCGGTAGACAATGCGGTGGCCGCGGGGCTATCACGGTAGGAACGGAACGGCGGAGAAGAGAGCCGGAGGAGGCCGAGCGAGGCCTCTGAACTCTCGGCGCAAGAGAAGAGGAAGGGGCTTCCTCTTCCTCTCTTCTCTCGGTCCTCCTCTCTCTCTCTCTCGTCGAGGCGCGTTACCGGGAGAGGCTGTCGGCGAAATCGGGGGGAGGACTTTATAGGGGATGTAAGCATCGCCACTGCAAGGCTAATCCGGCGCTATGAGCCGCTACTTGCAGCATCAGTACGGGTACACTCCGAGCTAAAGATTATCCGACGGTCGTCTCTTGTCTCAATCTCCGCATATCCATGGAAATATATTCTCTCCGCCCACTTCCTAGGTTTTTATTTTTTACTCTTTTCTCATCAGCGGAGAGAGCAGTGTCGCATCGCGAGTAATTGCGTGCCGCGCCGATGCACGAACTCCCGTACGACCTGCACTGATAAAAAAAAACCTTCGGTCGAATCAACTGGAGATTCGGACTGGGATGTTCAGTTCAAAATATTGAGTTGGTTGATCAAAATAATTTAATGCCTAAAAAATATTTTTGGTAAGATTATCGAAAAATATTGTATAAATAACCAATCTCTTAGCTGATGCTAATAAACATTTGGTTGGTCGAACAAAATATTTTGATGCCTCAAAAATACTTTTGTAAAATCATCGAAAAAACTATTGAATTAAGCAATCACTAAGCTGTACCAACAAAATATTTATTCGAACGTCCCTGCCCGAATTTTTGGTCGATTCAACCGCATCTTTTTACATCAGCGTATTGTCATCGCCGCTCGATCGTAGGTAGAAAAAAAATCGATTTTATCGTTTCATTACATTTCATATCATTATTATGTTTCATCGAACGATCTTCATCGTCTTCTTGGCCCACTAGTACAAAAGTGCAAAGCAAACACTGTACCGATACCAACTGAGATATGCCAGATAAAAAAAAAAAATTGAGATTACCGTAAAGTATGAATTCGCTCTCGAACCGGAAGTCGTTCCCGAAAATGAATTTTCCAAGCGGAGCTTTCGCCGGTGCCCTAATGCAATCCATTACGCTCGTCCTCGTCCACCCTCGCGCATAAGCGGCCTCCACCGGTGAGCTTTGTCATCCCCCGTCCCGGCCCGCACTTTCATCCCCATCGGTAGTCGCGGCTCTCGCAGAAGCGCACATGGTCCAGCGTCCTCTTTCGCCCCCCGTCGATGTGTGAGTGCCTTAAGCCGAGGAGGAGGAACGAGCGTTTCGAGCCGGCTCGGCGAAAAAATTGTAAAATGATAATGTTCGTGTCCCGCCTTAATCGGCTTTGTAATCGCAATGGCGGGAGCGGAGCCGGCGAGCTGCAGTCGGGGGCCGAGCCGGGGGCATCGCCGTTCGGCGGCACGTCGACATCATCCCCGGCGTCGGCGTCGGGCCGTGCCGCCTCTCTCAACTCCGCCGAGGATTTAATTTGCATCCGTCCGACGAAAAACGCGAAAAACAGTTTATCAAAAAAGTTACCGCGCAGACTCGGCTTAGGTGGAGGAGAGTGCGAGGCGGGCGGCCTCTCCCCGGAGAACCTATCGCGCCGTTCTGCATATAACCGACGGGTCCGGCAATGAAATTGACCGGGGGGACGCTCGGCCGGCGGACCGACGGAGATACACCCCAAGTGCCGCGACGTCGCATCGATTAATTTTTCTCCCGTCTCTGCCCCCGCTCCGATCCCGGATATTTTCCTCAGAAAAAAACTCGCCCTCGTTTTTCCCGACAACAAAAATCGCATCGTTCGCCGGGATTAAAATTTTATACGAAAAAATTATTAATCCAAGGATCTTCTTTTTTTCCGCGATCGTCAGCGATGTTGTATATTTGTATTGAATAATTAATATCGCGATGGAGGGGGCGAACCTTCGGGAAGGTTCCGAGCAATTTCGGAGATTCGAAACCGGCATCGAACTTCGCCCGTATTAATTATCAATCGCTCCGATAACTCATTTATACCTCCCGTTCGATCGCTGTAGGCCTATTCGCGGTTTCTTCGCTCGGTCCTCCCGGACTTTCCTTCTCAACCAACCAGCCCCCCCCCCCTCCCCCGCCTGTCCCTCCCGTTCTCGCGATAGGAACTAACGAATGACCGTGTCGGAGCCCGAGAGTGTCAAATTGGAACCGTGGCAGGGAGAGAGCCGGCGTGAAATTACTGTGTTTCGGGCCAACATTTATCCCGGCTGGTCCACGGGGGTAACGTTCGACTGGACAGCGACTCTAAATTGATTTCGTTTGAAATCCCTGTCCCTCACTCTTCCACCCCCACCCCCGTTTCGACCCTCTCGAGCGTGCTCCGGCTCCGACTCTCGTCCGCTCCATACCCGAAACCCCTCCCGCTTTATCCACCGATTTCAATCCCCTCCAACCTCCCCGTATTTCCTCTTCTTCCTTCTCCGCTCCTCTTTATTTCACCCTCGACACACCGACCATTCCGTGCTGTTCGCCCTCGCCTCTCCTATCTCAGCCTTTTTATTTTTCGCTCTCGCTCGGCGGTACAGACGCACCAAAATTCGAAACGAAATTAGCGAATGTCGAAAAGAAGACGAAGAAGAAATTAAAGAAAAAAAAACATCGACGTTTCCGCTTCGATCTCCGGTTCCTGCGAGCCATCGACGGAATCGCGAATCGCGTTCTTGACCCTCCCACCCTACGTGCTCGCCGGCCCGACGAGCTGCCTAATTAGCAATCGGCGTCACCGGTCCGACGAGAAAACTGCGTTATCCATTTTTTATTTTTGTAGTTTTTTTTTATTTTTTTTTTTTTTTGTGGCGCGAGACGGCCGGTAAATATTTGCGACGGAAGAAAAAATGGCGACGGTTCTTCGGTGAGAAATATTCGCCTGAGTGTGCGAATCGCTCCGGAGATGACTGAACTACCCATCTTGCCTGCTTGTTTTTATAGATGCAGATATATTGTTTGTTACATTTACCTATGCATAAAAAATTCGGATCAAATTCAATTTAACGGACTGGAAGTTTTTATACAAAAACTGTTTCTGAAACATCAAACACAGATGTGATGCAATTGTACAGTAAAATTTTTATATTTTTAATGAAAATTTTTGTAAATTTGGGTCAAAAGATTCTTAACTTTAATATCTGGTATCTCAAATTCACAAAAAGAAAGTACATTAATGTTCACTTAACGTAAGCAATGTAAACAAATTTCAAGTTCCAGCTCATTAAATTCACAATTCATTTTTACAGTGTAACAAAAGTCCGGACGACAATCTCGCTCAATTACCTCGTCATTCTCCCATCTTTTATAATTAGTAATTGGCCTCACCGCTCCAACGAGATAACCGCCTTATCAATTTTTATTTTATCGCGCGAGAGACTTCCGGTAAATATTTCCACCGGAAGAAAAAATGGCGACAGTTCTTCGTCGACGAATATTCGCTTGATTTTGCGAACCCGTCCCGAGATGACGGCACAGCCTATCTGGCCCGTTTGTTTCTATAGATCCATGTATATACATATATGTATCTATAACAAAAGTGATGCCGAAATCCATGTTTTCGCGATGCTCGAGGGCATCACACTGGCGCTGCGCCCGCCGCCGTCACGTCATTCGATATTTTTGTCAGTAAAACGATATCAGGCAAATTGCATCTGTCCTTTACACCGTAGGCCATTCGCTTCGCTGAGCGCGCATACACGCTCGGACGAGTGGCCGGCCTACCCGATCAAACGGAATCAGTCTGGATATAATTACTCGTTCTTTTACTCTCTGACTCTCTTCCCCTCCCCTCCTCCTCCCCCCCCCCCCTCGCTCTCTTTTAACTCTACGCTTTATCACTCCGCTTTGGCGCTACCGATTTCCCGTGTATGTATGTGTGTACCCTTTTTTCGACTGTTTCGCTCGCGAATTTCACGCTGGCTGCTATCCAGGCTCACCCTTGCCCGCCCCCGAGCCTCGCCGGCCCGGACAGTCGGCTCGAAGCTCTGATAATAGGAAAAAGAGACGCGGGTCATCGGACGGAAAATTTTTATAACTCCAATTACGATTCCCATCCCAAGTATGGGCGATGTCTTTTTTAACGATCTTTTTCTATTTCTGAGTTGGGAATTAATTAATTGGTAAATCGGAGATCAAGAAGAGGCACAGAATGTCGATCAGATCGTCGAAAAAAATGGGGATCTTCTTAAGGTCTTCCTCGCGAACGCCCAATTGGACTGACAATTTGAGACATTTCTATGACTCTATTTTTTTAAATACTCTATAAAAATATTCGTAAAAAAAGGTATTTTCTTAAGTCCTATTGAAGATCGGACCACCCAAGTTGGCACCGATCCAAGAAAAACTTTCCGTCTTTCAGTCACCAAACAGCTCCGTCCAATCGCGACGCTGGTGTACGAAAAAAAAAACGAAGATAACAGGAAAAAAAACGTTATAACTTCAATTACAATTCTCAACCCAAGTATGCTCGATGTCTTTTTTAACGATTTATTTTTTCTGAGTTGGGATTTAATTAATTCGTAAATGGCCGATAAAAAAATAGAGGCTCGATGTCGCGCGAATCGTTAAAAAAAATGTGGATTTCCTTAAGCCCTTCCTCTCGAACGCCCCACTCCTGGAGACTGGACCACCCAATTTGGCTCCGATCCAAGGAAAACTTTGCGTCTTTCGGTCGACAAGCAGCTCCGTCCAACCGCCAGGATGACGTACGAAAAGAGAAATAAAAATGGAAAAATAAATAAAGAAAAAACAAAGTAGTCCACTCCGTGTTCTTCGGGCATTATTTTTTTCGTCTCTCCTCGGCGAATAATCTCGATCGGGCTTCGATGTGATGCAACAACGTCCAGACGATAATCACGTTCAGTTATTTCGTCTTACCCCCATCTCGCTCCGCATGCCACCGGTCGAATTCAATTGACACTATCGAACAATCTCGCCCGTGCACGAGTCGCGGAGTGGAAACGAAAGAATCGATGCCCGCGCTCTCGATAATCGTCTAGCAACGATTATGTCTTTTGCTTTATTCACTTTGCCGGGTTTTACGCGCAAGTGTGCGCGCGCTTTCCATCGCCGTGTATCCGAGCTCGAGTACCGTTACGCAGTCGTATGTAAATCGCCCATATGTCCCAAGTTGCCTTACAAGTGGCCGGGATCAGAGACGCGGAAAGACCGCGGGTTCTCGAGTCGGCTTATGCGGGCGTCGAGCGACTGGGTCTCCTTCTCTCACAAAAAACTTAACCGGAGTTGCGTGCGCGCGCGACTACTTACTATCTTAGGATGAACATACGGGCGACAAGTAGGCCGTTGAAAAATTCATTGCCGATTCATGCAGGAGAACTAAACTCGAGCTGGAAAAAAAATCAAAGAAAAAAAACGTCCATGCGATTTCACTGCGCTGTTGGAAAATCTTCCAGCCAAATTTGTGCAAAAAATTGTCAAGTCTTTGTGAATTGATTACCATGTTCAATCTGACGAAGAAAATTTTGGGTACAAGGTTACTTTTCGGGCGAACGTTATTTTTCATTTGCGCCCCGGCAGTTTGACTACAATTTCCGAAAATAGTCCGCAAAATCTGTGCAAAACATTACTAAGTTTTCATAAATTAATTCGTATGTTGAATCCGATGGAGAAAATAAATTTAGGCAACACGTTATTCTTTGGAAGAACGTTATTTTTCATTTGCAAACCCTTTTTTTTACTATACTCGATGTAAAAAACAAAGCTTCCTCTACGAGGAAGCAAAAAGGCCGACAAAAGAAGGTGCAACTTCCTAACAATCTGTCTACAATATTGGAAAAAACGTTTTGCAAAATTTGTACAAAAAATTACCAACTCTCTAAATGAATTAATCTCCACATTGAATCCAATGTAAACAAAAAATGGAGGTAAAACGTAATTTTTTTTAGAAGCGCCCTATTTTTTCCCACAACATCGCCGTTTTCTTTATAGGGCAAAAAAATGTTTAATTTGCCCGCTGCTCGGCGTCCCGAGACTGCAGCCTTAATCCTCGAGAATAGTTAACAGTCGTCGGTGTCGCGAGCTTCGTACGACAGTTGCCCGGCAAATCCTATTTACCGTTGCCTCGATCGCGAGCGGTGACGAGGGGTTGTTTCTCTCGCGTGTCTCGCAGCCCATTGTGTTGGGCGCCGGGCGTAGAATCCACCCGGGCAAGAGTAGAGCCCTAACCCTAGGCGAGGGGTTCGTCGTCTAGCGCCCCCGGGCTAACCTACTGCCCCACTGTATCTGGACGAGTCTCGAAAAATCTTCCCCCTTCGCTCGGATCCTGTCTCCCTCCTGGCCCCTCAGGCCAGCGGAGATATATTCAGGTCCCATCGAACCCCGGAAAAACTTCTTTCATCCTGTGGCGTAACGGTCCTCGATAGATCGAATCGACGCGCCACGATCTCACGATACTTTTTTTTTCTCTCCCCCTTTTTTCCACCAGTATAATAGACGGGAGGGAGGGGGCGAGAGAAAACGAGCAATTTTCGTGAGAGACGAGCAGCAGGCGAGTTTCCCAAACGCTGCGCGGAGTGCGGGATCAGCGAGGGGGATGAAACGACGAAATCGAAACTGGCCTCCCGTTCCTGACTATTAATATTATTAGTTTTATAACTGTGACAAACATTTCGAATTCGTCAGATAAGTAAAACAAAACAAACATGTTTTATGAAGTAAAAAACTGCAATTATTGTCGCAAACAATTGGTCAGCAATTCTATTTTTTCTTTTACTATTACTATTGTTATTATTGTTCAAAAAAATTGTCGAACTCGTTGGATAAGTTAAAAAAATATATTTTACGAACTAAATAACTGCAATTATCGTCGCAAACAACTGTTCATCGTTACTATTTATTTATTTTTTATTTTTTTTATTTTCGAGTTAAGTCGAGTGGGCATAAAAGGGTTGTCGTGTGTGTGCGCGAGCGGGTCTTTTTGTCTGTAGCATGCGTTGGCTCGCGAGTTATGAATAAGACTGTGAAATCGCAGCGGAGAGTCCTCCTCGCTTTCTATTCTTTGGACCCGGAATTATTCGCGTGCGCTGTGCGGCGCACGGGTAGGATGAAAAAAAAAAAAATGGTTAAAAGAAGAAGAGTACAAGAAAATACACACATGAGAACGTTCTCCGGAGGGCGGGAGGAGCGAGATGAATGTGAAATAAAAAGAAAAGAAAAAAAGAAGCGAAAGAGCACAGAGGACTAAGACAAGTGATATATTCGCGTGTAACAGGATGGGTTATAGAAGGTCGGATGTGCGGGCTCGTTGCTGACGAGTGACTCGCGAGAGTACGACAGACTCCAGTCTTCCGGGAAGCCGCGGTTATCATATATGCTTCTTGCACTCGAACCCACACCGCGCCCATTGCGCGCGTGCTCTCCTTCTCTATCTCTCCATATAAATGTTTCATGTACGGATAAAAAAACGCAACGAGACGGAAATCTCCTCGGGTCCTCGTTGCTTGCGAGGCCGCAAAAAAAAAAAAAAAAAGAAAAAAAAAAGTCGGTGCATGCGACGAAACGTCGCCGAGGACACACAAGTCAAAGCCGATGAAAAGAAAAATTACTACATACTGCGGGGGTTTGCGGCTGAGTCGGCGGTCGGGAAGAACCGGGCCGGATTGCCTGTAAATTTCGTTCGACAATGTTTCGCTAGCGTTTATAATTACGAGGCGAATCTTCCGGTTGAATTTAATCCTCGAGCTATCTTGAATTTTCACCCTGGCGACCTTTTTTTTTCTTCATTATTTTCCCCTCCCTTCGCATCCCCTCGTAGCCCAGAGAGTTTATCGCGGACGACGGGCGCTTTACGGGAGCGTAACGCGGTTTAGCTCCGGCCGGTACATACAACAGGAGGCAAACTTGACAACAAAGAATTATTGATTTTTTTTTTCTTTCTTCCTTTTTCTTCTGCGGGTTGAACGAGTCGCTGTCGGGCGGCTGAGCGGTGTCCCGGTGAGGGTACATTCGACAAAGGATGTTTTCCGAGTCCCTAACCTAGGCAACCCTTCTTCCTACGCACTCGTGTGTGTTGGACATGCCGAGGCCTCGTACGTGCCTCCCGACGCGGGAGGCACCCAGTGTGGGTATTAGGTCCTTCTTTATGTCCGTCTCTCTCCGTTCTTTACCTTTTTCAATTTTCTCCACTCGACGACCGCCCACCTACGAGTACGTCTCGCTCTCGTGCGTTCTCTTTACGTACGGAATTCTCGTGTCTCCTCGCGTCCCATCGCACTCGCTCCGTTCTCCTTTGCCTTCGCGTGGATATGCATATTCACGTGTATGTGCATATGTATGCGTATGTGTATATATATGTGCATATATATATACATATATATATATATATATATATATATATATATATATATATATATATATAAAAATGCAGTCTGTGTACTCAGCCGATCCGCGCCGTGGTTGCGACCGCGAGGACTTAACTGCCTCATTGTCGTCCCAGTAGAGCGACGACGTGCTGCTGTGGGGCCAACTTCTCATTCTCTCTCTCGCGAGGTCCCTCTCTCTCCAACTTGCTGCATACGATGCGCTGCACCGCGCCGGAGCTTCCGCTGAAGGAACAGATGTGCAAAATTTAAGGCCACCGCTTGCCGAGAGAAAATCTCGGCAAGCTGCGCGTTTATTGTAATGCAAGCAATGACGAAACCCCACTTTGTCCCCCCTCGCGAGAATGACTCCGAAGAATCGCGCGAAATCGTCACGAAGATCCTGGGGTGCTTTATTTTTTAATACGATCTCCAAATCGAACGCTCATTGCGAGAACATTTTTCTACTTTTTCTTTTCTCGTACGACGACTCACTATAAACTGATAAATCAAATCAAGGATAAAATATTTCTGTATTTGTACCCGGGAGTTTCGTTGCACGATCAGAGTACCGAGGAAAAAAAAAAAAAATATCCATATATTTTTACCGAGATCGATGGTCAATCGTTATTTTTCACACTCTTCTCCTCCCCCATGTTCGCATATTGGTCCCCGATGAAAATTGCCCAACAAAACTAATCTCTCGCCTGCTCGCTCCGTTTCTTCGTTTTTCCCGCAACTTGCCGAGGCTCGATTGGATAAAATAAGAAAATATTGGAAATTGTTTGTGTCGCGCCAGCGACGATCGAGAAGAGAAATAAGGGCGGGGGAGGGGGGAGGGGGGGGGGTGGAGGAGAGTGGGTGAACAGGTATCGCGCCGGTCGACCTAGCCTCGCTCCACTTCCGCGTTCTCGTCGCCGCAGCCCGGCTACGACGGCGTGCTTCTGCCTCTCGCGCGTTCTCCACCTCCAGCCCGGTCTCTTCGTCTTTTGCCTTAGTTGAAGCTCTCTCCTGGTCCCCGTCCTCCCTTTTTCCGGGGTCTGCTCTACGTCATCGGGCTGCACCGATGCTGCCCTTTGCGCGCCGACGAGTGCACCAGCACCACCCCCCCCCCTTCCCACCCCCTCGCTGTAGAGACATGCAAGCCACGTATACACGGATACTCTATTTTTTTCCTCCGTACACTCTTTCGCGTTTCATCGACGCCCCGATATGTGCCGTAGGCGGCGTCGTCGGTGCCGCGAGTTTCACAGGCACAGCCAGCGCCGCCCGCCTAGTCGTTCGACAAAATCGATCGAATGAGAGAAGTAGAGAGAAAAAAAAAAAAAAAGAAAGAAAAAGAAGAGAAAAAATTTGCTTGCCCGATGCCGAAGTGCGCGAGGAGAGAACGCGAATCGCGAGGCGAGGCGGAGGAGATTTTGCCTCCTGCCCTCCCCCGCCCCCCCGCCCGCTGCCCGCCCCGTGTCGCAAAGCATCGAGTCAGCGGGTGAGAAGGGTTGCAGAAACGGTGGAACGTCGGGGGGACCGATCAAACACGGAGAGACCTCGAGGAAATGGAGAAGAGGGATGAGGTGTTGGTACTACTTGGTAGTATTAACGGTGGTGGTGAATATCCACTGGTCCGTGGAACACACGTGAACGTGTGTGTAAACGTATATGTATTGCCGCTGGTGCAATAAGTGGGAGTACGGCGGGGGGGGGGGGGGGGGGGGGGTGGTTGGGTCGTGCACGTATAAATGAAGCTTAAGGGGATGTTGGTAGTCGGACCGGTGCTGGACTGAAGGAGGTGGGGTGGTCCGGGACCACTGAAGAGTGAAACCGCTCAAAGCAGCAGCTGCCCCCAACTCACCGCCTCATTCCACCCACGGCACCGTCGGGTGGGGCGGGGGGAGGGAGGGATCCTCGCGGAGCCATCGTTGCTCCGTCGTCATCACGGCCTCCGCTCTTTCTCGTCCTCGTTCGTCGATATCGGGACGATAGCGGAAGACCGTTGGAGAATCTCCGATCTCGATGGCCGGAGAGAAGAAAAAAATAACCAGAAAAATTACGAAGTGGCAACCTCCGAGCGAGTTGCGGCGAACGAATCATCGCTGGTAAGAACCTTCTCCGTATTCCGTAGCGTCGATGCCGGGACGGTGGAGGAGGACAGTTGGAGAAGCTCCGATCTCGATAGATGGAGAGAAGAAAAAAATAACTAGAAAAATTAGGAAGTAGCAACCTTCGACCGGGTCCTGCTTGGCGCGGTCATTGCAGCGATCGAATCATCACTAGTAAGAACCTTTCCCATACTCTTTCTCGTCCTCGTTCGCCGATATCGAAACGATAGCGACAGACAGTTGGAGAAGCTCCGATCTCGATAGTTGGAGAAGCAAAAATAACCAAAAAAAAATTACGAACCAGCAACCACCAACCGAGTTTCGCTTGCACCCCTCTCTCGCGGTCATTGCAGCCATCGGATCACCGCTGTTAAGAATCTTCCCCACTTTCACGCAGCCCTGCAACCCCGGAGCTCGGATAAGAGACGAATGAATCGATGCGCCATTGTGAATAATAATAAAAAGAACCAAAAAAAAAATACATATATATCTATACATATACATCAGAAGAGCAGCAGAGAAGCTTCTCCCGCGACGGACAGATGCAAGAAGGGGGGGTTTTTGGCGAATGCACGCGGTCGAGGCACACGTCACCTCGTGCGTCTGTGTCGGTGCGCGTAGCGTTGGCGATATGGAATAATGCACGAAAGGCAGAATCCCTGCATTCTCTGCGACTCCCCTTCGTCTCTTCGGGCCCGCAAGAGCATGCACGCGGCCCGACGGCCGCGGGAACGGGGGGAGACGCGAAAGAGAAAGAAGGCTTCAAGGCAGCGTGGAGCCAGATGCAGAAAAAAAGGGGGGTCGTAGAAAGGGGCACGCGAAGTGTTCATTGTAAGATCGGCGCGTGCGGCACGCGGTCTCTCGAATCGCGTTTCCCCCCTTGCAAGAGAGACCCGCTTTCTCTGTATGTTCTTTCCTTTCATCCCCTTGTGCCCCCCCCCACTGCCCCCCCCCTCGCCATCTATCGCACTCTTCTCCGCACACTTTTGGCCCGGTCTGCACGCGGTCGCCCCGGCTGCTGCTCGCCCCCCTCGTTTCTCTGTGTATTCTCGCGCTTGGGCCCTTCCTACGAGCCTGCAGGACCACGACGACTACGAAACAACCCCCCTTCGGCTCCTCGGTCTCCCTCTTCGAAACGTGAAGGGGCCGCTGGAACACTAAGAGAGAAACGAGAGGGAGAGAAAACGAACCACGTCGAAGGCTTTTCATTGTCGACTGCACATCTGCCGTGCGCCGATCGCGGACGATTGTCCGAGGCTTAGGTCGTTCCACTGTCGTCGGAGGCTCAGAGAAAAACCGAAACGGGAGAGGGAGAGGCGCGCGAACGTCGGGGGAAGGGAACCGGGTGGAAAGGAGCCGAAAAAAAAAAACGTGGCTTAGCCACGGGGCGACTTGGCTGCGCGAGGAGGGGCGACGCGTGCAATTCAACCCCCTCGAGGCCGTTGCGTTAGCGGGGAAAAAACCGAAATGTAAATAAAGTTATATCCCGTTTATCGGATGAAGAATAAATAACGGCTAATTATTATTTTTTTCCTTTTGTGGAAAAAAATATGAGAAATAAATCATTAATTTTTAATTCAGGTAAAAAAAATGAATTATGAGTATTGCCGTCAGTTCTATGAGTCGTCCCGATTAACAAGTGTTTTGTGAGAGACAATCGAGCGAAATTAATTATCGACGGATAATCGCCACCGAAGACGGCGTCTCGCCTCAAGCCGGGCTTGGGAAACTCGGGGGTGGTCGCTTTCCCAAAGGGTTCATCCCACGAGAACACTCGAACGGAACGGGCTGGCGTTCTCCCGTGGGACTGTTCCGTTACATTCGCACGACTCTCCGAGCCATTTGCTACCAAGAATTAATCGAGTCTTGCAGTTCTCGCCCTGCCGGCGTCGTCTCTGGAGGGAAGCTCGGGCTTTCACTCGGTTCTCACGAATCCTTCGATACTTGGCAACTGTTATTTATTTTTTAAAAATCTCAGCAAACACTCGGAGAAAAAATAAATAACATTTACCAAGCACGATCAAACCCTTTCGATCCTCGAGCATTACAATTGGTGCGCGACCGCCTCGATCCGACGCAACGATGCAATAACTCGTTAATCCGGATATTAATTATTAGATATTTATATACAATTTTTTTGTCTTTTTCTACTTGGCTAGCGTAAACACGAAGGAAGTTGCTTGCTCGAAGTCCTCGATTCCAGTCTATTTGCCACGAGGGATTTCGACTCTTACAGCCGTCTCCGCAGCGAAGCTCGAGTCTTCGCTCAATTTTTATTTATTCATTTTTCATCGAACACTCGGAGAAAAAATAAATAACATTTACCAAGCCCGAGCGAACCCCCTCGAGCCTTTCGATCCTCGAGTCTCATAATTGCTGCGCGACCGGCTCGACCCGTCACAACCATCTAATAGCTCGTTAATTCCTATATTAATTACTAGATATTTACACATACACATTTGTTTGTCTTTTTGTACGCGGCTCGCGTAAACACGAAGGAAGTCGCTCGCTCGAAGTCCTCGATTCCTGCGTGTCACGCGTTGCGGCCGCCTCGCTCCCGCGTTGATCCTGCCTGCCTGAGCGGCAAGTCTGAGTGCTCGCCGCTGCGAGCCCGAGTCGGATGGCGTTAAAGTGTTAATTACTAATTAAGAAGGGTGCCGAGCATCAAGAACCGCTTCGGCTCGGCTTCCAACGCTCCTCTCTCTGTCTCTCCCTGCCCGGCTCGACACCTTGTTTTTAACGCGTCTCCTGAATGCGGACGCTTACGCACTGACGGGCAAACGCAACCCCCCACCCCCCACCCACCCCCACCCCTCTTGCCGGTACCATCGTATGTAGCTACCGCTCACGCACCCAACGTCACGACGCGTATTTACGTAGGTACTCGTGCGCGAGTGCACTGTGCGTGCGCGCGTGTGTGTTCGTGTGGGTCTTACACTCGAGGAGCCCCTGAGCACACGCGAACGTAACTAATATATTCCTCCTACTACTTATTCCCTTACTTCTCGTTATACGCACTTTGACACCTCGCCCGCCCCCGCGGGAATCCGGAGAGCGGGCGAGACGCCCCCCCCCCCTCTCGTCCGGGCTGAATCAATGTCGCCTGTCAATCTTTCCGACAATGTTTCGAAACGTATTTCCCAAGATATGTTCGCGGTCGGAGGGAGCGAGATTTTTTTTTTTTTAGAAATCAAATTACTCGAAAGAAGGATATATTGTCGTGGAGTTGCTGCTTGTGATTCATGAAATTTGAAGCCGGGATGAGAATCCGGGGCGGGTAAGATGCGCTCCGGGCGGTCGTAAGATATTAAAGATTTATTTTTGTTTTAATATCTGTATACGAGAATGATTTTATTTTTATTTTTTTTGGCAGCGAATTGTTTGTGTTATCGACATTTTCTTTTTTAATACAATTTTTACAGTTTGTGAGGAACTGTCCAATGTTTCGCACCGTATTTCCTAAGATAATCGGGGTTGGAGAGAGCGAATTTTATTTGATCTTTAACGAAAAAAATTACTTGCCAGAAAGATATATTATCATGGTCTTGCTGCTTGTGATTCACAAAATTTCACGTGAGGATGAAAATCAGGCGCGGATAAGATACGCCCCGGGCGATTATAAGACGTCAAAGATATAATTTATTTTAATATATTATATATATACGATAAAGATTATATATTTATTTTTTGGGGCGCGCTTTGTTCCGGAGTCATCGCCATTTTTTTGTTAACATAATTTTTCTCATTGTAACCCTAAGGTATCGAGTAACTTTAACAGAATCCGTTTGTACGGTTAGCGAGGAAGGAACGAGGGTCGGATTTTGGTTCTCCCTTCGTCATTGTCGCAGCGATCGCGCTAATGTTCTTTCCCACAGTGTCCACCCTTGTTTTTCTTCGGGTGGTTATCCAACGCCTAAATTCCCTCCCCGCCGCTTTGAAAAGAAGATCCACGAGACGCCCCGTTCTTTATTCTCATCTCCACCCCGCGACGCGACCGTTGGGGGAAGGAAGACTTTGCGACTTGGCGAATCTTGGCGCGACTCCTCTCGCCTCTTTCTTTCAAGCTCCCAAGGTAGGAGGGGTATTTCGTGCGGACACCGCGACTCTTCGCCTTCCTTACTTCCAGATAGAGGAAAGAACCCCCCTCCCTGCCCCTTAGGGGTGGCTTCTCATTGAAAAACTGTGGGAAAGTTTCGGGCAAGAAAGCCGCGCGCGGCTCAGCGACCGTTATATCGAGCGAGATGTTGCGAGGGGTTGCGATTTCAGGGTCAAAGGCGGGTTTCACTCAGCCGACTCTCTCGCGAGCGCGCAGTCATCGTCTGAGAAAAGAGCCCTGAGCCCGAGAGAGAGAGAGAGAGGGAGAGAGAGAGCAAAGGCCCGTCCGCATTGTCGAAGGTCGGCTAAACTTGGCATAACCGTCAAAGGAGGACGCGGAGTAAGGGAAGGCATTGCTCGGCTCAAGGAGCAGGAACGCTTATCCTTGAATGGATATAACCAAGGGTTGCGGCACGAGGTGCAAAGAAAGGGCGACGACGCTCCAACGGCGTAAGACCGAGACGGGGCCCTCGAGAGAGAGCGACCCAAAGCGACCCTCTCAACCGGCTCCGAAGAACCACCTCGGTGGCCCTCGCAGGCGTCCTTCGGTCGCCAACGTCACATCTTTATTTTCCCATGCCCAGGCGCGCACAGTCGACGCTGTCCGCGATGCAAATTTATTCGACGCCGAAAAGTCTATTTCGACGATCTTTCGGTAGCGGATCGCGACGTTGCCTCGGGATCGGATCTGTCCTGGACGCGCGGCAAGGGTTGCATAATCGACGTTTTTCTCGATAACTTCGTTACCCCCGAGGAGTATATTAATACGATCGACCTTTCACACTGTCTCCGGGAGGATGTCTTTTCGCGGACGCGCCTCCTCGACCGACCCTCCCGTCCGCGAGCGTAACAGATCGCTATACACTTTTTTTTTTCATATATACATTTTTTTTTCTTTTCACGTCTCGTTCTCCCGCGGTGGCCCCTTTGTGCTATTTCGGTCGGCGAGGCAGGGCGTCGCAATTATTAGATGCTAATAATCAGCGTCCTCGTGGCATGAGAGAGAGAGAGAGAGAGAGATTCATGAACCGCTCACGAGTGTCGAGGTGAACTCCGCGCCTCCCCTTCCTAGGGCCCGGCGAGATTGTCGGAGCTGCTTTAGGCTTCCCAAGCCGCCTCTTCTGTTTCGGAGAGAGAGCCGGGAGAGGGCAAGAGACGAGTCGGCGTTTGCTTCAGCGATGCGCAAGAACACCCGAGGCCCTGAAGAGCTTATTATTATCCTAATTATACAATACTATAATGAATGACTGCTCTCTCGCGACCCCCCCCCCCCCCCCCCCACCCCCACCCACCCACCCTCCTCACTCTTCCTCCCAGTTTTTATTTTGTCGCCGAGTTTCCTCGTCACCCTTGACGCGGGCGCTGACACACCAACGCCACCCTCTCTCCCTCTTCCGCTCCACCCTGAGCAACTCTACCTCTACCTCTAGCGTTCTCTGTGCAATGTTTTTTTTTTTCTCTCCTCGCCTCTTCTCACTTGGCGGCTCTGTATGCTTCGCACATACAACGGTTCGGGTA
The DNA here is from genome assembly GCA_964017025.1 of Stenichneumon culpator. Taxonomy (NCBI): domain Eukaryota; kingdom Metazoa; phylum Arthropoda; class Insecta; order Hymenoptera; family Ichneumonidae; genus Stenichneumon; species Stenichneumon culpator. The sequence continues at coordinate 17,081,876 of OZ024776.1, forward strand.
CGGGTTACGCCGACGCCGCCGCTCGTTGCTCTTCTCGCACTTCTCGCGCGATCGAAGAGTGGCAATTCTGGCACTCGGGTGGCTTTTTGTCGTCGACGGAACTGGCATCGTCTCCCTCGCACTCTTATCCCTCGGCCATTATGCGAAACCCGCCCGCATATCTCGCGCTGTCTCGCGTGCCCCGTGCCCGTTTCTGTCTCCGGGTGTCTGTTTTAATTAGGCACTTCGCTCACGCTTGCTCTGTGCTATCGCTCACAAATACATATATACGTATATATATTTTATATATATATATGTAACTCTCTGCGGCTCCGAATATATATATGCGTCTATATGTATAGCGTATACATAGACATTCCGTGCGCCCATCTATATCCACGGGCAATATAAGTGAGCGAAGAGAAACATTCCCGCCTCCTATACTTGGCGATCCGACGAGTTTGAATGCGGTTGATGGGTGGTTGGGTAAGGATTATGGGAGCAGGTGATACGTCGAGTCGAGGGTCGGCGCCCGGGGTGGCTTCGCTCGGTGAAGGAGCTATACGGGAGATCGGCTACGACGAGCCCCTGGCATTCGCCCGGCTTGTCATACTCTGTCGTCGCGCGCTGCTCGCGATTCCGCAGACTTCGCCCGTTGCTTCGCCGTCTCGCGCCCCCCCTTCATTTTTTTTTTTTATCTATCCATCGGCAACGAGTGCGCCCGGAGCGCGAAGCGTCTCTTCCGGATTTCTCGCTGCGGGCTACATTGAACCGCGCTCGATAAGAGGAATTCCCGAGAAATTGTCTTAATTAGCGGGAGGGCGGTTCGGCAGCTCGGATAGGTGGTGCTATTTTGTGGAGGCGCGTGTGTACGCGATCTCGGGTTCGGTGGAGACGGGCGAACGCGGAATTATAGATGGAGAACTAGCCGAGCGACGAGACGTGATCATCATCGTCGTCATCGACATCCTCCCTTCAGCCCTTCGATGTTGGCGCGGCAACATCGAAGCCACCTCGATCATGACTCTCGACTCGTTCTCGCGCCCGTTGGCATCGACCCTTCAGCCGCACCGGCGTGCGCGTCTGCGACAGCGCTCGTCGCGTATGTGTGCCGCCGACATCCACGACACCGAGCCTCTCGCACATCGGCTCGTCTTTTTTATCTCTTCCGGCGGGTCGCCTCCTCGCCCGCGACTTTTCCCGTTAACTCTTCGCGTGATCGAGTGTCATAGAAACATCGATGGCCACCAACGCCGCCGCCACCCTCGACGAGAGACTCTCCCGCGACGGGGGAAGATAAGTTCATCGCGACACGAGCCCGCAGCCAATGAAGGCATTCTTTTTGCGACGGGCTATTCGCGGTGGATAATACGGAATTGTTGCGGGGTTTTCCAGGTGTGGGGCGAACCGCGATATAGGTTCGGCAGGGCTTATTAACCATGCAGGGACGCTCCAAACGGACCGGATCTTCGTGATCCTCTGTGAGGAGCGGCACATGATCGTTTGGCCATACTCCATATATAAGTAAATGTCGTGAACATGGCTTAGCTTGAAGTAGCACGTAAGTCCATGTATGGAGCGTGCGGTATTCGCCACTTTTATCCTAGCCATTAAAAGCTCATTTTTCCAATTTGGGGAAATCGGTGCGTGGAATACGTTAATGTTTGTCACTCGACCCATCTGGAATCTTTTTATTAAGGCTGATCTCCAGCTTTTGGCTCTAGAAAAAATGGCACCACATTCGAGATTGTATTCCGACGTGACATTCCAAACGAACCGGCTCGTCATGATCCCCGTGAGGAGCAGCAAATGGTCCCTTGTTCATAGTTCATATGTAAGGTAAATGTGGTGAATATGGCCCACCTGGATTACACAAATCCATGGATGAACCGAAGCGCTATTCGCCACTAAATTGGTGCAAGAAATGATAGATTAATGTTTGTTGCTCACCCAATTTGGAATCAATTTTTTTAAGGCTGGAGAACTAGCTTTCAGCTTAAAGAAAATGGTCCATCGGAGATGCGAAGTTCGAATCGAATCAGAATCGTCATATCGCTCTGACGTCTTCCCAATCGCTGCCGCGTTCGCCAAATCGTTCCAGCCGCGCTTTTCCCGAGCAGGACACCCCGCAGCGACATTTAACAACGTGGCAACGTCCCAGCGGATAAATCGGGACGAGCACGGAAGCGCGGCGTCTGGCAGGATAAATATGGGACGGTAGATATCGGTAATTTTCGTCGTGTCTTCGTCGAGAGTCGCCCGGTGAGATGGAAGCAATCTTAAAAGTGGCTCCCGGCTCAAGCTACCAGTCGGCAAACATTTTTGCGCCAATTGTCGCGGTGCAAATGCATCGATTCTCCGTCATCTCTCGCGGTCTCCCGTCGACTCGCTGAGACTCGCCCGATGGCGGTTCGGGCGCTCGACCATACGGAAGCAATCTTAAAAATTGCTCCCGGTAGCGCTCCAATGTGCAATCCTGGGCTTTCTCCCAAGATGAGAACCAACTTCTCTTTTTTTCTCCTCTCTCATCGTCGTCATTATTCGCGGTCCCGATGCCGAGAGTTGCATCCCACGACTACCGGGTTTCCTCGAGATTTTTTGCATTCAACTATATAAGCTTCGAGGACCTTGCAGAGCCAACTTCTTCATTCTGATATTCCTTCCTTCTTTTTTTTTTCCTTTTTTTTTTTTCCTCGCCGTTGTTCTCGCCGGTGAACCGCGCGAACGTAACACACAGTGCCTTCGTTTTTCTTTGGGGTTCTCGGTTCTCCTGCTCCGGCGCACATTATACCCCAGAGGAAGATGAATCCTGTCGTACGGATAAAGACTCGACGCCGTCGTCGTCGTCGTGGACCGGGCGAGCGCGACGAAGAATGCCCGCGGGATCGGTTGTGTGTTCTCACTATGGACTCGCGCCCGGTTCTCTCCTCTCGTTGAACCTCCGTCCTCGTCCGCCGTGGCTGTGGGGCCCCGAGAAACGCGCCCGCGGGACACGGTGGAAGAACTTGGTGGCGGGACAATGAGCGAAGAATAAAAAGAAAGGAATCTAGGCGAGGAAAAGACGAGTTTGCCAGCGTTGCAAACGACGGGAGATAAAGAAGACGAAAAAAAAAGAAAAATACTCTTCGCTCTTTCCGTTCGTTCATTTGTGCAGTTTTCTTTCAGCCGCTGCTATCCCGTGCCAAGTCATCCCACTTCCTGCCCGGGCAGGAGGGGCGAATATGGACCAGCGCCGATTAAATGCAGATGGACCGGGCCATATTCGTCCCTCCTTAATCCGCGTATTTACATGTACAAAGACGCGCCGCTCGCCGCGGTTGCTCGCGACTCGGTCTGTTGCCAATTTCGGTAGTTCTTATTTATTTATTTATGTAGGTATTTGTTTATGAAACTATTCAGCTATCTAGCCATTTAGCCATTTACCTATATAGGTACCTATTTATTGTTTATTTGAGACTCCCAACTATCTTACAGACGAGTCCCTCCCCCATTCCTCGCCATTCCCCATCTAAGAACACTCTCGCCCTCGATGAAAATCGGGCGTCGGACTCACCCCCGGACACGGCCATCCTCGGCATTTTTTTCTCGCTCCTTTTCAACCCCTTCCGTCCCGTTGCTCCCTCCGGCCGCCCGCGGACCTCCCGGCGGTAAGACTTCGCTCGGATCACTATACTAATTACCCGCCAATTAGCGAACTTGTGTTTGTTTAACTGCGTTATTTAATGGTCGTAAACATTATAACTCGGCGGGTGCGCGATTTATTTTTTCCTCCTCTCTTTTTTTTATCCCGCTCTTCATGTATCCGAAGCGCTCGCGAGACTCCCGCTTGCCGTGTTTCTGCCCGTGCCGAGAACACGATGAGAGTGTAAGGGCCGCTAACAAGCTGGGTAACGCACCACCGAGAAACGCCACCCGCAAACCGCACGTGTGAAGTCTTCTTGGGCGATGGGGGGGAAACCTATCTCGTTACACCCCGACGCGGAGGCGTTCGTCGTAGACGGTTTATTTCATATTTTTCCTTTGCCTTTCAACTCTCCGTCTTTCTCCTCCCGCTCGCGCCTTTGAAAAAAAAAAAAAAAAAACGCGTACCTGCGTCACAGATGCAGGGAGGAGAGGGAGATCGCGAGGGAGACACGGCAAGGACGCGCGCTCGCTAGCTCATTGCGTTTCCGGGTGAAGTCACCCTTAGGACTGGTTCAACTCGCTCACTGGGATATCCAGCCTTATTTAACGCCCTGACTACGCTTTTTTTTCCTTCGCCGAGCTCCTTCCTACGAGCCGCACCGCCTGTCCTCCGCTTCGCACACACTCGCCGGGTGGGGCAAATATATATTTTCTTCGTTAATTACGGACCCGGGTTTATTTTTCCACGACCCACGATCGGTATTGAGTTACGCGCTCTTCTAGCCTGTTTCACTAGCGGCAAAAAAAATGTAATAAATGCATCCAGCAGTTGCGCAATTTAATGAAGGCGTTATGAATTTTTTAATAATTTTTTTTTCCGCTTTCTCTCATGATTGCAGGGAATTCTATTACATCCAAATGGAGAAATACGCGAGGCAAGCGGTTTCGGAAGGCGTCAAGAACGCCGATGATCTGCAGGTCGGCGGCGACTCGGAAATTTACCGAGTCCTCAATCTTCACTACAACCGCAACAACCACATTGAGGTATGGGGTCCTCAGGTGCGCAAATACACAAACACGCACACGCTGAACGAAAATTATGATTTTAATAGAATTTAATTTCTAAGTGGATTCATTTTGATCGAATTTGAACTTTCGCCGGTTGGAAACTTCTTACGAGCCTTGGATCGGGCTCGCCGGGCCCGATGCAAAGCTCCGAAATCTCCACCGGGGTTACGCTTTGTCGGCACTCGCCGACGACTGCATGCAACTTCGGGGCATAACTTTTGAACCGACGCGGTCCGAACTGAGCGATAAAAAAAAATTGATACAAACAAAACTGAGCCTAAAATTGAAAAATTAACATTTACGGATTGAAATTGAAAAATCTAAATTTAATAATTGAAATTGAAAAATTCAAATTGAGGAAGTAAAATTTGTTACATAAAAAAAATTGGTGAAATTAATTAAATCTTTAACTTTAAGGTCATACCTTTTTTCGACGCTCGGATCGCGACGAATCCGTTAAAATCGTTAGAGTTGTCGATTCAGTAGAACTAACGCAAGCTAATCATTGTTAATCTGTGTCCAATCGCCCACCGAGCCCAGGACTCTCGTGCTAACCGGCCCTTTGTTTCATTGATTCCCCCCCAGGTGCCCGGAAACTTCAGGTACGTCGTGGAGCAGACGCTGAAGGAGTTCTTCAAGGCGATCCAGGGTGGAAAGGACACGGAGCAGTCGTGGAAGAAGTCTATCTACAAAGTCATCTCGAGGCTCGACGACTCGGTGCCGGATTACTTCAAGAGCCCGAATTTTCTCGAGCAACTCGAGTGAACCCGCGGCCAGGCGCTGCGCTGCTGCTCCGCGTGGTAGCCCGGTTTTAACGAAACAAACGAAAAACAGGAAGAAATGAAAGGAACGAACACACGAAAAAAATTAACGAAAAATAAATGAACGACCGAAGAAGAGAAGAAAAAGAGGAAGCGAAGAGAGAGGACAAGAAGAAGAGAAACCCAAAGAAAAAAAAAGAGACAAAGCGTGGCTTAAACCTTTTTTTTACCGAACGGCGAGCGAGGTAACGCGCGAAATATTGACCGCGCGTTGAAGATCGCCGCCAGGGTGACGGACGTTCCTCGGGAGCGCGCCAGGTATCCTTAGCAACATATCCAAGAGAACGAGAGACGGAGAGAGGAGCGTGAAGGTTCACGAAGAGATCGAAGAAGACGAGAGACGGGAGAACGACGAAGCAACGACGCTGCCGTGCGGTGCCATCGAGCTGGGGAGTTCGGGCGCCAGAAAAGAGAAACCAAAAAAAAAAAAAAACACAAAAATCGGCGCGCATCGGAACCGGAGGAAGAGGAAGGCGCGGCCGAAGAATCGACTTCCGGTTTCGTCGACGGTTATTCGCGAGGAAAAACGAATAACGAAACGATCGACGGAGCTCACCAATGTCGGCGAGGCCGAAGAGGACGAAGAGGACGCCGAAGTGGTGAGATCAATTAAAAAAAATAAAGAACCTACAATAGGGTCTCCGATCGATCACGAGGAAAAAAAAGTTGGTCGTCGAAGAGACGAAGAGACAAGTGCGAACCAGCGGCTGGACGGATCGGCGAACGGGGCACGACGTCGATCGCTCGCGATCGGTCGTCGACGGCGAGGATCGGCGAGCTCGAACGAATTATTAGCGAGGGCGGCGATCATCGACCAGGCTGTCCAACAAAGGTTCGTTCCACCTTGCGACGCTCGTAGCGGACGGAATCGCGCATCGACCGTTTCATGTTAGATCGTTAAGGTGTATTCGCAAGAAAAATAATAATAATAAGACAGGACAGAAAAAGAGCGAAATAAAAATTTCGTTGTTCATTTAACTAGATAATGCGAGCGTGATAGCGAGACAGCGAGAAACGAGAGATGGATCGAGCGAGTAATATTGGGGGGGGATTCGTCGTCGAGATTTCATCGCAGCGAGAGGAGAGGCAAAAGTGAACTCGGTAATTTGACGAAACTTACTTTAGCTCCGTTGTTACTTCCGTGGAAAAAGAAGCATAAAATCTCGTTTTAGGCTTTCTACGTTGAAACACGATAGTTTTATCGTTTGAGCCATCGACGATCAGGTTTATTGTAGCCCAAAGATAATCCCGAGTGGCCGGTTGATTGCAGAACATTTTTCTTTTTTTTTTGTCTTTTTTTTTACATCGAACAAGGCTGCAAAAGGCCCTCAGAGTAACCGCCATCGATAATCGCGTGTGTTTGTTTCAACGGCACGAGGTAGTGCGCTTTCGTCACCGATCAAAGTTACGACCGAAAGGGCACTTTCTCGATTCCCTCGAGCGCGAAAGGACGCCTGACGGATAGCGAAGCTGCTCCGTTTCGCGTCATTTCGCGGAAAACACAAACGTCGAGGTGAGAGACGTTGAAAAAATGTAAAAAAAAATCGTCTTATCGATGCGGATAATCAGGCTGTGCTACTAAGATTGACAAATAGCGAATCGACTGAAGATAGCGTCTGAGCTCGAGAAAAGCCTCAGACTCGGGAAATATGTTTATATTATTTTTTCTTCTTCTTCACACTAAGGCTGTACATAGAACAAAAAAGAAAAGAAAAGGGAAAACAAGAGAAAAACCTTCGAAGTTATATTTGTGTGGACAAAACGGACTTTGTGTCGATTTCATGCGAAAAGTTAATTTTGCCGAGGAGGGACATTGCGGGGACTGAGAGGAGGATGAGGCAGGACGAGATGACGAGGAAGCGAAAAAAAAATAAACAAAAAAAAATTACCAAATCGAAAGGAAACTCATCGACGGAGAGAAATGTTAGGAACAGTGTGAGCAAAGTGCGTGAGCGAGTGCGGGTCGGACCTTGCGCAGCTTCTCGGTGCATCAACGAATTTCGGTAAGAGCTTTTCGAGAAACTCGCGAAAGGTCTCGCCCTCGCTCCAGGCTCATTGAATTTTACTTTCCCGCGTCGCAAGATCAGAGATTTTTTTTTTTGCTTTTAAGGTAAACGACGAATGGACTTTTACTAGCCTCGCACCCCGCGAATCGGGGTTCCTATCGAACCAAATAAATACGAAGAGTGTAAAGGGTAGCGCAAAGAGGAATTGCAGCGAAAAGTGAAATTGCTCGGGAGCGCGATCGTAAAATTTGACAATTCGGGAATTTAGAATTTGGGTTTTTCTCGACCCTTTCCCGGTGTAACGACCGCGAAGGGAGCGTCGCGCGCTTCGAGGTCGAGGACGCGTATCGTTTGCGCACCGGTAAACGCACGAGCTCGTGTGGATGGTTTAATTATTAGGTGGTTAGGCTAGTCGCGATGAGGAGGAGAGAAAAATGAAAAAAAAAAAAATTAAAATAATAATAATAATGATACAATGGAAAAAGGCGAACAATACGACGACGATTGAACAAAAAGTACCGGCGGCGTCCTTGGGTGACTATGTCGAAACAAAGAGATGTGGTTATGCCGTATAAGCGCGGGTACGTAACTATTTAAAGTAGATTATATAAAGAAATAAAAAAAGACAAAAAGTACATATATATATAAATATATATATTAGGCTCTTATGAAACGGATGACGAAGCGATTAGGGCGGCAAGATATTTTTGAGGACTGACAGATATCAACCGACTTCCTTGTTATGACGTTCCCCGGTTTATTATTGATACGCTCGTGCACGAAAAAAGAAATAAGACACACGTAGACGAAAATGCACCACCCGTAAAAAAAATATAAATAAAAGGGCGACAAAATTCGATTCCAATTGTTGCCCGAACGGGAGTAATTTTCGCCCGGCACATTATATATATCCTGTAGATATCGATAATTATAAATGACTATTTTTTTTGTTTTTTTGGGTGGTAGAAAAACTTTGTAATTTAAATAATTTTTACGTTTACTCTTAATTTTAAACGCGGTATTTTTTATCAATAACGCCTTGTATGATTGTACGACTATGTTTTATTCCGATACTGTCTCATTATTAATATCATATTATTTTTAAATATTACGAATAACTAATGTCACATTAGTCCTATGTTTATTATTATCATTTACTGTATACTTTGTAGTCTTAAATAATCTCTCACTAACTTTGTCTAGTGTCGATTTACGTTAATTTAAATTAACGCACGAACGAGAAAAAGAAAACGAAAAAAACTCTATAATTTTTAGTCTCACGCAATTGCCTCGTTCCTCTACTACGATTTTTATTTTGTTTTCTTGTTTTTTTTTTTTTGGTTTGTATTCGATCAAGCTTAAATTGTCAACACTATATTCTCCTTCGGAGCCTCCGAAATATCAAGGAATCGGAGAAACCCAGCACTTCGTCCCATCCTCAGCGCCGCGCTGTATTATCCTTAGATCTATTGATTATCTATATTATTATGATTGTATTATGATTACGACTTCTAATGGATATATCAATACTAAGCAGTACACACAACATTTTTTGTTTTCGCAAGCGGTGAGTCTTAACCTAGTCACGAGTCACTATTTTTTAATTATCAATCGATCTATTGATTATTATTTTATTTATTATTCACGTCAATAAATGAAGAGACATTGAATTTATTCTTTTTTTTCTTCGCAACACCTTTGTCACTTCTGTCACTCGACTCCTTTCGAACTTGACCCATTTATCGTTTGTTGTTTTTTTTATATATATATATTTTTTTTTATTTAAAAAAAAATCCAATTCCTCGTCTTTCGCCTATTCGGCATTATCCTCTCGAAAATATCGAACGCGAATGGGAAAGAGGGAGAGAGGAATAAAATCTTCATTCGATCGCAGTTCCATCGCCTCTCGACTGCTGTTTCGGCCTATGCAGTTTTAAGGATAAATAACGAAAAAAAAAGATAAATAAAATAAAGATTTAAAAAAAATTTCGATTTACAACGCTAGTGAGAGGCTCTCGGCTCGTTCGTCGGAAGATCGCTCGGTGCCGGTCAAAAAATGATAACGCTCTTTCGGTCTTGCTGTGAATTAATTATTAAAGCGTCCCGTTGAACAAAAAGAAAGTATTTTTAGACGAAAGGTGGGACGCGCTTTTAGCGAACGAAATTACTCGACGGTGCAGCTTTCGCTCGACTTTGGCCTAAACGCGAAAGTCTTTTGCACCTGTATATACAAATGCATATATATATACAAATATATATATATATATATATAAACTATCCTGTTCGGCATTGCTGGCCTAAGTTTTGGTCTAAAGAGTTTCGTCTCGAAGCGTCAAAAAAAATAAATAAATAAATAAAATGATCTACGGATCGGTTCGAGAAGTCAATGGGCATTGCGAGGAAATATCCGTCGATCTTCCGAGCGCGTTCGGAGACCTCCGGCTCGAGCGCCAAAAACTTTGAATTTCGGCCTTTCGGGTGCGCCCCTTGTGTAGTAGAAAATTTTTTTGATCTGTCGTGCGAAAAATTCGCCGAATAAAGAAAATGTTGTCCTTCGTCGAGAGACGAAGACTGGTATTGTCAGTCGATTGGAGGCGGAATATGAAAAAAAAAAATTGTAATAAAAAACAAATAAAAAAAAACAATTCTCAAAGACTGTTGAGATCGGTTATGAGACCGTCGTTTAAGCGACAATCCTCTCTCGCCGGCTGAAACTACCCTCGTCGCTTTAATCGTATAGTCCTGGACGCCGACAGTACTCGAGTCGCTACGAATGATAAATATCGTAGGGCAAACCACCGATAATAATAATTAAATCCGAAAAAGAAAACTTAGCGCGTTTACCGGAAATCGCTTGAACCTTTTTTTTTGCATAAAAAATTGAGTCAACTTTTTCAGGCTCCTAATGTTTCACGCGAGAATTCTCGCTCATCGATGCACTTGCTTGTCCGTCGAAGGCTACCGATATCTTGTCGTTGGCCAATCACGACGCGCGATTACCGTCTCGCCGATCGTACTTATACAAATATCTCATAAATGAGTAAACACCGAAAAAAAAGTCCAGGTGGTGCGCGATCAGCCGTGATCGGGATCAGCTTTGCGAAACGCACACCAAAAAAAAAAATCGACTTTGCCCGAATCCAGAATACAACAATCGATTAACCGAAGCGCCCAACGTGCTGCTGACTACCGTGTTAAAAAAAAGTGTAGCATAACTCGATCCCGGAGTTAACAGACACTCACACACAATCACACAGAATTGAGGAAAAAAACACAGTGCGTATTTGGCGACTAAAGTTCCAATCGAATTGAAAAAAAAATACTGACGATATTAAAAATAAATGAAATTGAGGGTTTCGTGAGAGCGGATACGAGAGACATAGAGACGAGAGATTTCGCCGATCACGAGAAAACACTAAATTTGTCGACGAGGAGTAACGAGTTTTAAGGTAATAACGATAATTATATATATAAAAATGATGTAAAAGAATAGAAATGAATGAGAAAGGCGGCGCGGCGAAAATATCCTCGAGACTATTTAACTATTTAGGTGAGAGAGAAATAAACAAAAAAAAAAAGGTGAAAGAGAGAGAGTGATAAAAAGTCCGCGCGTTTCTGTTCCAAGTAGTGTGATCGTCCAACCTCGCCGTATCCGTGTGCGCGCGTACGATATATATATATTAAAAGAGAGAGCCCGGATTAATAATAAAATTAAGCGACGGCGATTGTGTGTGGATTTAGGACGGTGGCGCAATACGCACGACGACGATAACGACGATTGATAAATGGATGATGATGATTAAGAGAAAAAAAAAATTTTTGAAGAGTAAAAAAAAAGTTAATAAGCATACGTACATTTACCTAAGCGCGTAAATAAACAAAAAAAAGGAAAAAAACCACAGTAAACAGAATTAAGTAATAGTATCTAACGTTAAAACTTGCAAGCTATTAATTATTATATTACGATTAATTAAATGATAATGAAAGGGGAAGATAAAAAACAATGAAAAGAGAGGACACCTACATTTAATGAAAAGTGAATAAAAAATAAATAAAGAATGAAGACACACAACACTAATAAACTATAATTATTACGGTGATTATTAATTATTATTATTGATATCGAGAATTTTCGGATTAAGTCGTGATAAAAAACGAGAATCGGAGTAAGTTCATTGATGAATAATTCCTCGAACTATTAGGAGCGTATTTAGGAATATTGTATTATTACTGAGGTTTCGTGTGAAGGCGGACAAGGGGGGCGATAGATCGTGGTTACTTTGTTCGTTTTTTTTTAATATCTTTTACGATATATTATTATTTATCTCTTATTCTCGTAGTAATAACGGAGAAGCCAGACAGAGATCGAGAAAAAGAGAGATTAAAAAAAAAAAAAATTGAGAAAAAAAAGAAAAAAAATACTTAGGGATCGAACGCGCGACTTGCCGACTTCACGTGAGAGCGAAAGTTTGTGAATTTAAAAAAAATTGGGGTTTCGTGTGAATGTCGATAGAAGAGAGCGTGATTCTAATGGTGATATATGGCCGAGTGACTGAATTTGCGCGTGAGCGACTAAAAAAATTTTTACGCAATGTCGCGTGCGTATACGCCAACTGGTTGTTGATAACGCGTGAACAAAAATATGTTCTTGTGTGATAATCTCGATAACGCGTGACTAACGTTTTAGGAATTAACGAGGGGAGAGAGAAAATTTGAAGAAAAATGACAAAAAAAAAAGAGAGAAAGAAAATTGAAGAAAAAGAAAAACAAAAACGCTAAAATGTGTGTGTTACGGGAGCCTAAGAGACATGTTTGCGCGAGGATTTGAGGCGCGGTTGAGGCGAAGCGTAGAACGCGAGGACACTTCCTTAGCGCCGAGAGAAACGGGCTTTCGTAAATTTATTAATCAAATTTTTTATTTTCACTTAAGTTCTCAGATTTTTGTTTTATTGCCGGTTTTCCGTTACTGCCGTAACACAGTAACGCTCGCGAGATCGTCGACGACTCCGTTCTCCGCCGAGCGTTGCATCAACGAAAAATATATATATATACATATAGATTTTTTTTAAATATTTTTTTACCGTACAAGCTTCTCAATCCGGGTTTCCCCGGAGAACTGAGAAACCAATGGCCGAAAAATGCCCCGATCGATTTTCCTCATTCCCGACGAATGACACAACCAGCTACGCTCTTCACTGCAATAACACAACCGATTCGGGTTACATTCGACGACTCATGTAACCCGTTTGAGACTCAACTTGTAAATTTTTTTGTCACACGCACACACAATTTCGCATCCGTATCCACGGAGAGGCTGTCGATACTCCAGCTCTCCTTCATGCAACAAACTCTCAGGTCAATACCGCAACGTGCACTTAACGTTGCATTATCAATTCCACATCACCGTGCATGTCATTCGAGAATTTGGAAAATCGTCACATATTCGGTCGCTCAATCAATATTTCAAAAAATGCGAAAAGTCAATTTCTCTCGGCTTTTAGCGAAGCGTTCGCGGGTACTTCGGGAAGTGCGAGGTAAGAGAGGGGAAGCGATGATGTTTTTTTTTTTATAAATGTGAATGGTGTCGGAATACGTTGGGAGCCAAGTGTCCTTGATGCGACCGTCGTTGAAGCCAAAGATCTCGCGATCTCACTTAAAAAAAAAGATGAAAAAAAAAAATATTGATAACAACAATTTCGAATTGATAATCAAGTCAGCGGCCAGCTTTCGACTTTTCGACTGAGTTCGGAGCCACGGGCGTGAGACGTTCGGCGCAAATCGATCCTAGAAGAGATGGAGAAAGAGTGAAAAAAACGAGCGAACGAGGATGGACGAAAGGCACCAAAGTGAAAAAAAAAAAATGAAAATTAATAAAAAAAATTAACTTGGAGCGAAAGAGTGTCGAGTGAATGGTCGATGAGAAAATTGAATTTTCGGAAGCGGGTGAAAGGCACGAGCGACTGATTTGACTGATCGACTGGGCGAGCGAATGTGACGAAGATTTAGAAAAAATGATTGAGGTGATTTAAGGAAAAAAAAAAGAAGAAATTATACAGAGAGAGCCGACCTCCTTGCCTACCGGGAGGTCCGCATATATTGTAAAGACGAATAATAAGAGATAAATTAAGGTGACAAAAAAAGCGAGAGAGACAGAGACGAGACGAGATTAAATAAAAAAAATTATAGGCCAGTTAAGTGTAAGGGATAAAGAGAAAAAAATTACTACGTTTAATAAAAAAGAAAACCACCCTCCTTTCGATCGCACCTATACTTTCGGCAATTCTTTCGGCATTAATGATGATGATAATGATAATGATTATGATATCGTATTATACATACACACACAGAGAGAGAAAAATTAGAGTGATTGAAACAAAACAAAAATTGTGTGAGAGAGTGTGTGAAAAATAATTTAAAGAAAAAAAAAAAGATTAATAATCGATGGTACGAAAGCTCCGTCGGCCGGCTCAGTAGCGAGTGAGAAGTAACAAAAAAAATTTCACGTATTTCAATGTGACCCCGAGGTCACCCATTGAGCTAGATAGACCCAACGTCGTTGATAATATATCAAGATCCACGTCACCTAAAAATTGGAACGAAGAATGAAAGAACAAAAAGATAAACAAATTCACAAAAATAAGAAACGAGACCAAATTCGTCGTTCACGTGGAGACCCCGATCGGCCAGATAAAATTGAAGAAAAAAAAAAGAGAGAAAAACCAACAAAAAAATTCAAGGACGAAGAGCACACACGTATCGATGAATGATGAATTTATGATTAAAAAAAATAAATTAAATATATGGAACCGTGAACGAAAAAAAGGGACATGCGAGTCCACACATTCTATACGGGCATATAATTGGACACACGTCTCAACAAACAGTCGTCTAGGCTATACGTACATATTAATAGAGAATAGTAAGAGTTAAGGATAACGATTATAGTAACGAACGAGATAAAGAGATAAAAAAAAATGAGAGATCAGCAGTGACGACAGCAGCAGCAGCAGCAGCAGCAGCGACTACGTTGATGTGTGAGGATGTGAGCTAGATCGCCGCGGCGTTGAGTCTTAGGTCCTCAGAGATAACGCAGACCCTCCGGAATGAGGTGCAAGGACGCCGACCACGTCACTCCATCGTTGTTTCCTGCCGCTATCAGCGACCCTCATTTTTGACCAATCAAAAATGCACGAAAAAAAAAATGACGGAGGAACGTACGAGAAGGTACGAATTTGATGGAATTTTGGACGTATTAAAAAAAAAAAAAAGGAAAACGTCTCAAGACGACGGGAAATGAGAAAGAGCGTGGTCGGCAGGAACGTCTTGTAAAGATTGTGGGAATTGTTTTTCTGCGTCCCGGCATCGGTTACGGAATATATATAAACACGGGCCAGAGTCGGGACACCAATTGTAACGGCGAGTACTTTTTAGGTCCACTGCTCTGTCTTTCCAAATGGTCGCAGGCGAAAACGACGTTTCTCCGGACCATTCGCGGTCTTCGTTGGCATTTTTCGGTCGAAGGATTTATTTTTTATTTTTACTTTGCAATTTAACAATAGTGTCCGAACATGGACAGAACCAGTGTGTTTTGAGCAAGACTCGCGACACTCACTCTACAGTCGCGGGTCGTTCCGATATCCGTCCCAAGTTCACTGAATCTCGTGAACGTCGACGAATCTACTTTTTTTTTTTTTATGAAGACTTCACAACCGGGTTTCGTTTGCAATAGAGCTTGTACAATTATGAGCGTGATATTAGAGGCTGAAAAAAAATTATACCAAATGCGAGACGATTGCCGGACGGATTAACGCCGTTTTCCAAAGAGGGACGCAAGGAGGGACAGAGCTGTGGGCAACAACCTGTCTACTTTGATAAATGCATTATGATATTTGAACTAAACTTGATCATATAATGAGTATATAAATATATGAACTTTTAATCGACGCATTTATCCGTTGAGAACGTTTTTCCGGCGTTTTTCCTCGGTTCGCTTATGAAACTCATGATTTAACGCTATTCTCGGTTGCGCACGAGACGAAAATGACGAGTGAAGGGACAAAAAAATTCTATCGTTAGGAATAATATTAAAGAAAAAGTAAAAAAAAAGGACGTTAATTCGCGTGAGTAATTGACGAAGAGATTCGAGCAAAAATAAATTTTAAAAATGTGAAAATAAACGAGAAAATTGTAATTCAAGAAACGACGAGTTTTTGAGACTTTGATGGAAGATCAACGGGGAAGCAAGTTTAAAAAGAAATAAAAAAATATAAATAACAAATTCCGCTTTTGGCCGACACACCAAAAAAGATTTTGAACGAGTATTAAAGAAACCAAAAAATTAAAATAAAAACATAATGAGATTAAATTTAAAAAAAAATCTAAGAGGAAGAAAGAAACTAAAAATAAAACAGACTCACTCACACACGGAGGTGTCGATAACCGAGGTTAACGATGATCCGCCGCATAAGACAGCAACACTAAATCCAACGCATTAACAACACACATCGACCGACGCAAAGAGAAAACAAAAACGAAACTCTGATTAATGCGGCTTGAAGCGAGCACGGAGGAAAAAGTAAAAAAAAACTCGCAAAGTAACACACGATTGATATCGCGCACACACACCTACACGTTTACACGATCACGCACACGAGTCACAGCCTGAAACACAAACACGCAGTTGCGGCCCGAATCCAAAAAAATAAAAAATAAAAAAACGAAAAAAAAAATGAAAAAAAAGACACATCAAGGAAAAAAGTACAAGTTTTCACGTTTGCGCCTTACATTAAAATTAAAAGTTGATCAAAAACGTATTCTTACCAAAATCGGCCTTAGTATATACTTTTCCAGGGGACGGCTTTCGGTCGCGCGGGCGGTTTGTCGACGAAGAAAAAGAAAAACAAAAAAGAACCCAAAAAACGAGTGTCAGGCTGTTCGAGATCGGCGAGCGCTCTTGATAACAAAACCTCGCAAATAATCAATGCACAAGAAACAAAAAAAAAAAAAAAAAAAGAAAATCAACCGAACAAAAGCTTAACGAACCATCGAAAAAATTCGAGCCCGACGATCGCGCGACATCGGCTTAAGGGACGAGCCCCAAATCCGGCCGTGGAGAAGCAAACCGCCCGTGAGAGAAACCGCGTCCCGACCATCCCCGCGACTCACCCCGTCCCAAAAAAACCGCCCCTGCCCGAAGATACCCGCCACCCCGCCGCCTACCCAACCCCGACAAAAGAAGAAAAGAAAAACATGATGAAAAAAATAAAAATGAAATACTCCGTAGAGCCTCTTTTCGCGTATAGAAAGAACGAAAGAAAGAAAGAAAAACACTTCCTGCAATGTAAGAGAATAATGACGAGTGGACGGGTCACCCTCGCGATCAGGGATGCTCGCCGTGTTTAACCGACGAAGAGTACAAGAGGAATGATAGCGAGATAGTGAGAAAGCGCGAGAGAATGTTTTTGGATACATAACGGAAAGGAGACGGCGAAGCGAGGAGAGAAAGTCGACAGTGCGGGCGCGCGCAAAGAAAAAAAGATAAAATAAATTGCACACAGTTCCTGTCAACCGGAAGTCTCGGCGAGATCGTACAAATCCGCGAAAATCGTGGAGGATCGACAACAGATTCCTTTCGCACGCGTTTTATTCTCCACCGGTCCGAGACCAATAATCGGCGTATCAAGAAATTAAAACAAAATAAAAAAACCATTTTTTTAATCATACGAAAGTGAAAATAACGAAAGCAAAAAAAAAATACGAGGACGAGGACATTCTTACAATTCTCATACACACAGAGTCAAAGTATCGAACCGCGGTAGTCGTCGAACGCCGAAGGAAAATTCGAGGACTCGAGCGATTTGGAAAAAAATAATAATAATTGTTCGATTCTGGAATTTTCGTTTCGGCAACGGGTTTGCCGCGTCAATACGGAAGTTGCTGCGCGTCTGGGCCAGCTCGTCCAGCTCTCGCTGATCATTAAATCCGCGATCGCGCAACTCGGTAATCGATTTTTTGTTCTTCCTGAGATATTCAATCGTAATATTAATATGTATACGGCGACGTATAACCACGAGGTCGCATTACGGTCGACGTTCGTTACGACGCGCGCGCGCGCTTTCACACATCAGATATAAATAATTGATAAAGGAAAAGCAGAAAAAAAAATTCAATAAAATAAATAAATAAGCTGTAAAAAAAAAGGAAAACAACAACAACAACAACAACAACACTAAAGAAAGTTGAGATACTGATGACTGATGGACCTTAAAATATGTACGTGTATGTAAACGTGCGCGCACGTTCCACCCCCGCAAACCCGAAGTAATTCCCCTTTCTCGAGAAACGTTGAAAATTAGCGAAAGCCCCCAAAAGAGAAAAGCATTTTTCGAGATCAAAAAACCACATCATCAACGAGCACACAACGATCCGCGTACCACCCGAGCCCGATCCGACAGTTTATCAATCGCAGTACCGACGAAAAAAAGAAAAAAAATAATAATAATGAAGGAAGAGAAAACCGGACACTAATGACGCAATATTTAATAAATAATACTATACCGATATAAACAAGCATACTATAGATAATGGATAATAATCGCAGATGATAAAAACAGATCCATGAGTAAACCGAATCCGAGCAAGAACTATAACAGAGGACAAACGCGGTGTAATGAATATTAACTGTAACGCACTGTGTTAAACGTGAACATCGCTTCGAATGAAATTCGATCCGGCCTCGTGCACGCTAAAATTAAATATCCACGAGGATTTATAGAGTGTAAAATAAGTTTCATGAAATCTGGACAACGAGGGATATAGCGAGGAGGCGGATCGAAAATTTCACCGAAAAAAAAAATATATATACTAACGAAAAAGGAAAACCAATACCGATATACAATGACGATATCCATGAATGAAAAAGCGACTATACGAGAGACGGAGAGTCAAGAGACGAATGGGTGGGATTTGAAAATGAAACGAGGAGATAATTGACGCGCGAGCCACGATCACGAGATATGGTCGCTGGCCCACAGACGTGGGCATAATCTGACTCCACGAGTATCTAATTAATAATGCCACAGAGGATCAATATTAATCAATAATGGAAAGAAAAAAAAAAATAATGAAAAAGTAAAATAAAGAAGCAAAACAAAATGGTAATTCACTTGCAATTCGTTGTCGAAATAATTGTACGCACCCAAACGGTATTTACATAATAATAGTAATTAATAAACAATGGAGGGCAGAAATGATTGGGAGAGAGTGATTGTGAGAGAGCGAGAGAGATAGAGAGTAATCGAAAGATTGGAAGAGAGAAAGCGAAAAAATAAAAACGATAGGGAGATGTAGAGAGCGAGCAAGAGTGAGGACGCAAATACACGTAAAATAATCAGTTGATTGATAACAGAATCTTCTTTATTTTAATCCGTTTTTTGCAAACTAAGTAACGATGCAAAACTGACGAATTGGTAAAGACTATTGAGAAAAAAAGTAACAGGAGCAACCAAAAGAATGAAAAAAAAAATAATAAACCAGTGGAATCCGCCAATCGATTTCATGATTTTCGCAGATTTTCGCGCGGGACATAATCAACTAAGTAAAAAAAAAAGTTCCAAGTACATTACCAATTGTTCCCGTATCCAGCCCGCACCCAGGTCCTTCACTGTCAGAGCCAAACCTCAAAGTCCTCGTATCCCGATCCTCGGAGTCCTAAATTACAAAAAATGGAAAAAGTATGAGAGAACACCAAATGTCGAAATTTATCCCCTCGCCCAATTCTCCCAAAAAAAACGAAAGAAAATCCCCCGCCCCGTCAATCCCCCCCGACCCGATAAAAATAATTAAATTAAAATTAATAAAAAAAGAAACCCCTGAAAAAGGTTTGCTTCCAATCCGTACGTGTTACCGTAAAAGAACCATAAGAAAAATAAAACTATAAACCTACCTAACGATAAATATAATTAAAGGATAAGAGTTAAGAATTATTGATTAATTAAATTATACCTAACGATTAATTGACTAATTGATACGGCTTAGGATTAAAATAATGCGATTAACGATGTAACGATTTACGAGAGTGAAGAGATGATAAAAAAAAAAAACCGTTCAAGGCGCCGGGTAACATGGCGGCTAAAAAACCATCCACTTCCCGAACGCGTGGAGATTCCGTGCCGGTACAACAAAACAATCAAACACAAATGAAAAAAAAAAAAAAAATGAATCCGGGTTCGAGCGCGTATAATAGCTGTGAGGAGATCGATGAGTACTGATCGGTCTGCGAAAGCAGCTTGGCTCGCTCATATCTTCTTCTTTTTCTTCGTTTCCTCCTCGACGACTCTCGTCGCGGTGTATACGAAATACACGATACGGTTATAAACAGTCGCAGAGGATCGCAAACTCTCAAAATTCGGAAACAAACAAAACGAAAAAATAAAAAAAAACTTCGATAAGCGAAACAAAAAGATAGTCGGAGACTGAAGCGAGATATACGCACGGTCACGTAACCCCATAGCACAGTCCCGGTGTGGAAACGACATTCTTTGGCGAAGCGCGGTAGTTTCTTACCCATCATTTATACGTTTAGATAATAAGTAAGGATTTAGGTTTAACGAGATATACACGAGACCGCCGACATGAGTGAACGCGTTATGATGATGATGATTATTTGAAGAAAAAAAAAACAAAAAAAAATACCAAACAAAAAAAGAGTAAGAAAAACTAAAATAAACAACAGCCAACAAACACGTTCCCCGAGGCACTCATACAAAAAACACTCTCACTCACACACTCACACACAGAGACGAAAGGAAAATAAACACATGAACACACGCAAGCAGCATTAATTATACTAATGATATGATTATATTATTGATATACTTATCAACTATCCTAGCGGTATAATACGACGACATAGTTGATTGATCTGTTTAATATTGAATGTCTGTAGACCAGAAAGCGTTTGGAACTCTATGCTATCCGTTGAGCACCCCCCCCCCCCCTTTCCTTCCCCCAAACGCAATCGACCGCCCACACACGACAAAACCCTCGCGAAACCTCCCTAACAATATAAATAACAAAGATACCCAAATACCTAAAAAAGGAATATTCTTTTTAAAAACCGCGATCGAAGACCTTCGACCTGAATCGTCCCGAGCGGCGAGACGAATCCTTCGTGTCACCGTACACCCTCGCGTAATTTGTAGCTCGAAACTATTCGAAACTGCAATTCGGTCCGCAAAATTCGAAACGAGAAAAAATCCTAGAAACGAAAAAAAAAAAATTTAATCACAATCCGTTCAGATCGTTACCGGAAACGGTACGAAAATTGATGTTGAAAGACGCTTTTCCTCCGAGCGATTGTTGCAAAATATTTCACGATATCGTCAACTGGTTTTAAGTTCGAAATTGATCAGCGATTGCGTCACCTAAGGCAACGCCACACAATTTTATAGCAACTCTTGAGGCCTAAGAAACCGTGTTTTTTGTTGTTGAAAAATTTAACAGAGCAATCACGAAATCGGTCCGCACAAATGCCGATTCGCCACTTACTGCCGAGACTCTTGTTCGCGGAAACTTGGATCTTTTGACATCAACCGACGTGCCGTTTCGTCGATCGACGTAGTTCAGACCGCGAGGGTTGGGTAATACGACGGTGACGCGTTTATTAGCGTTGGACTTTAGATAAACGGAGGAAATTGATATTTTTCCGTAAGTCCCGTAAACCCCGATTGTCACAAGATTTTTTGAACTCGCGAGACACCGGATGCCGTCGGCTCGATCGAGAATCTCCAGTTTAATCACAGCCAGTATAAATAAGTAAAGAAGTGAAACGAAAAATCTGCGAGAGTCTCAGGGGTCGACCTCTTCCCCGTGTGTCCGTCGTTTCATTGTTGAGTTTAATGTTTTTCTACATTTAGCTAGCTAATTTTTTTCTTTATCGTCCGTTTTATTAAAATCTATTAAGAAATAAATAAAAATAAAAACCGGCGTCGTCGCCGAGCGCGCGTCGTCCGCATCTGCAATAGTCGATATTTATCACGTTTTTTCATTGATAATTGATTAAGTATAAGTTTATCGCCAGATCCTTGGTAAGCTGGTCGGCCGGAAAACCGATGAGGATAGTGTGAATTAGAAAAGAAAAAAAGAACACATTATAAAGAACAAAAAATTCCCGACGACGATCGGCCGACCTCGACCTCACGAAGCTTTTTTCGACTGTTCATAGTGTCGTATGTTCGAATCACGTTTCGCTCGAGAAGATATGACGAAGGGATAAGAGAACTAGAGAAAAAAAAGAATTAAAAAAAAATGACAAACGAGATGAAGGAAAAATTCTACACCCGACTGTTAGTTTGCCGTTTACGAGAGGGTGCAAAATGACACTATGATAGGGATCGCAGGCAGTATTGATTCGAGTATGAGCTAATGAGTTGTTTATTAAAGCTGTTGAACGGGGAATAAAAAAAAAAGGGTTTTCGCACCAGCGCTGACCGATTCTTGCGTTCCTCCGATCAGCCAACGATGTTTCCCTCTCCGACAAAATTACTCCCATTAACAAAAAAAATTTTTTAAACTATATATACATATGATTAAAAAATCATATGCCCCGACGGTGACGTCGTTTAAATGAGAGATAAATCGGCATTCGATCCTAATCCCACAAATATACTCGCGTACCAACGACTCCTACAAATTCGCAAAAAAAAGAAAAACACACACTCACGCAGACACAAAAACAGAAACAAACGCTACTCATTGACACATCTTACACGCAGACTCTTCACTTCGTTATCCTTCGAGACACGTTCGGAAGCTCGACGATCGCGCGTCCCCTCCGGATAACGAGAATCAACGCACAACTCGAATTTCCGCAAGAAACAATCTCCGATCCTCAGCCGGTTTAACGCAAAGTTTTCTCGACCGAGCTATAATTTCATAAAATTCAACCGAAAGCGCTGCCGCACAGTCCAATCAGGACGAGCGCCCAATGTTACGATTACACAGACGCGAGCGATTCCGACGACTTCCCGGGTCGCTCCGATCACGCAAAACATTTCGCAAGAAACAGGTTCTAAGTTGCAAGGAAAAAAAAATTATCAGTTACCAAGACCGGAGGCGAAAGAGCGGAAACGAGAGATTCCACATGTGCTTGATTCTCGCAGATTCATTCGGGACAACGAAAGCCTGGATATCGTGTCGATCGATCGAGTTCCAACGTTTCGTACCGTACTCTACATCCGCCCCACAATGTCCCTCTCCCAATAAAAAAAGTGTGTATACAAACGTATACACGCGCATACATATATTGTTGATTTCGTCAGGGCGAGTACGCGCGAGCGCCGGTCCGGCTCTCAATTTTGAAATAGCCATTTCGACTAAAAAGCGAAAAATGCGATACAGACCCCCAAAACCCGACGCAATAGAAGAAGGCAACCGGATCAAAATACCGCCACATGAAGTAACAGTTTCTCGCGCGGGGCCCGGTCGCCTTCGCCGGCTGAAAAGTAAACGAACGTTGGAGACGAGCGTCGACGAGAGAGACCCGCGACGATCACGAGACCATACATAAATAAGAATTATGATAAAAAAAAAAAAATGAATCCTCGAAACCCCGATGAAAATCCTGTCCAATCAAGTCCACTTACCATCCTCACGCCAGGAATCCCAACTTCCCAGCAAGACGCCCTCTCTCGTGATTCTTCAACGGCCGCGAATCTCGCTCCTCGACCGCTCGTTTCCGGTCGTTAGCCGGGGGTGCATAAGGCTCCCGGGAGGCTCGGCGAAAGCGGCGGCCTCACCGTTAGGTCCCGTTTAACGGACCCCGCGCCCAAATCTCACTCACAGCACACACTGGGCCGACTCGTCCGATAGAATGTGCCTTCAGTGTTGATTTTATACGAATAAAAAAAATAACTAAAATTATACAAAGGGGCCCGACATAGACCGAACGCCCACCCAAAGCCTGATCGGTGCTCGCCCGCTGCCCCTTATATCATCGCCGCCCAATCTATTCATCAAATGCAGAGAAACACGACAAATGTACGGTCGAACCGACGCTCGGACTCTCGATTGAATTAGCGAAAAATTAAAATAAAAAAGCTATCGTAGCTCGAGCGACGGGAAAGCAAAATGTAGAATTCAGTTGTCCCGAAAGGGCGCTTTCGTTCGACATTTTTCATTGTTTACTTCGTCGAGCATTTCGATCCGTTTTTTTTTTTTTTTTTTTTTTTTTTTTTCTAATCGTGAGTATCGTCGTCAGTTCGACTCGTACGACTCACACTTTGCATGACTGAAAACACACTCGCCATCCATTGAAATCCAATCACGATCGCCAATGCTGTAAGCGAACAATTACAAAACAAGGATCTTTTGGTTTAGGCAAGGAGTTCGGAACGCTGCTATACACCGATAACACACGTATATTGATTAAATGCAATTATTATGCGATAAGTATACTTACAATGAATAATATATGTGTACTATGGTCTCTCCCACTCCCCATTCAGACAACCCGGTTCGTCGCGATTAAAGTCGCGTCGCGCCGTTTCGCGAATGATCGTTATTTTCGAGGGGAAAAAAAAAACAAAAATCGTCTCCACGGCTATAACGATTTTTGGCGAACCGGCGTCGAACGGCCTCGATCGCGCGCGAACCAACGGCCCATTACAAGCGTAGTCTTTTAACCGCATAACTATCGATGATGAAGCTACGTAATAGCTAAACTAACTAAACTACAATTAACAATTATTAATTATTAAACAATTAAACAAGCAGTAAACAGTATAAACAGTAAATGCCCAGTAACCAATTGAATTGTGTGTCGACAACTACATACTAACTACCTACCTATATCGAAATAATAGCCGTATGTAAAACAAAAGGAAAAAAAAGTCACTTGTATTCTACCAGTTGTATCCAAGCCAGTCCGTTCTATAAGCAAAGTGAGTTTGATGCAATGCGAGATGAGATGGAGAAGTGAGTTCGAGAGGGAGCGATAAAACAGAAACAAAAAGAAAACCAAAAAAAAAAAAACATAACCAAAAAACAAATGCAACGCAGGTCCTCCAAAAAATAAAAAAGCAAAAAAAAAGTCCCCACATTACGAATCCGGAAGAGATGAAAAGGCCCCGCGCGATAGAGAGAGAGAGAGAG
Source organism: Stenichneumon culpator (assembly GCA_964017025.1). Taxonomy (NCBI): domain Eukaryota; kingdom Metazoa; phylum Arthropoda; class Insecta; order Hymenoptera; family Ichneumonidae; genus Stenichneumon; species Stenichneumon culpator. Next base: position 17,106,525 of record OZ024776.1, read on the forward strand.
AGAGAGAGACTCACATATGTAAAGTCCCAAAAGAATTATATAGTCCGAAACCGACCACTATTATCCCATCAAAATTTCCATCCGGTAGGGTTCGACATTAGTGAGACGCTTTGAGAAAACAATAAAAAGGTTAAACCCCCCCCCCCCCCCCCCAAAAAAATTTGGCACATTCGAAGCGGAGAATGAGAATGAAAGTAAAAAGAAGATAAAATTCGAAGAGAAAAAAAAAATCAGTTTCACCGGATAACGTAATTAAACTACTAGCAGATGAAAAAAAAAAAAAAGAAAACATAGGCAGATTGTAAAACACTTCGTTCACGTTGTACGCACATGTGTGGGGAGACCATGTAACTTTAGCTCCGCCGCTCATTCCGCAAGGCCGCTCGTGTCCGCGACCCTCGCGATATCTGAGCGTTTCCCGGAGTGCTCCGTGACGACTCGGCCGGGGTTCCCAGGCGAGGGTCCGATAAGTAAGACGCTCCGTCAGAAATCCTCCCCGGCTTCGTAACGGAAACTGCGGGGCCCGCAGTTATCGGATCGGCCAGAGCCGCGCGGCCACGACCCCCCGAGGAAAAGCCCCTTCGCTGGTGTAGCAGCTAGCAGACCCCTCTTAAAGCTTAGCATTTTAACAAACAAAAAATATCCCATCGAAACGCCCGATTCCCGCTGGAAATAATAATTAAATAACAAAAAAGGATCTCGAGCTCGGTAAATTAACAAAAAAAAAAAAAATGTACCGAGCGCCCTCACACCCGAAAAGACCCCGAGAGCCTCGATTCCCTACGTGTTGTATTATCCGTTATTTTCGATATAATATTATATAGTGCTAATGATATTTAATGATAATATATGACGACGATAAGGAATATTGGAGAAGACGTTTGGTCACACAGCCACCACAACAGGTCACACGCCATTCTCCTACGGAAACAAAAAAAAAATAACACTTAGTTACATACACACACACACACACACACACACGAAACACTCATACATTGAAACGTGACGGAGTCACAAAACAGACACAGACACCGATACACTGAGAGAAAGAGAGAACGGAAAGAACGAGAGGGAGAGAGAGTGAAAGACACGTGTATACATATACTTGAGACACTTGATAGCCATTTACTTAAAATTCATTCGTTGGAAGAATAATAAAAACGCTATACGAATGCAACAAAAAAAAAAATACAACGCTCACACATACCGTGACACACCGAGGTACCAGGAAGAAGTATATGTGAAACGGAAATTAAAGTAAAGAAAAAAAAAACAAAACAAACAAAATAAATAATAAAAAAAAAACACAAAAAAAAAGTAAGAAAAGTAAACCAACCAAACAGACTAGTTGCCGTGTTTGAGAACACCAGACCTACCCGCGGGTCCGCTTCGTTTTTTAGCTCCGCTATATAAAAGCCGATGCCCGTTCGGTCGTACGTCGAAAGCCCCGTCACTCGAGAGATCCTTGTGATAATCCGAAGATTGAGATATAAAGGGGGAAAAAAATGAAAAAAAAAAAAAAAAATGAAACTTTAAGAAAAAAAAAAACGACGAACTGAGATTCCGATCTTGCTTTAATGGGTGACGAAGGGCTTTCCGGCAGGAACGGGCGGAGGTTTCCCGGCCCGAGGCAGACAACGCCTCGTAGCTAACAAATTTTTGTACAGGATAAACCAATTGAATTTTAAACAGATGTAAAATCTTGAGTTACAGAGCAGCACTATACATACGACACAGATGATGTATATATTTTTACGTTACAGAAATATGCCTGAGCGCGAACGCGCTATACTGGGCGCAATAAGACTGGTTCTCATTTCCCAAGACAATGCGTATATAAACAATTGCCACATATTAAACATATTTAAATAATGTAAAACCTAATGATATTTGTATACGGTAAATTAATTTACCTGAATGGAGTAAACAATCGCCACTGAAGGGGAGTGCCCGCCCGCAACACAACGACAGAGAGCGAAGCGCGGGAAAGGCCGCGGCTAACGTCGATTTCGCGATCCGCCGACGGCGCGTCTCGTCGCGCTCGTCGAGAGTCTCTTCCCGAGACGCTTGTTTCTTCGATGGACTTTCGATGAAAGAAATGAAAAAATAAATAAATAAATAAAACCGATCGAAGTATCCGACGATAGCGACGAGTCTGCCCGTCGAAGTTCGACATTTCCGCGCCGCGGCCGAACCGACTCGGTCAGAGCGTCGGAAATTGGCTTCGAGAAATTCGCGAAAAAAAAAGAAAAAAAAAACATATACCAAGTGTAAAACCTCGTGATTTACGAAACCCGAGTAAATTAACATCCTGAGTTACCCATTCGGCCGTTAGCGAAGACACACGAAAACTAAAAACCCAATTAGGCGTATATAAAAATAAAAGAAAAATGAAAATTTCACAGAAACAAAAATATCAAAAATTCATCACGCGGCAGGCGAGTGGGAGTCTTTCGGGGCGTCGCGTGGCGTTCCGGAAGCGCGAATCCCTCGCGCAATGGATTAAATAGGTGACGACTGGCGGGAGGGAGGCCAGTGTGTTTGTGTTGCTCGCGGGCATCCCGGCGGAAGCATAACGCGGGTAGGAGTCTCTAAACTTCCTGGCGAGTTCGAGGCGGTGAATCGAACCGCGAGAAAGTCCTAAGTTTTGAATAAATCCGTACTCCAGCGTCACGGTGTTCGACACGCACCGCGCAACCGGCAGCGCAAATTTGCATCCCCGTCCGGAAATATTCTTTGGGCATTGAAAAAAAAAAAAAATCCCCGATGAAAAAAAAAAAAAAAAAAAAAAAAAAACCAAGAAAGATCGAGATTTCTGATCTTTGAGGGAACGCGACGGAGAACGCCCTTCTCAGGAGACGGGCGAAGAAAGGCCTAAAAGAAAAAAAAACAGTTAAAGGGACAAGCTCAACGGGATGTTTCTCTGTCGCGAAAAGAAGGGGTTCGATAAGAGGACTGTCGAAGGGTGAAAGAATTCGACCGGAGGGAATCCGTTCGGGGGATGCAATTGGGCCGGCCGGGGAGGCGCAGGCGCGCGCGAAACCGTGCACGCGGAGATCATGACACAATTTTGAGTTGCAGTGCAAGCGAACATCTGTAGAGCCATATACGTATAGTAATGTTGTTGTATCTTAGACAATAGAGCGTAGTGAGTGTACACATTAATAAGGGTTGCAGGTTCGTGCTGACAATTGTGAGGTTCCAAGGCGCGCGAGACAGTGATAAGCAGCGAAGAGAGACGCAGTTAGCGCAATGATCGAGGGAAAAAAAAAACAGAAATTAAGATAAATAAAAATGTGTGTAGAGGCGAATACATGTAGCGTTTTAAAAACGAAAGCCAAAAAAAAAAAAAACAATGAAAAACCGAACTAAAAGTAATTAAGGCAAAAAAAAATGGAAACAATGATTGAGATAGCGGAAAAACGAAGCTAACGAATAAAAAGGGGGAGACTCAGAGGAACAAAAATAATGTTAAACGAGAAGGGAGAGAAAGGTTCGGGGAGAAGAGAAACTTAAAGACAGAGGGAAAACAGAGCGAGGGCACACGTGCGAGAAGTGGTTGAGACGATACGAAGACGTGGTCACCGGCGGCCCCGTCCAAAACGGGTGCAAGTAACTTTAGGTGTATAAAAAATTAAACAAAAAAGAAAAAGAAAAAAAAGACTATTTCTCTCGTGGTTTAGGATGTTCTAAAGAAATTATTGTAAAAACAAAGGATTTATTATAGACGAGATGACGAAGTAAAGGATGAACAAATTTTTAAGAGCCAGTGGTTGCGAATGACGAGAGTTCGGTGCCGATTGTTCGGATCGAACTTGTGCGCCTGAGTGAGAGTTGCAAGGTGTGACTGTGACGATGCGTGACTTGCGAGACTGGTGAACGAAAGCTACGAAAAAAAAATAAAATGAAAGATAAACGAAGCTAAAGCAGAAAATTTATTGTAAATTTTAGAGGGTGATCCGGTCGCCCGGTGACCGCGTCTCGCATTCGATCCGAGCTTCGAAGTTTCACGGGCGCAGGATATACGCGTTCTACCATGTCAAAAAAAATATATCGCAGGAGAGCCGGTTATTCTCTCTTCGTTGTTCGTCTCTTTCTCCCGCCGTGAGAACGAGAAATGTGAAGCGCGAACGTGAAAATGTAATTTACAAAAGAAAAAAAAAATAACGTGAAAACAGATGAAAAAAATGTACGACTTCGGCTGTCAGTCTGATGATCCGGCGCCCATGTCAATTTCGACGGTAAACAGCCACACACACCTACACACGCTCGTTTCGAATTTCGAACAAAAAATGATAAAATAAATACGACAAAAAAAAATGAAAATAAAAATGATGATGACGAGAGAAAAAAAAACGGCGAGAACAGACGCTTCTGGGTTTTTATATATTTTTGGCAACGACGTCTCGTTACTATTTAAGGTTTAAGCGCAACAAAAAAAAATAATAAACATAAAAAGAAGAAAAAACAAAACAAAACGTGAACATAAAAGGCGAAAACAATACACAGATACGGGAGAAAACAAATGGGGAATAGGACGCAACGCTGTCGTAGAGATTTCGACAGGTCGAACGGTTATGGGAGCTAACAAAAAGGAAAAAACAAAAAATAACAAACAAAAAATGTGTGGCGGTAAAGTAATATTTAAATATTCGTATCAAAAAAACAAAAAAAAAAACACAAAAAAAAACAAAAAAAAAATGAAAATGTGTAGGGCCTCGAAACTATTATGTGCGAGGACGATAGAGAGAAAGACAGAGTGAGCGCGCGAGAGAACGAGTGTGTGAACAGGCAAAAATAATGACCGTGTGGAAGAGAGGTAGAGAAGAAAAGAAAATGATGAAAAAAAAAAGTAAGAGACCGAACTACTAAAAATATTTATAATATATGGCTACAAGTACAAATTACTTCGATTACTGAGCGTAGGTCTATTGATGTGTGGACAAAATTTGGTTGGCCGATAACCGTTTTTGGAACCATCATACTGCGTATCAAAGTATGTAAAATTTATTGAATAAACGCTAGCGTATTATGATATAATGTAATCTAATAATGTAATATTGTAATGACGAGTCTAAATGATGAAGTTAATCTGAGGTTTAGGAGCGCGCGTGAGAGTGCACGTGAATGAAAAAGAAGAAGACAAAAAAAAAACAAAAATGAGAAGAAAAAAAACGACAAAAAAGAAGTTATTGTGCATATGAGCGACAAGAAAAAAAATCACATCTTTATAATTAAACAAACAAAAAAATGAAAAAAACAAAAAATTGTGTATTATGATTATTGCGATTGTGATCGATATCATGGTCATTGTCATTGTAGACACATTGTCATTGCGATCGCTACGAATATTTATTATATTACGGATGATTATTGTCATTGTTTTATCACTATGTATCATTATAATTATTGTGACGATTATTGGACAATTATTCAATTGTACATGGTGAAACGACGACGAAAGGAAGGTATATGAGTTGTACACAATTTTCGAGAACACATATTATATCTAGATAAGTTTGGGCTATAAAGGACGAAGATATACAGAGACGAAGGGATAAGAAAGTGTAGGTGAGAAAGTGAGGAATACAAAACAAAACAAAAGAGAAAAAAAAACTAAAAATAAAAAAACACTTTAGAACAGGGGCGGGGGGAAAAAGAATAAACAAATGAAAAAAAAAAATCACACGCTAAATTGATTGCGTGGGAACAACGGCCTACGGTATGACGACAAATTGTGTATAAAGGGAAAAAAAAAGTGAAGAAAAAGACAAAACATAACTAACTAATCACTACGGTTCTCGCTCGTTTTTTTACACGACTTTTGGCAATCGAGAGAGACGTACGAAAATGTTTGGGTTAAAAATATGCAAATTTTTCGATACTCGACGGTGTTAGAGAGAAAGAGAGAGACAGACGGAGTTAGACGACGAAGGAGAGAGAGAGAGAGAAATGAGGTGTAATATCAATCCACACGGCCCCGGCATCGACGCACTTTCCGCGCCTCGCGAAATTCTATTTTTGTAAGCATATTTCTATAAAAGGTATACTAACGATACGGCAAAATTTATTATTCCTAGTGTGGTGAAAATGAAAAAAAATTGAACGTTTAGATTTCGTTAGTATAGTGTAAAAAATTAACGATGTCTAGGTCCTATTCGTGTACTTGAGGCGGTCGGAGGAAAAAAAAATACGAAAAAATAATAATGAAAATGAAAAATAACGTGAAAAATAAGCAAATTATATGTCGACGGCGGTAGGTTGTAAAATTGTACATAAATTGCAAGAGGAGGCACGGAGAGTTGCCTCGCCTGCTAGTGGGTCGTCGCGGGTACGTGTAAAAACAAAAAAAAAAGAGCGTCTCTATCTCTCTCACTGAAACAAAAAAAGGATACTAAAGTGTTAAATTGAAACGAGGCAAAAAAAGACATATTTAATAAAAATAAAAAAAATGATGTAAAATTGTCGACTCCGTACGGCCGTCAGGTGCCCCGCAGAAAAAAATTCTACATTCACACCGCAGTGTAGTGCGCCGTTTCGTCGGGTACGATAGCCCTCCCTCACTCCATTCGCGGCGCTCGTTATAAATTTCGGAAAACCGGACGGTCGCTCTATCGAAAAAAAGGGGCGACAAAACGTGCGGAAACAAAACGAGAGCGTTCGCGGACCGAGCGACAGAGGGCGTATCGTCCGCCATGCTTAATTTCAAGATTTAATTTCAAAGATTTTCATTTGACGAACGGCATGTTTCTATCGATTGTTTAACCACGAAAAAAAAAGAAAAGAAATACCCCAATATCCCTGGAATTTTAGGCGAGAGAGCGAGAAAGTGAGAGAATGCAAGTGTGAGAGAACGAGATAGCAAAAAAAAAAAAAATAACAAAAACAGAAAAAAAAAACCAAAAACGATAGAAGTTGACGATACGCAAAAGAGCGATGCAGGCTACTAACACAAAAACCGCGAGTTACGATGTAATATTTCGATGAAAAATTTCGTTCGATTTTGCGAGATTTGTGCGTCAGTTTGTGATTCGGCTTAAAAGGCCCGTAAAACAAACGCACGGGTTAACAGGATAACAAAAAAAAATTGCCAAACGATTAACGACATACGAAATAATAAAAAAAATGAAGAAGAAAAAAAAACAAAAGAACAAGAGTGCTACACCAAGAGTGCGAGATAGCTGAGAGAGTTTAGAGAGATTGCGTGTGTGAAAGATAGAAGAAAGCGAGTTAAAGAGAGAAATGAGGGGGGAAAAGGAGACACAAGAGAGTAATCCACGGACAGCCGTAAACACATATGCCCACAGATTCACGGATAAAACACAACACACACTCACAGGTTTAAAAATACACATTCAATGAAAGACACACACAATATTATATATATACGACTCCATAGATGATGGCGCGGCACACTCACATAGTGTCTCTCGGATTGTTCCACAAAACTTTTCATTCGAGTTTGCTTCAAGAAACCTTCTGTTTTCTAATGTATGACGTGTTGTTGTCGATATATAAAATAAACTTAATAAAAAAATACATCAACGATATGTGTGATACGAATAATTATGTTACCTTCCCCGATCCTTCATGAAAATCATCCGAACGATTCTAATTGGAAGCTGACGTGCCAGCAAAAAGAAAAAATCCGTAAAAATTTACAGCCGTAACTCGAAGTGTCGTTTTTTTGATAAGGATTAATTTTTTTACTTAAAAGAAGGGATGTTCGTTTGCTCTCGGCAAAAAGCCCTCCGCACTTGCAAGATTAATAATTTATTGTTGCGGCAGAAAATAAAATAATTTGCCGCCAAAGGATAAACGATTTGCTGCTCGATTGATAAATCTGCTTCTGCTAACAAAATTGTTTGGTTTCCCTACTTTGAGCAAATACATTAGTCACCGTAAGAGAGTTTTTGCCGTTTCGACAATTTTTTTTTTCTCCGCGCATTATGAAGTAACATCAATAAAAAAAAAAAAAAAATTAAGTTAAAGGCGGTATACTTGATTTATCGAAATTTCGTTTGTTCCACCCCAGTGCCATCGGAGTCTTTGCATCGGCTTGGCTTCCCGAGAAGAGAGAGCGCTAGCCTGTTTTTTCCGTCGAGGCTCATTCGCGTCCGGAGGCCTTCAAAGAAATTGAGCCAATACGTAAAGAACCTAAGCGGAGACCCTCTTGGGTGAGGAGTGGGCGGCAGCGTGTACGTGTTTGGCTCGCAAAATTACCCCCGTTGTACGGGAGAGTAGCGCGTACACACGAGTGACTCCTCAACGTCGCTGATATCCGCGATGAAGTGGCGACGAAGAGGCTGCTCCGAAGGGCACGCATCAATCCCCCGCATAGCCGGATGGAGAGCGGCGAGACGAGGAGAGGCGGCCAAGGTAGGGCTCGTGCGGACGTGGTTTGCAAAACCTTAGGGGGGGAGGTCGAGGGCGAGGAGAAGGCGGATGAGGAGTGTGGGGGGGTTTAAGCGGGAGACGCTTCATCGGGCCTCTAATGAAATTTCAACACTTTAACGCCCCGCCGCCTCGGAAATATGACCAGTGAACTCATTTTCACACTCGGCTGGGCCGAATCTTCGAAGCCCACGGGTCCTCTCTCGCGTGGCTATCTCGTCGGCTTATCGTCCGCGGTGTCCCTTGCGTGCAGCACCCCGCATAGCGGGCAAACGAGGCCGTCGTAGATGGAAAAATCCCCCCGGCTGAGCTTCGAACGCGGCGAGAGCCTCCGAGCCGCCTTTCGAATTGTTTTGAAAAAAATCATTCCGTACGCCCGACAGAGGGAGTAAAGTGGACGATTCGGAAGAGGCGACCCTAGGAACGCACGGGGGAAACCACTCGAAAGGCGCCCGCAGCGCGGCGGCCGGCAAGGCAGGGCGTCCACTCGCGCCGACGGTAAACCCCGATCGGCTGCAGAGACAGTGATTCGACATGGATACACAGTGAAAAAGATTTGCGCTTGTAGCAAACTTTTTTTTCCGCGAACGTCCACGATTTTTTTTTAATTGTTAATTTTACACACAAATTGTTGTAAAACAAACCAAAATTGTTGTAGAGTGAACAAAAATTATTGTAAAATGAACGTATATTTTTGTAAAATGGGCAAAACTTTTTTTATTCAAAAAAGACAGAATTGTGTCCATAATTAATGTTGTGAACGCCGCAAATCACACACCACACGCGGCAACGATAACATATGCAGAAAATAATCAAATAACCTTGCAGAAAATATAATTAAAAACCAATATCGCGGCGAACCGGCCAATGTCGCGCCGAAAGCGCCAAGGAAGTCATCGCCGACCGGTCAACGACGGATCTCCCTCAAGTGCGCTCGTCGACCATCCAGAGTTGACGCACCGATGGTGGTCACTTTACCGGCCGCGGTAACATTTTTCCCGCTGACGTAACTTTCCCACCGAATTAATTAATTTCCATCCACGATCTACGTCTTCGTTTTTCGTTTCCCGCCGCTCGAAGTCTGCATCGTTGCCGAAGAGCTCGAAAATTCACGGCCTCCAATCTGCGTTATCGAGAGGGGTCGCGCAGGGACATCCAGCGGAGTCTCTTCAGCAGCGGCGTTGAGTAAACAGCGGCGCACCGGCGAACTGACCATTGGCCATCGTTGACCAACGGTGGTATTGTCATTTTTGGTACAGGTCGGATCCGCGCGGCTGCTGCCCGCTGTTGCAATCGTCCCTCATCGAAGATAACTCCTCGTGTCGTTAATTGGCCGACTCTTCCAACGCCCGAGATAACATTCCGCCGCTGAGCCAACGGGTTATCGTCGGCCCGACGGCCGCGAGCAATCGCGGCATTAAATCTTTCCTCGTACTTTGTAACATCGTGCCATGTGCGGAACGGATGTTAATGAGAAAGCAAAAAAAAGGACAAGATTAAAGGAGGGGAGGAAAAAATGACTGGAAAAAAAAATGAATGCATCGGCGACAGCGAAGTGTCGCGATACGGTTGCATAGACCGCGGGGAGCCCGCGGTGCACGGTCGTGACCTGCATTATCAGCGTGCAATTGCATATCTCCGGTGCCGCGTACTAACCGTGCGAACGTCATCGTCGCCGGGATACGCTCGTCGGAAATATGGAATATCCTCCTTGTTCAATAACTGTTGCCGCGACGAGGCGTTTCTCCATCGAGCGGATCCGCAGTGCTGCTCACTGCGGGCGTGCAACACCCAGACACGGAATTCTACGAGGATTCAATCGCGAATGTGCATCGGCGCGTGGCGCCAAAGTTCGTTCCAAGTACCGCGACACCTCGATATCTGCGCATACTGCATTCGTCTCGTATGCAAAGGCGATTACGCGGCGACGCCTCTCCGAGCGCCTGTCGAGGCTCATCCAGGATGATCGAGCTTCGAATTGCCGAATTAGACAAAAAATTACAATCAATTCTCACGTCTGCAACTCAGACTAACTGAACACGATGGGCATCTCGGATTTTCTGTACCTCCATTGAGAGCCGAGATATAGACGTTTGAAAATCATGAAAATCGACGTTTTTCCAAAAGTGGCTCAAACATTGAAAAATCTTTGTTCATGAGATTTTTTTATTGTTTCAAAGCTATATTCGATGGATTTTTCCCGCTGATCACGAGTATAACAATTATTTTGATCCCAACCCAATATTTTCCATTTAAATCCGAAAAATGCCATGCCCAGCTCTGAGGCCAAACAATGGTGCCGGTCGTACAGGTAAATTTTTTAATACATAATCTTTTACATAAAAAATTCCACCCTGTCAGTGACGATAGTATCGAGTGCTCTATAATCTCGTTCGAGGGACATCGTCATTCGTTTTACACCTACATTATATTGAATTTCTAGACTACTCGACCGCGAATATACGCAGTGTAAATATGCATTGATCTGCCTTCTCTCACCCCTCCTTCTCTGCTGGCATATAGCACTGATTAATTTAATATTCATACACGCGCACGTAGATATACGTTCGCGGTATTATTATTAGTCACACCGAGCCGGCCGATGTAGTGGCGCGGAGGTATAGTTTTATACGCTGCCCGGAGTCCATACGTTAATGAACGAGCGATTATGCGCTCGTAAATAGTCACCCGGGTTCGAGTGGAGGAATATTAAATTGTCGTTAAATCGGTACGAGCGTAAAAGTTAATGATCGCTAAGGGTAGGAGGACGCAGGGTTGAGAGTTCGACGTACTACGCATATTACTATTTAAGATCACGTATAATAAGTACATGATCGTGAAATTGTAAAACCCTCGAATCATCCATGAAGAGTCATTGACGCTATCGACGCAGGCATTTTTTACTTTTTTTAATTAGGAAAACATGTGTAGCGGAAATTGTTAATCAAAAGTGTTAGCAAAAAAATTTTTGCGACCATTCTAGGAATTAATAGCAAGCTTTTGAGTGTCGTCAATAACGTTTCAGCAAATGTAGATTCTAAAGACTTTCGGAAGCAAATCCCACCGGTTACGATGATGAAAGCTTCTTATTATTATTTTTTTTTTTTTTATAGGAAAACATCTTTATTTGAGTTGCTGATGTTGAAGTGAAACACGTTCTCTGTCGCTCTCTCTCTCGCTTCACTATAAGACCAATGGCGCTGCCTCTTTCACATTCCTAGGGCATTCACGTGACTTTCACTTCACCTTAATAAAAAGTGTTCTCAAAAAGTATTTACGAGCCTCCTAGGAATTAATCGTAAAAAAAAATTAAGTATTTTCAAATAAGGTTTCAGCAAATGTGGATTCTGAAGATTTTCGGAAGCAAATCTCACCGGTTACGATGATAAAACCTCATTCGTGTTTTTTTTTTATGACCTTTAAAAGGTACTAATTCGGGCTAAACTTTACCGACGCATCTAAAAAGAGCCTCTCGACGTTGCTCGAGCAGAAACAAAGTCTTCTGCTCAAGAACAAGTGAAATACCACGGTCGGTAATAAAAGCTGTAATCAACTTTTTTCACACTTTTTTACTACTACTACTTTTAACGATATACATATAATAATAATATAATTATAATATACTGTTTAAGAAAAATGACAGCTATCAATGATACCATTGGAGCAACCTTGGCAACTTCCATACCATAGTTATTTCTTAACTTTTATCCATTCCAGCCACGAATCCATCTCTTATCCCCGGCTTGAATCTTCAAACCACTCGGCATATTCCGCTTTCTTATCACGATTATCAAGGAGAGACTCATGTCGATACAGTGTAAAAAATTATTGCTCTTTAACCGTGGCATTAACGGGTCGGGCTGTGCAAAAACGAAAGCTGTCCGAAGGAATTACTCGAAAGCGACAGGTGTCGCGAAAGCGCGCTCGATAATTTTATGAAGAGAAAAGACACGAATAAAAAAAAAATAAAAATTGAAGAAAAAAAAAAGAGATAAGAGCCTCCGGTTTTTCGAGTCCGGTTCGAGCATTCTTGATGCATCCGCGCGATTGGAGACCCTCCGAGAAGAGCTGCTTCGAAACCTCGCAAGGTTCTTGGGAGCGCACTTGCGGCGCGAGGGCGACAGGGAAGCACATTAGCATGTTCAAATAGTCAACTAACCACGATGTTGCATTGCTAATGGATTTTAGAATATTCCGATGTCTGATAAAAAAAATAAAAAAAAGAAGAAAAAGTGTGTTTCGTGCGACGTTGTAGAATGTCGACCTCAGCTCGTGCGATATTATTCGATGATCCCTGAGATGTCCATCCGTCCGTACGATTCTGGCTTCTCTTTTTCAGCACCCCGAGCCAATCTGCCGATCCGATCTCCACCCCGATATCTCACCGCGATACTAGATCTCTTCCCTCTCGACTTCGATCTGCGTTTGATTTTTATCTACATGGACCCGAACTACTCCGGCGCATGAATTATGTATCTCTTTCTTTTTTTTTTTTTGTAATTATATACTTTAAACTGAACAAAATTGGTGTTTTTCGTCATTCTTTGACGGCAAAAATTTTTCGTGGTATTTGTCGTTCGGTCATTTTTTTAAATATTTTAAATGTAGGAATATCACTTTCGCGCAAGCTCCCCATTGGAGACCAGAGAGCTATCGACGAGTGCATCGCGCGTATAATGTTCCCGCATTTTTTACCGCCCGACAGCTACTCGGTTTACACTTTTTCATGCGAAACGATTCAAACTCCGACGTGTCAACACAATCCGACGTTTCGCCTCCAAGAGTCAGAGACCTCTGTGCGCATTGAGTACGGGAGCGTCGAGGATGCTTTCGTACAGTTTTCAATTTTTCATTAATAAACATTTTTTTTTTTTGAAAACTTTTTTTAAATTAAACAATATCTGAAAAATGAGACATCAGATATTTGAACGTCAGACACGGCAGAGGAAGATTTGAATTTAATTCTACATTATGTATTTCCATTATCGCGATTTAGCACGAAAAATAACACGAACGGATTTTCGTTTAAAATGAATAATCTTTATTTTTTTACGATTCATTAAAAATTTGACCGTCGGGTAACGCAGAGGAAAAGATTTATTATGTCATTCTACCTTGTGCACCTTAATTATTCAGTTTTAGCATAAAAATTAACATGAACTTATTTAGTTGAAAATAAATAAAAATAGAAATAAATTTTGAAAAATAAAATAAAAAATATAAAAAAATTTGAACGCTAAATTGTATATACCTCCGGTAAAGGAAAAGGGAGGGGCCGGACTCGTCGGATCCGCAAGAGAAGATCGCGTAACGCATGGGCTGTCTAGCAGCGACGGAGTGACGGTTAAGAAAGAGTCCCGAGAGGGAACTCGAAATAACTTGGACGGTGTGGTTGACCCCTTATGCATAACAACGTATAGCAGAGGGTCCCACTGTGCGTACCGCATCGCCGAGACAGTAGAGCCTCTCTAACGCCGAGGAGCGAGATTGTGCGAGTGGCCCTCCGCAGAGACTGCTTGCATACGGATGCATCGCGAAGGAACATTGTATTATATTATACGCACGTGCGTGCCTTGACCGCTGCTCGAGTACGATCAAGATCGAGCGAAGACCGGTGGCAAAAGTAAGGAATCGGAATGAATAATGTAACCGTGAGGGTGTGTATAGCTGCATGCATAGGGGATTCCGAGTGAGACCGCAGATAAGGTAAATGTATCGCAGACGGTTCCAGGTAAAGATTTTTTTTTAACTCTCGAAGCATGAGCAACGATGATCCTGGCGATGACAGGAAGAAAAACATAATTCATGGTGAAAAAATAAAATAAAAACGTAATTGAACGAAATTAAATTCGACGACTAATTGAAATTATATTGTAATTACCAGAAACCGCATACTCTGTTATGCCATCGTTTAAAACAATAATCGTTTTATTTAAGTTAGGTACACCTGGTTTGTAGTGAGAAAATTATATGAATAAATCATGTTTATGTGTGACAATTGTTGCGCGTAAACATTTTATTGTTATTTGTGTGTGTGTGTGTTTTCTTATAGGAAAAACAGCTTCGGCGATAAACATTATAGAAGTTGCGTCATCGTCACTTCAATAATGTTTTTCACAGAAATTGTTTTTCCAAGAATATTTAATTACCAAAGAATTAATAAATTACATAGATATTTAATTTGTTGATTCTTCAATATTCAATCCAATAGAACACCTGTTTTTCATAAAGACTGTTTTTATTGATATTACCAGGAAACAGCGAAAGAAAGAATCTTGCACATTCAATTTTCACCAGATTCGCTATATCGCCATCCACGGAATAAGTTGACGTCGGTAAAACACGCTGGTAGCCGCGGTTAATTAACCTTTCATTTACCGAGCTGTTCAACCGGTTATTTACCACGGCACTATCGTTCAATAACTTTCTTAATTAAATTTAATATTTCTTTTCCCCGGCACCTTCTTCGAGCCACTTTGCCTAAACTTTACAACCAGGGTTGCGCCCACGAGCCTTCCTCTACGCCATCCCACCGAAGTCAATAAATTCCCATGGGGGTTTGTCGCAGCAATTTTTTAAAATCACGCCCTTCGCAACTAAACCCGTTCACGGTACGCGGCTCGAATCTTGCCGGCGAGTGTACGTCAAAGGAGCAAATTGTGGCTACAATGTAGCACAAACGTGTACAGTCGATGCAAAAAGCCAACGGCGAGATATTGAATTACCGAGTGGCTTAGTGCATCTCGCCCGCTCCCCCTCCAGACTACCGTATTCTCGACCAAAAAATTGATCTCCCTCGTCTTGTCCCTCCCGTAAGTTCGCCCTGCCGTCCCGCTATCTCTCAGCATTCAGTCCCTCTCCCTTACCCCCCCCCCCCCCCCCCGTTCCTCACCGGCGAGAGATTCTCGAACGACGTGTACCATATCCAGCGTGGAGAGAAACGAGTCTTGATGTTTGCGAGCGCGCAAAAGTGGCCTCAGAGCTTCGTCGTGTTCCTTCTTGGCTCCTGCCAAGCCTCCCTCTCCGCCCCGACCGACCCGCAATCTCGCCAAGGTGCTCGAAACCCGCGGCGAACTCCCCGACGGGACTGGTAACTTCATTATTTGTGCATTCATTAGACATCTCCACCGACGTGTACGCTCCTTTTTTGCTCCCTTTATCCCTGCGGCACTTGGGCCATTTTTTCTAAGAGCCTCGTCGCCCGGCACAGGTGACGGTCAGTGAAAAATACCGAGAATCCTTTTTTAATTAATTTACATTTTCTGTTGTTGTTGTTTTTTTTATTTTATTATTATTTTTTTTAAAGGTTTGACGTTTTCGACGAATTTTCGTGAGGCGAGGATTGGTAAGTTTTATTTTTTATTTTTGTTTTACGGTTCTCCCGGTGATCCTCGAAGCCACTGTTCGGTTTTGCGGGGACTCGTGTAAAATTCTCTCGTTCGGTCCCCCCGAACTCGGTGGCTCCGGCACGAAGAGAAGCGACCGAGACGAGCAACATTCACCGAGGAGAGTAGGAGGCTGCGAAAGAGGGCCCGCGGGCCTCGCGCTCGGGATAAACCGATCGAGAATCTCGCATGCAAACTCGCCCCGCGCGCTGAGCCTAATAACCTAAGTTGCACCAAGAGGCCCCGCGGTATCCCCGCTTCGCTCCTTGCATGTAGCACTCGATACTCTTTTTTTTTATATATATATTTTTTTAGTATTTTTTTTCTTCCCGTGTATGCGAGCATAAGTGTTCGCGAATCTTTATTGCACGTCATTTTCTCTGAGCGGTGGTCCACCACGCTCTCCGGCTGATGTTGGCCTCGTACAACGCACACGTACACCGTTGCCGGTAAACGATAGCGTGAGGCGCATAAATGTAAGAGAATTTCGCGAGTTTTTGCCGCGAGGTAAGAAGGATCTTATCGTATTCATTATTGCCTGTTGAACAAAAAAAAGGATTAAAAATATACACGTAGTAACAAAAAAAATTCCCAAGGGCGGAACCGGAGAACCGTGAATCACCGGCTCGGGCCTATCTTTTTTATTTATTTATTCTTATTGTTGCTGTCATGGAAAACACTTTTTGTAAGTAATAAATTATTATGTAATTATAAATGATTAAATTTCGCGTCCGAGCACGAGATGATAAAAAAAATCTTAGTTTGTCATCTATTTTTGTTTGTGTGGTCCACGACGCTGTCCCACCGACGCTGGCCTCGTACTACAGACACGTAGACCGTTGTCAATAAACGATAGCGTGAGGCGCATAAATGTAATAGAATTTCGTGAGTTTTTGCAAAAATATATATATATAGGAAACAAAATCCCAAGGGCTGAATCAGAGGATGGTGAATCACCGTATCTTATCGTATTTTTATCGACAGCACCTTATTATTATCACTCCGAAAATTTTCCGTCCGAGATGATAAAATAAATTTAACTTTTTCATCTACTTCTGTTTCTCCTGTTACGAACTGTTTATGAGAGATTGAACAAAAAAACTTATCAATTTCGTTCTCTCTCGTGAACCTGCAAGTTCACTACAGTCTAAAACACACACACACACCATTTTATTTATTTCTACCAGCAATTTGACGAAAGTACCAATCTTCTGATTGTTGTTAGTGCTCGGAGCGGGTTTTTACTATACTAAGTGCCCATCAACGGTGGATGCTGAGATGCACATGCGTGCCCCTATGGTTGATGTTATCTACAGCAGTGTCCTCGAAGTTGTCAGAAGTAATTTTAATGTTTACCTCTAATCGTCACCGAATCTAATCTACCACCGAGAAATGGTGCCATAAACACGCGAAATTGGTCCCTCGAATATTATTGTCGAAGTTGCGATGTAAAGCGACATTGCGGGCGAGTGAATGGTGCGTACGTTTCTGCTGTGAATGGTTCTACGTTGCCTGCGAGTTATATACTATGTATATACGCATGCGTACCGTTATCGCGTCTCGCGTCCTCGCGCGAGGTACTCCCGTTCGCACATCCTCCTAGAAACAAGTCACGGACAGCTCATAAAATATATATTTATATATATTGGTAGTAGTGTTATTTCCATGTATACTCTCCCGGGTTTGTACATAATCAGGCCTTATAATAATCCCATTGCAAAACCCTAAAAAATAATATATATATAAAAACATATAATCGCTTCCAAGTATTTCAAGCACAATTTTCCATCACATTCCACATTAATATTGCATGTACATAATCGTCTCTGACTTCCCTTTCTGCACAAACCACCGTTTTCATCTCCAACATTTCCACCCGTTCCAATACTTATTCACCACGTTTCAATGCATTTGTCCGAGGACTTTCCGATCAGTTTTCCCAATACTGTTGAAAAACCTAGGGGCTCACCACAGACTCCTTTCAAACGCTCGATAATCCGCACCCGTCTGAGGCGACTCAAACGATTTGGTGTACAAGTGAGTCTCTGATGCGCGCTCTCCGACTCTGCTGGGGTGGGCCGAAATGTAACATGTTTAATCTTTCGCGCTAACGTTCGGATAATCGAGGTTCTAATGTATTTATTTTCTTTTTATATGATATCACGATCGATTGTAGAAGACATTACCGATCGAACAAGAAAATTAATTTTTAGAAAATTCTTCCCCATTTCGTGAATCGATAGGTAATTTTTTTTTTTAGTATTAAAAAATTAGGTACACATGCGCTTGCGACCGAGCGATTTCCGGGAATCTTTCGACGGAGGAGAGACGGTGAAGAAAGATCAAGCCTCGTGGAGAACTCGACGGTCTGTCGTGGTCTTTCGCCCTTGGCGGGCTCCACGATGGAAGATCGCGTCACGTGACGGAAGTGGGCGAGAGGGAGACGGAGAAGGGCCACTTGTTGCAACGTAACCAATAATGCATCGGCCAGGCCGCCCCTGCCCTGTCCCGTACACGATTCAGCGTGCACGGCTCGTTACAGAAACTCGACCCGACAGGCAGTGTCCCGAATCGTTCTGATTAAGTTCCGATAATTACATTCTACCGGGCGGTCGCGCGAATTGCCAAACGATTTACATGTCGCTCCGCTGGTCGGTCGCACGAATTAATGGCAACAATTCGATGTGAGCGCCGGCAAGATTGCCGGAGTGACGGGCAAAACAAACCATTGTAAAGTAAGTGACAAATTTTGAAATACCGCTCAGCGAGATCTAATAAGTGGCTATGAAAAATGAATTATTGTTGTTTTTGCTTCCTGACAGAGAGAGCTGTTGTTTTATTGCAATTACATTATTTTTGTTCGAATAAAATATTTTTTACGGAGGGTTGCACTCTCGGTCTTGTCACTAAAACGGAAACCTTCGGCAACCTCTTATGGCGTTGCGCTAATTATATCATCGGCTCAGACAACATTTTCTCCCGAATAGACTGTGCAACAATCTCAGTCTTGACCTTTGCAGAACAGGAGACCTTTGCAGAACAATGGGGCCGAAAGGATGTTAAGTCCCTTTTTTATTATTTGTCGAACTGCTTTAACCTTTGGGCTTCGTTGTTTTAGCGACAAAATTAAAAAATCGTAATCAGTTATTTATAACTGATTACGATTTTCTTATATTCTTTTCGGCGCATTTCTTAAGGTCAAACAAGCTTTTCCTTTTAATTCTTTCTGTATTATATCTTTATCGTTATTTTCATCAGTTCCATTAATTTATAGTTCCACGTTGTGCGACGGCGCCAACACTGCATGCAATCGATTATTGAAACTTTGTTACGCGTCCCCCTGTATTATGAATCTGTTCACCCTGCATATGCATAATAAATATCTATCTATCTAATAAAATATTTTTTATCTAAATAAAATGTTTATATAAAGAAAGAATTGAACCGAGCTTCAGCTCGATCCATTTTTATTCCCCACAGCGAATACAAAGCGAGTTCACTGAGGCCCATCGGGAAAAGGGCGTAGCGTCTCCAAGTGCTTATAAAAAATTACTCGACTATCGATCGTTTCGTAAGCAGAGCTCGAAAGTTTTTTTTTGTTCGTTCCGTAAGTACCTCTCCCTTCGGTAATTTCATCGGGGTAGAAGCGCCTCCGCACCGCAACACTCGTTCGACGAAACGCTCAGAGTTCGTTCCGTGATTCCAGCCGGGCAACCCGACGGTCGGAATGTGTTTTAAATATAATGTTTTCGTTACCGAGTATCTTCGGATATGTTACGAGGAAAAGAATGAAAGAAAACAAAAAAAGAAAAAAAAAAGTTACATGCAAATAAGTTATTTACACAAATTACATAGGTAAACTCGAATGACGGCTATTTTGCGCGAAACTTTCGTTCTGCAACTGGCAAAGGCACGAAGCAATTGCCCGGGAGGATAAACGATGAAAAACCCCTCCGACGTGAAGTTTCGCGTCTCGTGTGGATTTTTGCATACGTCGGTACGCGCGCGTGTAAAGCCTCTTCTTTCCAGAGTTTCGAATCTTCTATCCTCCGTCTTCTTTCTTGTTTTCGCCTCCTTGGTTTGTTCCTTCGGGCAGCGGCATTTGTACTCGAGTACCGCGGAGATATAATAAATCGGCACGAAATCCATTGTGTACAATGAAGGTGCGTGCACACATTTGTGTATATATCGTGATCATGATAATGAGAAGCGGAAAATAATTCAACGATTAAAGAGCATTAACCAAATCCCTCTATCGCCGGGGAGAAAACGTTTTGCGTATATGCATATATATGAATCGGTGAGTATATACATTATATACATGTATATGAATATATGAGTATATATATGATTACTCAGAACGTACGTGACGTATAAACGTATATGTATGTAAGGCGGAGAGGCAGCGAGGTATACCGATGGTAATAACACATCGGCTTCGCGCCTCTGGCCGATTTCATGCCAGAAGGAACGATGCGGCATTACGTATAATAGTCCAGTACTAATGTGTATCAGCGAGGAAGAGAATAGAGTATCGTTGGTGTCGACGGGCGCTCGGTCTACTTTCTACCATCCATGTAACCACCTCGAGCATATATAATTATTATATTAAATATAAATGTGGAATTCTCGCCCAGCTGCCTCGTTTAATTCGATTACTGAATCGAGGGAAATCGCGCGCGGGCACTTTGGGTGCCCTCTTCCCGAGGCTATCCGCAACAGTACCCCGTGTTACGCATCGGATACGCGATAAAATATGCCAACTAAATTTACCATAAAATAACGATCTTTTCTTTTTTATCTTCGTCGTGTGTTTTTTTTTAGTCTCGAAACGACCACGGTTCAATAATTGCGAGTTAATGGAGTCCTAAGGACGTTCGTACAATTTAAGTATCTTCGAACCCGCATCCGCTGTTACTCTGTAACCAACCATAAATATCGTCAGTGCAGGAAAGTATAAAAACCGGCGGGTTTTTATGTGGGAATAAACCTGAATAAAAATGAAAGGAATAAACATGAAAATAAATAAATAAATAAATTAAAAAATGCAAGAAATTGCGATGAAACTTTTCCAAGCGCGGGTCGAACAGCGCTTCAGAGAAAGAACAAAATGAATTCTCAACCGCGTAATAACAATGCGTTGAATTTCTAGACAGTTAATTATCACCGAGCATAAATCACGCTCCGGCGGAATGTTTAACACGCGCTGCCGCATAATACGCCAGTGGGATTCTACTTTGTACGAAGCAGCCCCTTAGACGCCAATTACAACAATGTTGCGTGCGTGAAACCTACGCCCGGTTGATTCCCCGCCGTTTACATTCCCATCAATCCACGCCGAAGATTTTATACTCAGCGCAGTTAAATATTTCAACGATGTGATGAGTATTGATAATAAGTCTACTGTAATGACGTTGCATTTATAGCCGTCCCGGAGATTTCCGAGTTAAAGGCCACACGAGCCATGCGCGGCGAGCGAGCCCCTTCCTCTACGAGGAGTAAGATGGATCGTTCGCGATGATCTCGCGGACTGCCGTGGCTGTTACTTTGTACGGTTGGGCGAGCGGCGTCGAGAGACGTACGAGCGCCAGCGAAGTAGCGACCGCCAAGCGGTGGCAAGTACGAGCCTCGGGCACACTCTCTCGCTCCGCGGCTCCTCTTCGAACGGTGAGACGGAGGAGGAAGGAGAAGAAGAAGAGGAGGAAGCCAAGACTGCATCAGTGGCGTCGAGGCAATCAAGCCGGAGGAGGGAGCGGCAAAGGGGAGCAGCGGAATAATTTGGCGACGGTAACGGAAGAGCGACGTTACCCACCGAGCCGAGGCTGCGCCGAATTGGGCCTCGATTACGTACGTGCACTCGCGCTCCGCACACTCACGGCTGCAAAACCGGACCAGAGGATGCGTTCGGCGGATTTTTTGTTATATGCCTCTGCGCTCAAGGCGCGGATTCATTTTATATTAATATAAAATGAAAATAATTTAATGGAGATTCAATGATAAAATTCAAATTGAATAATACATTTTTTCAGGAAGATACGGCGAGCGGGATTTTCATCGAGTAACTGGGATGTACATTTTTTCTCGAAAATATAGATCTGTGTATGAAATATTTGAAAAATAAATACGTTTAAAGAAAGTTTCGATACAAAAAAAGTAAATAAAGCGATTGAATGATGAAAGCAATTAAATGATAAAATCTAGGATCTACGTTTTTCAAGAATCTATATCGATGTATGAAATATTAAAAAATGAACAATTAAAAAAAATTGCGGTATAAAAAAAAGCTTCCTCTATGAGGAAGCAATAAAGAGATTCCATAATAAAAAAAAACATTAAAAGAAGGAAGGAATACACCGTGAGATTCTCACGAGAAACAAGGATGTACATTTTTCGAGAATATATACATCTACATATGAAATATTGAAAATAAATAGATGAAAACAAAAAAGATTCGATATACGCAAAAAATACATAAAGTATATGAAAGAAAATTGTACAAATATAATATATGTAATATATTTATGCGGGTTAGATGAGAGACAAGTTGCTCCTCCTCTCGGTGGGTTTCGAGGTCGGGAGAATCTTGAAAAGTTGCTCGGAGAGTGCGGTCGCCCTGTTAGAGGAGTAGCGATACGCCGAGGAGTCAAGAACCGCGGCGGTGAGGGCCACGGGGGGGACTTTAGAGAGCGAAACGTCGAGCGAGCTCTCCGGCCACTTGCCTCTCTCGATCGTACATCCCCGCCGTGGTGAGAGTAGACAGGTAGTTACACGTAAACTCAGGTTCGAACGCAGGAGTGTACCTGCGAGCCCCCGGGATAGAATGCATGGCCGTGCGAGACACGATAACATTGTGAGGAGTGATACGTATAGCCAACCGACAAGTGTTACTTTGTAACGAATCGCGAGAGGCCGGTCGGAGACCGAGATATATCTAATTGTATATGTATATGTATATGTATATGTATATGTATATGTATATGTATATGTATATGTATATGTATATGTATATGTATATGTATATGTATATGTATATGTATATGTATATGTATATGTATATGTATATGTATATGTATATGTATATGTATATGTATATGTATATGTATATGTATATGTATATGTATATGTATATGTATAATGAAGGATGAAGAAATACGAGTCGGGTTTTTGCTCGGCAGAAACGACGTCTAAGTAACGCTGCACGAGTCGCTCGAACCGGCCCGAGTTGAGGTATTACACCGGTGAACCGGCGTATTAACCATGGCGATGTGCGCGGCGCACGCACACGGAGCGCAGCGCTCAAGTCGACGTCACGGCGTGTCAGTGGAGACACGGTAAGGGGACCTCAGTCTCCGCAGATGTATATCACGTTGTAATTTACGCGGTTGCATATCTTTTGTCGCTCGGCTCAATCCCGGGGGTTAACAATGAGCCGTCGCAGTCATTGAAACTAATTAAGCGGCGATATCGGTACGAGCGCTGATTTGACTCCCTAAACATTCAATTTAATCCTTCGTTAGACAAATTCCTTCGTTAGACGCGCTCGCGTGTCTCTCGCTTGTAACAAACTCGTCGGGTGGATGCACTTCAGACTCGAGAGGAGCTTCTTCAACTCGGCTTAAGTGTTTTTAACTTTTTCAACTTTTCTAACTCGTTACTCTCGAGCTCTTACATTTAGGCTTTATTATATATTATATGTCGATTTCAAAGCGGAAATCCGTAAAATAAAATTGAATAAAATTAAATAAAAAGATCCCGAGTGTAATACCATCCCGGCGAGCGTGACGATAAACTTGCCGGAAGAAAAGTATAATTCCGAGCTATTTTCGTGCACAAGACCGTGCGAATACTCCGATAAAAGTAATTACCGATACCGTGGCGGATGATTTCACGGCCGAAGCCTTCGAGTGTTTTGTAGTGGACGTCCCAAGGTTGACACGGAAGTTTGTTATTAAAAAAGTCACCGGCTAAAAAAAAAGCTTTTTTCTTTTTCCACAATCGACTCGAGTTATATATCTCAAGTCTCGACAGTCTGTTATGGCGAAGTGAACGAAAGATGCGCATGCTTGTGAGAGTGATGTTGAAGAGGAGGGGGGGGATTGGAGAAGCGAAGAGTAGCCGAGTGTTT
Organism: Stenichneumon culpator; assembly: GCA_964017025.1. Taxonomy (NCBI): domain Eukaryota; kingdom Metazoa; phylum Arthropoda; class Insecta; order Hymenoptera; family Ichneumonidae; genus Stenichneumon; species Stenichneumon culpator. The sequence goes on from OZ024776.1 coordinate 17,130,429, forward strand.
TTAAACTTGCGGTGGAAGGGAGAACCAGTAATGTGAGAAGGAAATGGTCGGAGAGGGACGGAGATAATAATCTACGTACCCGCGAGAACTGGTATATATACGTAATACGTATACAATTTGAAAGAGTGTTGCACGCAAAGGATAGCCGCGCTGCGAGGCTGGCGCGTGTGAACCCAGCGTACGCTGTACATACACTGCGAGACAAAGTGTGCGTGCGGTACTTTGTTCCATCGCACGTTCAGCAATTTACTGCTGTGCGTGTATTCGTCGTACGTGCATGTAATAAAAAAACCGCGCGTCGATCACGAACGGAGGGAACGGGAGATATCCGAGATAGAGAAATAAAACTGCGGTGAGGTAGTTGCGGGTTTACTTATCCGCGTATACGCGGAGTCAGGTGTATGTGCAGATCTGTATACCGTACACGATATTATATCCACCGCCGGAATGGATATCATTTTACGGATACATATGTACATAAAAACGGACAATTTTTTTTTTTTTTTTTTTTTTTTTTTTTTTTTTTTTTTCATCAGAGCGTGCTGTGACTTATGTGTGATAAAAAAAACATTAAAATAGAATATTTAGTAAAGATTCGCGGATAAATAATACTTTTCGGATGTACGTGGATTTTGCAGGAGAGATGGGGCAAGACAGGCACCTCGACTAACAGTAGGCATTCGAGGCGAAACGGGCGCCGTCTTAACTTTCTTATGAACGACCTGTTTCAGTTTTTCGATGTTCTGTAATAAAAGTACACGCGAAAAGTAAGCCAAATTGTTCATGAAAAATCATATATGTATATCGATCGGCATTTTTTTAAAGCATTTGTTACAAACTTTTTTTTTGTTTGCAAATTTGTTGAGCTAATCAATTTTTGTGAAAAACTTGTTAGCAAATTGTCATGTTTTTATTTTTTAGGTTTTCGATCAAATTCATTTTTCGAATGATTTTTGCTTTTTTTGTGTATAAACAATTTTCGTATTGTTACCGTGTTAACCGCAGACACGTGGTCACATCATGACATATCATGAAAAATCAATGAAGACAAAATAGTAATTATTAGACTTTGTGCCCGTTTTGCCCCCAATTTTTATTTTTATTCGAGGTGCCCCTTTTATACCCATTTCCACCATATAAAACGGGATATAAATTTTGATACATTTTTTGTAAATTCGTCCAGTTACTTCCCGGATAAAAAGAAAAAATTATTTTAAAAAAATCATAAAATATCGCGATGATTGAATCGAAATGCCAAGGGGACGCCGGACTCCTCGGTCGGTAACAAAAACTTGGATTGAACATTTTTTTCGGAGGATAAAAAAAACGAGAGCAGCACACTATGCCCGGTACGTTACGCGCGACTGTTTCGCATCGCCTTAACGTGTACATCGTCGACGTGCTTTCGTCGTCGTCATCGTGTTTAGTCTATAACCGAGTATATATTTCGCTCGGCACTCGCATATAACCCGTATCGATACGGACTTACACTGCAGCCTTTCTTTCGACCCTATACCAGTCATTTACGTGTTATAAACAGCCCGAGATGCAACAACCGCTCCGATAATCGTCGAGAATAAAGATAAAGTTTGTCGACCTGCTTATACGATATTTCGCTTGTGTCACAGTACACGTATATATTTACGTCAATCGGCTCGTATATCTAAACGTCCGACTAGTTTATTTAACCCTCCGCGTGCACATCTCCGTAGCGGATCATTCATTTCCGGCCCCGAATTTCTTGACTACCTCGGTAACTATGCAGTTTTCGGAAAAAAGGGGTGAAAACACTTTTTGCAGTAAATTAATCAAATTTTTAGCTCGCGTAGTCAGACTTCAAAAAGAAACCTTTTATACATGTCCAAAAACGTGCTTAAAGTTGACGTTGGGCGAAAAATGTTGAAGTCAAAACGCCCACTAAGAATGAAAAGGCACTCGACCCTTCAATTTCGCTCCTGCTCAAAAAAAAGAAGATTTACTTTTTTCTATCTCGGCCAGGTAGAAAAAAATGTATTCACTTCGCCCTCTCTCGTTACGCATTTCCGTCGCGGCTCGAACCGGCTGCCGAAGCAATTATAGAAGTTACAGACTGTAAGCTGTATAAAAAAAAATAAAAAATTGTCTCGCAATTGCAGCGGATAAGTAGAGCCCGATGCACCCGGCGTACTCGTCGTGTTTACGTACATACCGTGGAAAAATTCTGCCGATCGGCACGTCAGTGTGTTTCACGCATAAGTAGGTAATGTATACGCACTCCCGTGCACGCGAATACGCACTCGCGTGTTATTCTCCACTTACGCGACGTGGAGAGTGTTATGAATCTACGCATCTTGGCAGACCAGCGACGAAAGGCACTGAACGGGGCTTTTGCACGGTGGCGTTCGCTATCCTGAGCGGTCTCTCTGCTTTGGTGATCAGCGCTGCGTTGCGGTGATCCGATCAGTAGGCTGGACGCTATTTCTGCGGAGGGTACACAACGATGCCAGCGTCCACCGAGATGAGCGAATGTCGAGCAGAGGTTCCCATCTCTCAGTGACAGCGTTCTTACGCGCTCCTCGACGAAGATCCGAACGGCGATCGTCGCCGGAATTTCGATGGAAGAAATAACGTCGAGGAAATTCGGATACGATATCCGATCGTGCGAATCGAAATCTTCGATATACAAAAAAGTTTGGATTAAAAGAGAACATCAACAAAAAATCATTGTCGCGAGGAGCTTCATCCGTGGGGAAGCGAAAAAAAAAATTAAGTCGGTCGGCAGAGAGGTTCGATGACCGCGGGGACGCGGTTCAATGCACATTGCACAGCGAGCTCGAAGAATTATCAAACTCATCCGGAAAAAATATAATCGATGATCTTCTTGGGGCGGTTATCGTTTTTTTTGTTTACGTAAATTGATAATTAATGAATAAAACATTAACAATTTTATGTATATACAAGGAATAACAACGCTCACTGCGAACAACATTACGACTATTACTCGCTAGGGAGCAATGAAACAGTACTGCGCATGCGCTCTGGTACATAATAACCATTAGCCAATGATTGGCAATTTTTCGCCCGTGTTGCACGCAACCAGCGTGGTTGTTTTAGGGAAGTCGGGAAAAGAAAATAATTATTTGGCCGTAAGATCTTGAACTCGGGTCAATGTGACGTTACGTCGACGGTAAACAATATCGCATTCACGTAAAAGAGAGAATCAAGATTGAGTCCGACAGGGAGACAGAGAAATCCCTCGCTCCCCGTTCTCCGGGAAATTTTCACGATCCACTGGTATTTCGCGAGGGAACAAGAGAACACCATACATATAGATATGTCTACATATACACGTTGTACATAGAAGTATATACAGTAATATAAATAGAAGGAGCTCTCGAGGCCCAGGATTTCTCGCGATTTCGGTAGACGCTCGGTTCCGATGAAGAGTTCCTGACGCCGCGGGTTTTAGTCACGAATGCCGCGAGCACGCTCGATCCGGCGTGTGTGCACGAGAAAGAACGAATTAAAGAGAAAAGGGGTTTCGTCGGTCAAAGGTAAGGACCGTAAGCGGGTAGTAAACCAAGTTTTATCGTAAAGTCTCGGGCAGTTATTGCCGTCGATATTTTCTCTCGCTCGGGTCCCAACATCTGTACATAGGTGAGTCTCTATTTCCTTCCCTCCCTCCCAGCGAACTCGAAACCCTCGCATCCTGCTCTTGGTGATCCGTCCGTTTTCTCGTAATCCACGTTTCTGTCCGATCCGCACCCGTTTGTGCTTCGACGAATATATGTATGTATATATATATATATATATATATATATAGTGTATATCTATATACATTCGTAACTCGGACGAGATCTTTTACGGCTCTTACTTTATACAGGCAGTACTCTTTCTCTTCCTTCCCGTACCGAATCTCAACTCGGAAAACCCAAGGTCCCCCTGGCAGTTAAACAGCGCACTAAAAAGCTACAGTCGAGTCCGAGCAGAAGAAGAAGTGCGCACTTGGCGACGACGAAACTTTTGTTCGCTTTACACGTAATAAGATCCCGTGCAAGGAAAACCTCGCGAGACTTCGGGAACATGTTCAAATGACAAATATAAGTGCCCGTAAACGGTTAGCGTGTGTTTATGCAACAGGGATAAAGACCGGGGTTTCTGTTGCAACGGTGAGAGTCCGGTCGATGCAAATGAAAAAATCGATAGTCGAACGATGTTTAGTTGACTCTGTCTCGAGAGACTCCCGGCGACTTAAACTGTCTGGAATTCAAAAGAATTCCGTTGAAATTCAGTAATAATCATGGGGTGAAAGGTTAAAGTATAATCTTACAAATTTCAATTGAGATGATAGTAAAAAAACAATCCAGGGCGTAACACAACACAACAACACAAGCGAGTAAAAGGTAAGGTTAAAGTATAATCTGCAAAAATGATGATCGGCAAAAACTTCACAACGTAAAAACACAAGCATGTGAAAAATAGGTTCATCAATGGGTCGGCGTTCGACTAAGTTGGATGTTGGCAAATCAACGATCTCTGATATTAAGAAAAATCGTACAAAGTTCGTCCGCCAAACGAAAATTGTTGGATTCGTAATGAAGAAGACTTGAAGTTACCGTTGAGTGTTATAAAAATACATGTATCACGTGACTCCTCAAATATCTATCATAATTATTTAAAATATGTGCGCACTGTAATTTTTTCTATATGTATAGCGCTATATCGCTTAAAACTGCTTCACGCTTCTGTTATTCGAATTTTCGTTAATCGGAACGAACTCGGCTCCCAATTGATTCGGATAATCGAGGTTCTACTGTACGCCTATACATCGGGTCGAGAGTATATCGCATCGCAGACAAGTGCGATTAACCGACGCTGCCATCGGATACGTGAACTCGCGAACAGGTTAAGTGACATGCATGATTTCGGCCGTACCCCGGCTGACCGCAGTCCAACCGCACGCGAAGAAGCTGTACAGTCTCGGAAATAGCGACTGTCAAACTTCCGACTTGCAAGCATACGGCGAACAAGAGCGTACCGTCCGCCCTGTAAGGTCGACGAGATAATTTGTAAGATTTTTTTTATCGTATCACAGCAAAACTTGTATCAGCGAGGGAATATTTGTATATGCAAAACGGCGTGATAAAAAAAAGAAATTGTGCCGAGCGAATGAAAGATATTTTTCTTCGCGATCACGAACGTCGAAGGTCGACCGGACACGAGATTTCGATCTGTCGCTGTATGCGGGCAGCGGGAGAGCTTCACTACCAGAATCACCCGTTCCGGCTGAGCACGTGAATCGTCGGACAAAGTTAAAAAAAAAACGCGCACAGGAACACACGCTAAACGAAACAAACAACGCCTGCTGCCTAGGCGGCGGCCATTTTAGACTGAGCGACTGCAGCTCTGGAAATGCCGACTGGTGAGCGGTGATCGACGACACTGCGAGGCTTGGCGGAATATACATCGATACATATATTTCTTTACGAAAAGTTCGACAGTCTTGTGGACGGGACGCGAGAGAGTGAAATAGATTGTACTTACGACAATTTTATTTTCGACGCGATGGTATATTTTTCGGAACTGTCGTTGAGTCCTCTTGACGCCATTGGGCGGAGACACGTGTGGAAATTTCGAGAACAGCGACGTCGGCGGAGAGTCGTAAATGCACAAATAATCATTCGCCACAGACGACATAACAAAGTTTTTCGCGCATCGAACGTACGGCACACGAAACAAACACTGCCGGGCCGGCGGGCGTTTCAAACTGAGCAACTGCAGCACTGGAGCCGCCGGCCGGTGAACGGCGATCCACGACACTGCCGAGGCTCGGCCGCGACCACAGCGCCACAGCGCTCCAATCGTCGCAACGGTTTTCAACAGCCATAGAAGGAAATGTAGTAGACCTGATGCTCGAGTCATTATAACGGGCAGTAAACGATGGTAAATTTATCGATCGTCGCATATATATTTGTTTACCCATCGACTCGCGTGTACGGCGAACACGAGTATATACATACATTTTTTGAAGAAATTTCCTTCGGTAAGTTCGACAGGGAGAAAAGCAGTGAGAAAGACAACTTACAATCACTTTTTATGTTCGATTCGATGCAATATTTTTTCACAGCGTCGTTGAGTCCTCTCGACGCCATTGGGCGGAGACCCGTATGCAAATTTCGAAAACAGCTTCGTCGAAATCGTCGACCGAGGATCGTAAATGCACAAATAACTATTCAGCCCAATTCAGCACAATAACCACAGACTGTTTATAACAAAGTTTTTCGCGCATCGAACGTACAAACTGTACACACGGAATAAATACTGCCGGGGCGGCGGGCGTTTCAAACTACTGCAGCACTGGAGCCGCCAGCCGGTGTGCGGTGATCCACGATACTGCGAAGCGCGGCCGCGACGGCAGCGCTCGAATAGACATCCCCGCGGCGAATCGTCGCAACGGTTTTCAACAACCATATAAGGAAATGCAGCAGACGCGCCGCAACGCGATGCTCGAGTCGGGCAGTAAACAATGGCAAATTTCTGGATCGTCGCATATATTTTTTTGCCCATCGACTCGCGTATCCAGTGAATACGAGTATATATATATATAAATATATTTTTGTAAAAAAAATTCTTCGGTAAGTTCGACAGTGCAGTGAACAGGATGAAAAGCAGTGAGAAAGATAACATACTACCATTTTTTATGTTCAATTCGATGCGATATTTTTTCACACCGCCGTCGAGTTGCTTCGACGCCATTGGGCAGAGGCGTGAGAGAAGTTTCGAGAAGAAGTTTCGCGTACTAAACGAACCAAACAACTGAGCCTTTCGATTATTGTGTACAATATCGATTATGTTAACCCGTGTTGACCGGGTCTAGTTCGGAAGAAAAGTCGGATAATCGAAATAAAAATTTTGTTTTTGCGTCAGTGTAGCGCGTATATTAATAAGAACATATATAAATGAACTAACAGTGTATTTTAAACTTCAAAAGATATTTCTAATAATATTCCAACATCGTATTTTTATTGCGAGGGTTTCCTTAAGTAATGTCATCCATTTTTAATTGCCGAACGCTAGCTATGGGTTTTTGGGTATCAAAATTCCGAAGCCGCTTCAGTGTGAACTACCTATGTAAGACAACTCAAACGATTTGGTATTGAAACTAGTCTCTGATGAGCGCTGTTCGAACCTGCTGGGGCGGATTGACGCTGAAAGAGGATAAAAAGCGCGCTCAACACGCTCGAACACGGGCGCGGCTCTTGCCCCGGCGAGCAACGATGGACAATGTTTCACGCTAACGTTCGAATAACCGAGCGTTCGGATAAACGGAGTCATGGTTCGAATAATATTGAGGGTTCGGATAATCGAGGTTCTACCGTATATTTCCACTCACCGACTTGTGTGTATGTTTTACATACGAGTTTATACATAGAAAGTGAATCTCTTATCCTTGGCTGACAAATAATGAAATTTCGATTGCTGTCGTATTTCATTTTCTTCCGTGAGTGCCGAATCACTCCCTACTGGTTTTTACTTAGTGTTCATTTTACGGCACGGATCTCGGATTAAAAGGTTAATAGATACTTGCAAATGTCGGCCCATTATCGAGGCCCAGGGAAATATCAACGATACTGATGATTAAAGGATGCTTCACACGTACAGTCCCAGCCAAAAGTGATATTCAGTCAGAATTTGACCACTTCCCAATGATATAAAAATCTGAAAAAAATCAACTGTACTAAAGGTGCCAATAACATTCATTTGGCATAATAATAATGGCACAATAAAAATTTATTAACGAATTGCTAAAAAAAATTGTTCAACAAGTAATCAGCAAACCTTGTTTTTCTCTTGTAAACTGTTAGCACATCGCGAAGTACTGAAATTTTTATGGAATTAAACTTTTGGTTGGGAATGTATGTGTGATGCATCCTTAAAATAGGGTCGATGAGATATAAAACGATGGTATTCTTGGTAAATTTCGCGGTCCAATATTTCCATGCGCCACAACCTGATGTAAAATTCAGGGGTTCTAGAGGTGCATCACTTAAAAACTAATAGTTCTGTAGGGCTTCGTTCCACTTCAACGTGAATGATTCGTAAAACAGTAAATTTATGTTTTGTTTTCACGATCGGACATTTGTTTCTTTTTACCTCCAATGACAACATGATTTATTGATAAATTCTTTCATTGTATTCGACGAGCTTGATGCGGTTATCGTAATCCGTAAGATTCTGGTGTATATTTCTACTCACCCGCTCGCGTATGTGTTTTATATACGAGTATATATGTGTACATATTTTATTTATAAGACCGAGATATATTTTGGTCATTGACTGTCCGGAGTCTCGAAGCCATGCGCGTATATTCGAGCGCGACGAGAGGAGTAGACGGTTTTATCGTGCCGGTGGTAATTCCGATGGACGACATTGGGCACCTACGCCGCCTCTGCCAATTTAAAATTTTCCGTCCTCAAACGCATTTCGTGTGTTCGTCTCTGTTTTTTTTTATCATAACCGTTTCAAGCCGTGTTTTCAGTCTCGCGCTGTTACGACCCGACCTATCGACGGTAAATGCCTACCTATATACAGTATGTATACTCGCTGCTGAGATATTCAGTCGGAGACGAGCAAACATGTTGGCCATGAACTCCGTCACTGACCTTACTCCATTGAAATATTTTGTCCACCTTGTGCTACAACGAAATCGGTCATCCATTCTTGCAAGGTCAATGTCGACGTGATCGACTACCGTTACAGTGATACTGAAAAGTGATCTACTCCTTTAGCTCTCTCGATCACGATGATTAGATTTTATTAGCCAATCGATAATCAATATTCCCGAACGATTTTTCAAACATTAACACCGACCGCAAAAGCCTTTTTTTATTTAGAAAAAAATCAAATGCATATTATTATTATTTATTTAAAAAAAATAAGTTTTCATTTTCTATATATTGCTCTTCACGTAAAAATATGCGTCCACTACCCTATTGCCCTGGGTATGCTTCCATGGGTTTTTATTGAAGACTCTCTGCGATTTGGGTTTCTCGCCGGCTCGAACAGCTCGTCTCCATTGATTGCGGAGTGCTCCTTCAGTAGCTTGTACGTCTCTGTGCGGTCACCTCGTTTCCGCCTGTTCTCGAGGGTTTGTAACTTTAGTCTCGTTAGTGTGAAATTGCGTAGGAAATAATATTTTTTGTTGAAGACGCTTGTAAACTTTTTTTTTATTCATCGTTTTTGTTTCCAATCGAGACCATTTCGCGGCTTCGTAAATTGAACACTGTAAAGTCACAGGAACAGAACAAATAGAAGTACGTGCCGGTAACGCCTGAAGCATAGTGGAGTAAACAATGCGTTGTTACTGGGTCACACGTTTGAAGAATCGCTTGGGAGAACTCATTGGTAAGGCTGCTCGTCAACCTGAGAATAAGAGTCGTGACTCTCTCTCGATAATTAGATCTTATTCGCGAGTAGGTTATCCATGTTGCCGAGCAATTCTCCAAACATAGATACCAGCCTCGATAGTCCTTTTTACAGAAAAAACACCAAAATATGTATTCAATTAAAAAATTTGTTGAAGACAGTGTAAACATTTTTTTTTAATTACAGTTTCGGTTACCGATCGAGTCAATGTCGTGGTAAATTTGCCACTATAGGGTCGCAAGAGCACAGAAAAGGTGCACGCTGGTAACGCCGAAAGTGTAGTACAATAAAATAATATTTTTTTATTAAAAACAGTTGTAAAAAATTATAATAAATTTTTTTACCTTTCGAGTCAATTTCGTGGCTTCGTGGATACAAGAACAGACGAGAGGTACGCGCCGGTAAGGCCGGAAGTATAGTAGAGTAAAAATGCGTTGCTACTGGGTCACATGTCTGAAGAATCAGTTGCGGGGGGGCCTCATCGGTGTGCACGTAAACGTGTTCGTCAACCTGAGAATAAGAATTGCGACTGTCTCGGGGCGAGCAGTGAACTCGGTATGAAAACTGTACGGGCATTGCGAACGGTGGTGGGGAAGAAAATATTCTATATACGCGACGAAGGCTTCGCGGTTACAGAAACTAGACACAACGATCCGCGGATGGCCTGTACTTTTGCACAATTACACAAACGCAACGGCAATTAAGGTGGAGGACCGAGGGGCAAGCGAGGACGGTGCGTGCGCGGCAGAGATTCCCCTTGTATCATAGAGTAGCACAGTCGGCAAGAAGAGTATTCAAACTCGGCGGGTATATACAGTGCGTGCATAGCAGTAGGGGGCACCGGTACAGGATTTGCAATAGTCGAGAGCGGTGGGCAGCATATAGTCTGCTATCCGCGGCGCACCGTCTCGTCGGAGATAAACATTTAAGGATATCCTTACCAAAAGTCGTTTCTGTTCGATCATGATCAAACTTATGTGGTCTAGGAAAAAAACACGCTTTATTTGTGGGCATTTTTATAGTATATTGTGCAACAAGGGTCGAACGTTGGCGATTGCAACGACTGCGAGGTTTGCTGCCCGAGCGAAGCGAGGTCTGCAATTAGATTTTTAAATTTGGAATAAATCAAATGTGCATGGGATCGTCCGATGACTGGGACGTGTCCGAGCATTCGTACTGTTACCTTATTCCGACCTACCGCTGTCTTTTGCCGATGCTCCTACGGGAAACGTCCGATCCTCTCGCTGCGCACGACTCGAGATCCTTCTCGCTTCGGCAAATAGATAGATAGATAGCATTTATTGTAAACTAGTTCCTGAAATCCTCTAAGCACATCAGCAACATAAACCCGAATAAAATACAAAATTAATGCAAAGATAAGATATGAATACAATACGTATGAATATGCTATCTATCTAATACACAGTCATGGGACGAAACATCGAGTCTCGATATATAAACGCATAATCCTTGGTCATTACAATGACGTATGTCTTTGTGCCGATTCTCTGATTTCAATAATCCCGACTTCGGATTCCACACTAGCGTAAGCACTGCGCGAACAAGCGTGGACAGAGAAGCCAGGGTCCCTGGAGCAAAACGGCACTCGGTGATCTACGGTTCCGGAATAACACGTTATTTCTCGCTTATTTGTCAATCACTCGATACATTTTTTATGACAATTTTTTTATATAAAATATCTCTTATTTAAAAATTTGTTATCACTTTTTTTTCATTTTTAAACATGTTATTACAAATGTTTTTTATTTAACAATTTGTTTGGGTATTACAATCCTTTTGTATTTAAAATTTACTTTATGTATTTTAATATATTTTTTAAATGTAATTTTAACTTGGCTCTCGCTCAAAGATTATCCAATACAGGTTTCTCGGTATAGGGAAAATTGCCGAGAACGTTTTTCTCCCGGAAATCGCTATTTTTAAAAGGGGGAACAAAAAAATCATTAACTCGTACTATTTGGAATATTAACGAGTCGGCAAAGGCGCCGAAGTCTTCCGAACGGTCTGGCCGTGTATGCGTGTTAGGCAAAGGAACTGTGAATTATGAATGATAGAGGAAGTAAGTTTTATTACCTCTTTACAGACTCTGTGGTATATTCCACCGGTCGATTCGTAGGGTACACAGAGCGCTGATGCTATAGCAGCGCGGCAATAGTATTTCGTACTTTCCTGCGGCTACCGAGAGTCGGAGGCATCACCGTAACGCGTAAAGTCCCTGCATACAATCCCGCTACGTTCGTGCGGAAAGAGGTGTTGGGTTTGCTGTGTAACAGCGGGAGCAGCAATGCCGTCGCGTAGACCGGTCGCTGCTACAATCTGTAAACACGGCGATAAAGACCGTTCGAGTTAGTCCAGAGCTATGAATCGACTATTTACCGAAATTTTTTAAAATATTAATTCGCAATAATTATTCTGAGCGTAGGAGAAAAATAGTTGTTTGGTGCAAAATGGGATACCTCTGAACACTCGAATGTTTAGTCCATACCTTCGTTATGTCTAGTCAATTTTACCCCAGTCTCTTCGAGTGATTTAGTTAATTCATTTGAACATTTTTACGGTATCCCGTTTTGTCCCGTGTCTTTATTTCTAATCTCAACGAAAATTCCGATGAATTTTTTTGAACATTTTTTGCTGCCCCATTTTGCCCCGCTCTCCTCGATACGCACAGATAACGCGAAGTTTCGTCGGATTGTCATGAAATAGTATTTTAGGTAACTTTTTTTTTTTACTTTTACGGTGCCCCGAAAATTCCGAGGAATTTTTCGGGACATTTTTTGGCGGCCCATTTTACCCCGATCTCTCCGATACGCACAGATTACGCGGAGTCTCGTCGGATTTGCCAGGGGTGTATAGCACCCCTGGTCGCTGCCAGGAGAAGCATGGCGAGAGAATTCAACTCTGACTCGGCGAGGTTTTACGATTGCACTCGTATTCGTCGACGAATGACCCGAACGAATACAAACGCATGCATTTTACGAATTACTCCGGTGGTACGAAAATTCTCACACAGCCACTCCTACTGAAAGGGACGAGTTAGATTTTTACATCGTCTCGTAGTTGCTTAGCGGTCTGCGTGGCGTACACCGCGTAGGTCCGACGATGACTCTTCGCTGTTTCATAGTACAATAAAAAGAATAGACCGCGACGTTAAAGTTCACGCTGTGACAATATGTGTCGAGAAGAAAAAAAAACATAAAATTCGTCATCGATGTCTCGTTTAAATTGAATCTGGAACTGTCGAGTCTACTCGAGTACGAAGCGCGCACACGAGAGTGAAAACGATACTTATTTAACAGCTCTTGTCGTGTCGAAGCTTGCGGAATAAGTTAAAGTTGCTGAGAACCGAACAACTAGACTTATGGCATTGCTAGAAACTCGTGTATAAACGGGCATTGTCAACGCTACCGGGAATCCATAAAATCTCGTTTGGCACTCTCGGCGTCGAAATGCTGAAGGGCTCTCCACGAGTTTTACGAGCCTGCCTCGATTCGTCACGACTCGAGATTTATTTTTTTTCTTTTCGGTTCCTACGATTTTCGCGTGACGATATATACATATATATACAGACATATATGTGTGTATTTCATCCGTTCTCGGTCTTAGGTTCGAACTCGCCAATAGAATTTAATAAAATCGTTAATAGTTTATTATGGTTGTCGGGCGGAGAGATATACGGGAGGAGCCGAACACTTGCGCGCTTCTTCGAGAGGGTCTCGAAGCACCGCACGTTTCGACGCTGCGGTCGGATTTTACGACGCTCGAAACGGCCCGAGCTACGTCTCGTTACAGAAACGGACGGAGTGTCTATACCGCTCGAACCTAAGGACAAAGTGTCTATACGTCCGCGCGTAGACGAGAAAAGATGTTTCGAATTTGTTCGTTTATACTTTTACCACGATAGAACGCAACTAGAACCGGAAATAGTACGCGAGGGTTTCGCGTACGTAACTCGGCGTGCCTTTATGACCCTAAACTATCGAGAAAGGAAATGCTTCGACTTTGTTTTTTCGTAGTTTAACCACGATAAAGCACAACTAGAAGCGGAAGTGTTACAGCTGAGAGTTTCGCGAACGCGAGTGTACGAGACTCGGCGTGCATGACCCTACCTATCGTAAAAATAAAGCCATGGATACATCGAGAATGTCGTACAGTGTGATTAGACTTACGCCAAAATATTCCCTCGTCCGAACTAAAACAAAGTGCAAGATCAAGTTAGCAATTTCACCTACTAATATACGCTTTCAACATTTTTTTTACAGTTTCAGAAATATTTCATATGTATCGCAAATATTTAGCACTGAATGGGTAAGCTCGAGTCTGCGGGTTGGTTGTCCGTAAACCGGAACGCGTCAAGTTGGCACGTTGCACGTCTGCGCCTAGACGAGAAAAGATGCTTCGAATTTGTTCGATCGTGCTTTTTACCGTGTTAGAAAACGCAACTAGAACCGGACGTAGTACGGCCGAGAGTTTAGCGAGCGCACAGGTGTACGACGAGACTCGGCGCGTACAACCCTAACCTATCGTAAAAATAAACGCATGGATACATCGAGGACGCCGCGAAGTGTCCGTACGCTGCCGGTAAAATATTCGCTCGTTCGGATTCAATCGTAAACCCACCTCGACGACCGCCACGAAGACGACAAAGCTCCCTCCCTTCCCCCTTCTCGTCTGTCCGCAGAAACACGACGACTACGAACCAGCGACAACGTTTTATTCTCCACTCGGACGAAAGTGAGCCATGCGATAGCGAAGAATTTCTTCTGCGCGTCCGATATCCACGGCATTCGTCTCTTCTCGCCTTGTTCAATGTCAATCGAACGCTTTTCATAACATTCGCTCGGCTATAGGGCTCTCTCGCTTATTCGCAGTCTTATCTTCAGCGAGGAATCGCGATCGCCGCTCGGTCGCCCCCCCCCCCCCCCTCCCCCCGTTTGTACAACGTCGTTCCGTCTAACGCTCGACCGTCCCCCACCATCGGGTTTTTCTCCCCACCAGGCGCGCGCGTTCCGTTCTCTCCTCGCTCCCCCCTCTCATCCCCCCCGCCCCCGCTGTTTTTCCTTCCCGCGGTCGCCAACGCGCCACGCCGAACGTTGCAGCAGCGAGCGCGGCCCCTGCTACCCGCGGCCGCCGCCAGGCCGCGGGCCGACATGCATTTCGTCGGCGTGCCGTTGCTACCAGCACTCTTAGTGAGTTACGGACTGCATAACCGCGCGGATCGACGTGTCACGGCGGCGCTCTCTCTGTCCCTCGCTTGTCCGGTCCCTTTTCAAAAGTTACAAAACCACGAGCTTTCAAACCCATCCGGCGACATATGCTCGTTGAACGAGGAACTATTAACAAAAAAAAGAAAAATCGGGCGAGTGCGTGTGCGTCGGTAATTCAGAAAAAAAAAACATTACTTCGAACGACCGACGAACAATCGTGCTTCGAAGAATTGCAAAACATAAAACCTAAATAGACGAGTCGAGGAACGAAGTTAAACAAAAAGGCAAGCGAAAGTGCTTAAGGTCGGTATCGTTCGCGGAGTGTTTATCGGACACGTACATTGTAAGAGATCTTTGCGCGTCCATTTAATTACTTTCTCGCGAGTGTTTGTGTTCGCTCGGAGAGTGGTCTTGGTGTGCAGTGTGTGCGGGACTTGGACCGCGACGCATCGCAGAAGGTTACGTGTATATGTACACGCGTTTACATGTATATATTTATTGGCGTTAAAGGTGAATGAGAGTAAAGTGATAGAGAGACAGATATAGCGGGGACGACGAAAGATTGGCAGCGGCATTGCCGTTAGGTCGCGACAGAGGAAGGAGAAAGAGGAGGACGACTCGAACGGCCGGGAACGAGCGAGAGAGACTCTCGTCGAGGTCGCGCTCGGCGAACGCGACGGCGCGCAATGTTTAACCGAGCACGTTGCTGCGGCGTCTGCTTGTTGAATCGCCCGCGTTGTTACAGCGTATCCGTGCGGCGGGCCGGAGAGCGCCGCGCGGCTCGTGTTTAAGCACAAACTATTCGTCCACTATTCGGTGCGCGGGGAAGATTATTTTTTTTCTCTCTCGTCTCGGAACTATCAGCCGGTCTACGCGATCTCGTGCATCCCCCCCTCCCCCCACTCCACGCCCTGCTGGATTGCGTGGATAGACCCGTCGCGAGAATTGGCGGATTGGTTTTTTTTTTTGTGCTCTTCGTCGACACGAGGTAAGGGTTACAAACGTCGATCGCGTGTTACAGCCGGATCGTGTGTGTACGAAACAAACACGCACGGCGTTCTCGCCCGACGTGTATCTCTGTATTATTAGTTACTCGTCCGTTTACTATGTCATTAATCGCACAAGCATTTTTGCCAATGGCGAGGAGGATGAAGAAAAAAAAAACATTTGCAAAAAAGAAATAGAATGAGAAAAAAAGAATAAAGAAACCCGAAGGAACGTGTTTCGCTGGTTGGAATTTTTATCCTCGTCACGAGTAAGATGTAATTGCACGTTTCGAATGTCCAGGTGTATGCGGCTGATCTTGTTGCAAATTTTTATGCTATTATGTGATACACGGAATGGAGAAAAAAAAAACTGCTAGCTAGCTCGAACGATCGAACGATAATTATGGCCATTAAATTGCATAATCGTTGGAATAATATACAGGACGGAAGGGAAGGTATTATTGTCGAAGCTAGAATATTTTTAATGACAGTGGGAAGCCTTGCGGTAAACGAATGACTGAATTATAATTAGTTGTTGGTACTCGTTTTGGAAACGTTAACGCGTTTGGATATCGGTCGATACGAAATTCATTATCGATCGACTAAGTTCAAATTACTTTTTTTTATAACAAAATTTATTTTAAACAATTTTAATTCAAATGGTGAAATTTTGAAATAATGTGTTCGTAATCGTGCGGCACCGAAAGGCTTCCGCATGTTGAAATAATATATAGGACGGAAGCGAACGTCTAAAACGTCTAAAAGACCTGTCGAATTGTCGAAGTTAGAATATTTTTGAAGACCGTGAGAAGCTTTACGGTAACCGAACGACCCGACATTATATTTACTTGTTCATAACTCGCGTTAGAAAATGAACGCGTTGGGTTAATCAATCTGTACGAAATTCTTCATCCGTGGACTAAGTTCGAAAAAATAAAATGATTTTTTCTTTTAATTTTTATAATAAATTTCAAACAACAATGCGTTCGTATTCATGCGGTACCGAGAGATTATCGCACGTTCGAATAACATATAGCAACGTATTATTGTCGAAGCGAGAATATTTTTAATGACAGTGGGAAACCTTACGGTAAACGACTCGGCATTCCAGTTATTTGTTCGTAACTCGCGTCAGAAAATGAACGCGTTGGAATAATCAATCGGTACGAAATTCTTCATCGGTCGACTGAGTTAGAAAAAAAAATTATTTTTATTTAAAAAAATCTTAATTCACAAATGGTAAAATAATAATGTATTTGTACCCGTGCGGTACCGCAAAGCTACCGACGTCCTCCCTCTCGCGAGCCCTGCGGTGACAAATTGACGCAGTCTCATCGCCGATATTCCCGAGTGAGTGATAGAGACATTAAATGTAAAATGGAGAAAAAAAATTTACGTACAAAAGTTTCGAAGCTGGCGAACGAGAGGAGCAAAGAGAACAAGTGAATACGGGGAGGAGAGTATCGCGTTCGAGAGGGTGGACGTTCTCTTCCGGGGGCGGTGACTTCCTGTGGGCTGTTGTGCGTGCTGTATTTCCATTCCACTTGACAGTAGTCTTCGTCGCGAAGTGCGCTCTCTCTGACACCGGCTCGTAAGCTACCGCCGACAATTATCTTCGCCACTGCAACCATTACCCTTTTTTTTTCTTGTCGCGTGCGTAACTTTTTGAAAACGCGGTTCCAAATGTTTTTCTTTGTTCTTAACAGATAACCGAACGGAAAACAAGATGGACGATATTGCCATTGGAAGAAGAAAAAATGAATACTTCATACGTAGACTTTAAAAAAAATTCGTATGAAATTCAATGCTCGAAGTTTTCCGCGTAAACTGGTATGTTAAATTTCCTGTACAATTGCGGTATATTAAAAAGTTTAGAAACACTTTACTTTTAAGTATTTACTTCAATTTCACCGTAAAAGTTTATTAATTTTTAATCACAATACATTAAGTTTAGTGTACGAGTTTTTGCATAAAAACTTCCAGTCCGGTGTATTAAATTTACAATTTTTTTTAACCGTGATACTTATCTTTTTATGCAAAACGAAGCCGAGCGTCCGGGGCAGAGTGCACGCATGCATACGAGCAGAAAATAACGCTGAAATAATTCCTGAAAAGCACTATGCGCGATATTATTATTGGGGGGGGGGGGGGGGGGGAATGAAAAATTTAATTAAATTAAAAAAAGCTTCCTCTATGAGGAAGCAAAATGATTCGTAGGTATTTATTTTTAGCATAAAGCAGCCGAGCTTCCGGCGCAGAGTGCACGCGTGTGTACGAGCGTTCCTACCCGTACACACGCGTGCACTCTGCGGCGAAGGAGGAAAAGAAATAAAAGGGAGCGAAAGAACCAAAGTCACGCAAAGTATTATTGCTTACCGGAACGATGTTTCAACCGATCGATGGTTATAGAAGAACGAATAATATAAAAAATGTTACTATTGCCATTGCCATTGCGAACCCCGACATAAAATTAATGTAACCTCGCATATCGGCGAAGTACACGGTTATGTGCAAAATTAATAAATTTTTTAATTGAAAATTAACTCTGCTACACAGAAAAATATATAAAACCTAATTGAACGGAATTTTATTTATTTATTGATTGAATATTAATAGTTTCTTCAGACTATTACTATCCCATCAATAAATTTAAAAAAACTGCCATCCAATGACGATTTAATCAATTTTTCACAAATGTTTTCCTTTGTCTTTTATTTAAAGACATCAAGTTAAATAAAAGTCTGAATATACTTACCCGTAAGAGATGAAAAAATAAAAAATATTAATATAATGTTCGCAATTATCTTTTGCATAAAGAAACAGTGAGCGTCCGGCGCAGAGTGCGCGCGTGTAAGCGAGCAGGACCGGCGCATAAAGACGGCGAGAAGAGCGAAATAAAAAAGTGCCAAGTGATAGAGGGGTGGGGGAGGGGGGCAGGACGAAAGAGCCAAAGCGTGTTGCCAATCGTGAGAAAATAAAGAAATATCGTCCGAGTCGAACAGGTGTTACGGCTTCTCGCTTCGTCCTCGTCATCGTCGCGTCCGTCGTTTTTTTCATGCCGCTCGGTCGATCCTGACCGGATCGCTTCCTCTTGGGGGTCTGGAGAACCGATACCGCATTTATGCGGATCGGCAATGATTGCCCGCCGCCTGCGATTGGTATAAGAGAGGATTTCCGGTCGAATCTCTTCCGACTTCTCGGGCGAGTGCGATGCAACTCGTACAATATGTTTTTATTCCTCCATTCGCTTTGCCCCCTTTGTCCCAATCTCACCGTTAACCTTCGAGTATCGCCCTTCGTTTCACCTTTCACTCCGCGACATAAAAATAAAAAAAATCGACTTCGCCGCTTTCCGACGGCTCGCCCGAAACGAATTTTATTCTTCGTAAAGCCTAAACTGTAATCTTTCGTCTCCGTAAACGCGCTATTTGCAATGCAAATAAAAAAATAGTATTCCGCTGCAAATTTAACCAAATTTAAAACGAGCTAACATACATACAACGTCATGGTAACATTTTGCAACAATTCGCGCCTCGGCGACAATTAATGTACATCCGTGTATGCCGGACAAGCGAACAATTAAAAAGAATGAACGATTGTAGCACAATTCGTGCCACGAAGACTCGAGGAAGATACAAAGATAAGGAGCGATATTTTTATTATTTTCCCTCGAGACGGCTCAATTAGGTGAAGAAAAAAAAAGTCTGAAGAAAATAAATAAGATGGGCTGCAGAGAGAAGGGGGCTCGGATCGAGTCACGAATTCGCGTGTCGGAAGGACGCTGCGAGACCGGAAGTGTGGTTCGCGCTTCTCGTCTAGTTCCGGAAATAGAACGGGCGGAAAGCGCATGCGCACTTTCTTCATCAGTGCTTCGGCATAAATTGAGAGCGGTTTTCTCGATGGCGACCTCTGACCTTGACGAAAGCTCGTGAGGTCGCTAAAACATAATCTGCCACTTGACAAGATAAGTCGAGCGGGCACGATGCTCTCTTTCGTTGCTGGAGCGTTATGTGCGGCGGGAATGTTGGGAGGTTGGCCGCTGGCTGCTACGGCCCCCGTTCGTAAATTGGTCTTTTGTCGGTAGCGAAGTAAACGAGATAGAACGGGAGGTGAAGATGATTGGGTATTAACTAAGTGGAGAAACTATGCAGCAGAGCGTGCTCATTGTAACAACAGTATAATAACAGTATAATAGTACATAGTACTTATTGTACGAAACTGGTGCTCGCTCGTTCGTTCCTCACAATAATTAGGAGATATCTCAGTCGGGTAAGCGATAGCGTGCTGTGTGTCCCCCACCGCGTATGCTCCGCTCTTGGTGTACGTGCATACACGAGCTAATCGGGTTACGAGAAGGAAGCTCAGCCTGCCTCGTGTCTCAAAGCGAATGCACTTGTTCGAAACATTCACATCTCCGACAGGTGTCAAACCTACCGAATTATAACCGCACCGCCATCACGGGCTTCCGAAAACATGTCCACAGCGGTATGAGGCTGAAGCTGGCGGCCGAGCTAGCGGCCGGCGTACGCGCACCGCTAGCGAGCCACCGCAGTGCGCGGCACGGTAAAAGTTTGAAAAAAAATCGTTTCGCATAAAACCCTTTGCCCTAAAATTCTGAAAAAAATCACACATCTCATTTAAGATGTTTACTACATAATAAGGCAAGTCGGACCCTTTGTCTACGTTTCACGGGATCCGTAGGTACAAATAACTATACAGGCAACCTGCTAGCAGTAGCATTCCGTGAAAAATCTGAAATAATTCACACATACTATTTAAGGTATGTACTATGCATTGCCAAAGAGTTTTTTCTGGCGCAGACCCTTTAAGGGTGTTTTTAAGGGGGTCTAAAATCTCGAAACGCGTTCAGTCACTCCTATATATTCGGGCGCTGGCGGTAGCATTCCGTGAAAAATCTGAAAAAATTCACACATACTACTGAAGGTATGTAGTATGCATCGGCGAAGAGTTTTTTCTGGCGCAGACCCTTTAAGGGTGTTTTTAAGGGGTCTAAAGTCTCGAAACGCGTTCATTCACTCCTATATAGTCGGGCGCTGGCGGTAGCATTCCGTGAAAAATCTGAAAAAATTCACACATACTACTGAAGGTATGTAGTATGCATCGCCGAAGAGTTTTTTCTGGCGCAGACCCTTTAAGGGTGTTTTTAAGGGGTCTAAAGTCTCCAAACGAATTCGGTCACTCCTATATAGTCGGGCGCTGGCGGTAGCATTCCGTGAAAAATCTGAAAAAATTCACACGTACTAAGTAATGTATGTAGTATGCATTGCCGAAGAGTTTTTTCTGGCGCAGACCCTTTAAGGGTGTTTTTAAGGGGTCTAAAGTCTCGAAACGCGTTCATTCACTCCTATATAGTCGGGCGCTGGCGGTAGCATTCCGTGAAAAATCTGAAAAAATTCACACATACTACTGAAGGTATGTAGTATGCATCGCCGAAGAGTTTTTTCTGGCGCAGACCCTTTAAGGGTGTTTTTAAGGGGTCTAAAGTCTCCAAACGAATTCGGTCACTCCTATATAGTCGGGCGCTGGCGGTAGCATTCCGTGAAAAATCTGAAAAAATTCACACGTACTAAGTAATGTATGTAGTATGCATTGCCGAAGAGTTTTTTCTGGCGCAGACCCTTTAAGGGTGTTTTTAAGGGGTCTAAAGTCTCGAAACGCGTTCATTCACTCCTATATAGTCGGGCGCTGGCGGTAGCATTCCGTGAAAAATCTGAAAAAATTCACACATACTACTGAAGGTATGTAGTATGCATCGCCGAAGAGTTTTTTCTGGCGCAGACCCTTTAAGGGTGTTTTTAAGGGGTCTAAAGTCTCGAAACGCGTTCATTCACTCCTATATAGTCGGGCGCTGGCGGTAGCATTCCGTGAAAAATCTGAAAAAATTCACACATACTACTGAAGGTATGTAGTATGCATCGCCGAAGAGTTTTTTCTGGCGCAGACCCTTTAAGGGTGTTTTTAAGGGGTCTAAAGTCTCGAAACGCGTTCATTCACTCCTATATAGTCGGGCGCTGGCGGTAGCATTCCGTGAAAAATCTGAAAAAATTCACACATACTACTGAAGGTATGTAGTATGCATCGCCGAAGAGTTTTTTCTGGCGCAGACCCTTTAAGGGTGTTTTTAAGGGGTCTAAAGTCTCCAAACGAATTCGGTCACTCCTATATAGTCGGGCGCTGGCGGTAGCATTCCGTGAAAAATCTGAAAAAATTCACACGTACTAAGTAATGTATGTAGTATGCATTGCCGAAGAGTTTTTTCTGGCGCAGACCCTTTAAGGGTGTTTTTAAGGGGTCTAAAGTCTCGAAACGCGTTCATTCACTCCTATATAGTCGGGCGCTGGCGGTAGCATTCCGTGAAAAATCTGAAAAAATTCACACATACTACTGAAGGTATGTAGTATGCATCGCCGAAGAGTTTTTTCTGGCGCAGACCCTTTAAGGGTGTTTTTAAGGGGTCTAAAGTCTCGAAACGCGTTCATTCACTCCTATATAGTCGGGCGCTGGCGGTAGCATTCCGTGAAAAATCTGAAAAAATTCACACATACTACTGAAGGTATGTAGTATGCATCGCCGAAGAGTTTTTTCTGGCGCAGACCCTTTAAGGGTGTTTTTAAGGGGTCTAAAGTCTCGAAACGCGTTCATTCACTCCTATATAGTCGGGCGCTGGCGGTAGCATTCCGTGAAAAATCTGAAAAAATTCACACATACTACTGAAGGTATGTAGTATGCATCGCCGAAGAGTTTTTTCTGGCGCAGACCCTTTAAGGGTGTTTTTAAGGGGTCTAAAGTCTCGAAACGCGTTCATTCACTCCTATATAGTCGGGCGCTGGCGGTAGCATTCCGTGAAAAATCTGAAAAAATTCACACATACTACTGAAGGTATGTAGTATGCATCGCCGAAGAGTTTTTTCTGGCGCAGACCCTTTAAGGGTGTTTTTAAGGGGTCTAAAGTCTCCAAACGAATTCGGTCACTCCTATATAGTCGGGCGCTGGCGGTAGCATTCCGTGAAAAATCTGAAAAAATTCACACGTACTACTGAAGATATGTAGTATGCATTGCCGAAGAGTTTTTTCTGGCGCAGACCCTTTAAGGGTGTTTTTAAGGGGTCTAAAGTCTCGAAACGCGTTCATTCACTCCTATATAGTCGGGCGCTGGCGGTAGCATTCCGTGAAAAATCTGAAAAAATTCACACATACTACTGAAGGTATGTAGTATGCATCGCCGAAGAGTTTTTTCTGGCGCAGACCCTTTAAGGGTGTTTTTAAGGGGTCTAAAGTCTCCAAACGAATTCGGTCACTCCTATATAGTCGGGCGCTGGCGGTAGCATTCCGTGAAAAATCTGAAAAAATTCACACGTACTAAGTAATGTATGTAGTATGCATTGCCGAAGAGTTTTTTCTGGCGCAGACCCTTTAAGGGTGTTTTTAAGGGGTCTAAAGTCTCGAAACGCGTTCATTCACTCCTATATAGTCGGGCGCTGGCGGTAGCATTCCGTGAAAAATCTGAAAAAATTCACACATACTACTGAAGGTATGTAGTATGCATCGCCGAAGAGTTTTTTCTGGCGCAGACCCTTTAAGGGTGTTTTTAAGGGGTCTAAAGTCTCGAAACGCGTTCATTCACTCCTATATAGTCGGGCGCTGGCGGTAGCATTCCGTGAAAAATCTGAAAAAATTCACACATACTACTGAAGGTATGTAGTATGCATCGCCGAAGAGTTTTTTCTGGCGCAGACCCTTTAAGGGTGTTTTTAAGGGGTCTAAAGTCTCGAAACGCGTTCATTCACTCCTATATAGTCGGGCGCTGGCGGTAGCATTCCGTGAAAAATCTGAAAAAATTCACACATACTACTGAAGGTATGTAGTATGCATCGCCGAAGAGTTTTTTCTGGCGCAGACCCTTTAAGGGTGTTTTTAAGGGGTCTAAAGTCTCGAAACGCGTTCATTCACTCCTATATAGTCGGGCGCTGGCGGTAGCATTCCGTGAAAAATCTGAAAAAATTCACACATACTACTGAAGGTATGTAGTATGCATCGCCGAAGAGTTTTTTCTGGCGCAGACCCTTTAAGGGTGTTTTTAAGGGGTCTAAAGTCTCCAAACGAATTCGGTCACTCCTATATAGTCGGGCGCTGGCGGTAGCATTCCGTGAAAAATCTGAAAAAATTCACACGTACTACTGAAGATATGTAGTATGCATTGCCGAAGAGTTTTTTCTGGCGCAGACCCTTTAAGGGTGTTTTTAAGGGGTCTAAAGTCTCGAAACGCGTTCAGTCACTCCCATATAGTCGGGCGCACCCTTAAAGGGTCTGCGCCAGAAAAAACTTTTCGGCAATGCATACTACATACCTTTAGTAGTATCTGTGAATTTTTTCAGATTTTTCACGGAATGCTACCGCCAGCGCCCGACTATATAGGAGTGACCGAATTCGTTTGGAGACTTTAGACCCCTTAAAAACACCCTTAAAGGGTCTGCGCCAGAAAAAACTCTTCGGCAATGCATACTACATACCTTCAGTAGTATCTGTGAATTATTTCAGATTTTTCACGGAATGCTACCGCCAGCGCCCGACTATATGGGAGTGACTGAACGCGTTTCGAGACTTTAGACCACTTAAAAACACCCTTAAAGGGCCTGCGCCAGAAAAAACTCTTCGGCAATGCAAACTACATACATTACTTAGTATGTGTGAATTTTTTCAGATTTTTCCCGGAATGCTACGGCCAGCGCCCGACTATATGGGAGTGACTGAACGCGTTTCGAGACTTTAGACCCCTTAAAAACACCCTTAAAGGGTCTGCGCCAGAAAAAACTTTTCGGCAATGCATACTACATACCTTCAGTAGTATCTGTGAATTATTTCAGATTTTTCACGGAATGCTACCGCCAGCGCCCGACTATATGGGAGTGACTGAACGCGTTTCGAGACTTTAGACCCCTTAAAAACACCCTTAAAGGGTCTGCGCCAGAAAAAACTCTTCGGCAATGCATACTACATACATTACTTAGTACGTGTGAATTTTTTCAGATTTTTCACGGAATGCTACCGCCAGCGCCCGACTATATAGGAGTGACCGAATTCGTTTGGAGACTTTAGACCCCTTAAAAACACCCTTAAAGGGTCTGCGCCAGAAAAAACTCTTCGGCGATGCATACTACATACCTTCAGTAGTATGTGTGAATTTTTTCAGATTTTTCACGGAATGCTACCGCCAGCGCCCGACTATATAGGAGTGAATGAACGCGTTTCGAGACTTTAGACCCCTTAAAAACACCCTTAAAGGGTCTGCGCCAGAAAAAACTCTTCGGCGATGCATACTACATACCTTCAGTAGTATGTGTGAATTTTTTCAGATTTTTCACGGAATGCTACCGCCAGCGCCCGACTATATAGGAGTGAATGAACGCGTTTCGAGACTTTAGACCCCTTAAAAACACCCTTAAAGGGTCTGCGCCAGAAAAAACTCTTCGGCGATGCATACTACATACCTTCAGTAGTATGTGTGAATTTTTTCAGATTTTTCACGGAATGCTACCGCCAGCGCCCGAATATATAGGAGTGACTGAACGCGTTTCGAGACTTTAGACCCCTTAAAAACACCCTTAAAGGGTCTGCGCCAGAAAAAACTCTTCGCCGATGCATACTACATACCTTCAGTAGTATGTGTGAATTTTTTCAGATTTTTCACGGAATGCTACCGCCAGCGCCCGACTATATAGGAGTGAATGAACGCGTTTCGAGACTTTAGACTCCTTAAAAACACCCTTAAAGGGTCTGCGCCAGACAAAACTCTTCGGCAATGCATACTACATACCTTCAGTAGTATGTGTGAATTTTTTCAGATTTTTCACGGAATGCTACCGCCAGCGCCCGACTATATAGGAGTGAATGAACGCGTTTCGAGACTTTAGACCCCTTAAAAACACCCTTAAAGGGTCTGCGCCAGAAAAAACTCTTCGGCAATGCATACTACATACCTTCAGTAGTATGTGTGAATTTTTTCAGATTTTTCACGGAATGCTACCGCCAGCGCCCGACTATATAGGAGTGAATGAACGCGTTTCGAGACTTTAGACCCCTTAAAAACACCCTTAAAGGGTCTGCGCCAGAAAAAACTCTTCGGCGATGCATACTACATACCTTCAGTAGTATGTGTGAATTTTTTCAGATTTTTCACGGAATGCTACCGCCAGCGCCCGAATATATAGGAGTGACTGAACGCGTTTCGAGACTTTAGACCCCCTTAAAAACACCCTTAAAGGGTCTGCGCCAGAAAAAACTCTTTGGCAATGCATAGTACATACCTTAAATAGTATGTGTGAATTATTTCAGATTTTTCACGGAATGCTACTGCTAGCAGGTTGCCTGTATAGTTATTTGTACCTACGGATCCCGTGAAACGTAGACAAAGGGTCCGACTTGCCTTATTATGTAGTAAACATCTTAAATGAGATGTGTGATTTTTTTCAGAATTTTAGGGCAAAGGGTTTTATGCGAAACGATTTTTTTTCAAACTTTTACCGTGCCGCGCACTGCGGTGGCTCGCTAGCGGTGCGCGTACGCCGGCCGCTAGCTCGGCCGCCAGCTTCAGCCTCATCACAGCGGTAGGATCGTTGCTATAATTTACTTTGGCATTTAATTGGTTTTTTGTTGTCGTTTTTAGTATTTTTTTATCTTGTTTCTTTTTGTGTATTTTTTTTGGTTCGCTATCACGTTTTCGGTATATGCATTTTCCTGATTTGTCGCATGATGTCTTTAGAAGGCCTTGCCCTATGATGCGTTCGCTATAATTAATTAAATTTATTTTTCATCTGATTGTATTTTGTAGTCGGTTTTTGTGTTTTTTTATTGTTGCTTTTGTGTACACCTCTTTTGTGTACGAATTCTTTCGAAACTCGATAAGGGAAATATCACCACATTGTTAGCGCGCTCGTATGATGTTGGCAAATCGACTATCTCTGACATTAAGAAAAATCGTACAACGTTCCTCCGCCAAACGAAAATAGTTGGTTTCGTAATGAAGAAGATTTGAAGTTACCGTTGAGTGTTATAAAAATACATGTGTAACTTTATACCTAAGATATATATTTCAAAAATGTTTGCAAAAATATTTCATCTCGACCCGAATTATCTAATTTCACGCTGAGTTTCGTAAATACGCATGCAAAGCCCGATCACTCCCCGCTACTTGCTCGTTCGAGATTGCAGACTCGCGGATGTAGGTCGTCGAGGCGCAAACCCGAGCTTGATTGAGTGTACGGGAGCGTCATCAGAATGATACAATGTGACCACTTACGCGACCGGCTGTCTCTCGGTTGGTGTGTGCACAATGTAAGCGATCGGCGACGAAGTTGGTCGGGGCGGCGGCCGACGTTAATCTCGTACCGCGGACTTGCTCCGTTTGTTGATTCGTTCGATCGATCGAATTCCTCGAGTCTTCGAACAATTGGCTGGAAACACGTTCGAGAGTGCAGGGAATCTAAAAGAATCGCTTGTCGAACATCGATAGACTTTATTTGCGGCCGAACTAAATCTCGCCCAGATGCCTCGAGCGACGCAAACTATTATTGTTTGCCGGAACGAGGGTTCAACGATCGATGGTTATCTTGAAATAAATAAATAAATAAAAATGTCGCCATTGCCAGCCGCAAGCCATTATTGCGAATTAAATCCCGAAATAAAATTAATGTATATTCATAAGCTGGGCAAAGTAGACGGCAGAGGGCAAAATTAATGTTCGTTAAATTGAAAGTTAACTCTGGCTATGCTGTTTAAAATGGTCTGTAGCTTGCGCCAGCCAAGAGACTATTAATATCCAATCAATGAATAAATAAATCCTTTCCAATCACGATTTAATACATTTTTCATAATTTTCTTTTTTTTTATTGTGGGATTGCGTGAACTAAGATACTATTAATATCCAATCAATAAATAAAAAAATTCTATCCAATCACGATTTAATAAACTCATCATAATAAAAGAAAAATGTCTAAAGATATGAAATTGAAGAGACGCCTCAAAGTACTCATTACTGAAAATATAATTGGAGACCCGTTCCTTCGCTCGGATCCATCGTGCCAGCTGACGAGGAAGGTCGACGCTGTTCGTCTCGAATTGTATCGATCGAGTCTTATCGCGCGTTAGCTCGAGCCGATAATTCGTGTCACGTTATTTATCGTTTCGCTTTACCTCTTCCTTAATATTTCCTTTTTATCGATTTTTTCTTCTCTCTCTACCGTGACAATTATTCTAAAAAAAAAAAATAATGTCGAACGCTCCGTTCTCATCGGAATATTGATTTCTTTTTCTTAGCTCCATGTGCTCGACACGAATGTTGCAAACGCGCCGGTACGGGAATAGATCGTCGGGGCTTCCACGACTCGGCACTTAACTCGTACAAGGTGTACACAATGTGTTATATATCGACGGCGAGACTTGCCCCGCGCGGAGACACCCGAGCGGCTCGGAGCGAACAGCGTTTGTCCTATATCGACGATTTTAACACCGAGGCCTCCTTACAATATATCGCACGAACACGAGTGCTTACGCGCCGAAGTTTCTTACTTTTCTCGCTAACGCCGTTTAGGCCTTATCGTCGTTCGCGATACGCGCGCTGAAATCGCTCGCTCGATTACGTCTTGGCAAACCCCGCTCGGCATGCCGAACTCATTGAACACTGTCTGTTTGCTAAAAAAAAATAAGTTATAGATATCGATCCGGTATCGATATAGAAGTTATTAAATATTTTTTATTTACTTCTTTTCTCGAGGGCGATTCGGTGTGCCGAATTCATTGACCACTGTTTGGTAAAAAAAAAAGTTTAACCCTGCGTATGTTTAACACTGGGTTTTCGAAGGAAGAGTCGACATTTGAAACTTTCCGTTTTTTCTGCTTTTTCGACTATTCTTCAATTGTCATTAACAACGGTTTTAAACTTTTGACTTTGGCAACTTTTGGGCCATGTAGTTAGACACTTCAAGGAGTAACCCAGCATTTTTTCAGATTTTTAGAAAGCCTAAAACTTTGAAAACCCGACTGTTCCCTAAAAGGCCCATTGTACACACAGTGTCTCTGAAAATATAGTGTGCACACACAGGGTTAAAAATATAACAATTACTGATATCATTCCCGTATCGAAATAGAAGTCATTAAATCTTTTTAAAATTCGAACGTGACTTAGTGTGCCTAATTCAATGAACACTGTTTTTGGTTTTAAAAAAATGTTATAGTTATAGATATCGATCCGGTATCGAAATAGAAGTTTTTAATCTTTTTTTCCTTTTCGAGCGCGATTCGGCATTTTCCTCGTTATGCAACAGTCGAACGGGCGGAGAGTGCCGGAGGCCGGAAAAAGGTGATTAAAATTTTCACGCCAAACCTCCGGCTGCATCGCCCCGTCCAACCCTCTTCCCCTCGCCCCCGGCTAATCGCGCGAATATTTCTGGCGAAACAGCCGCTCTCCGGAACGGTCGCCGAAGTCTGCGAGAGTGACAAGCTACATTTTCTGGCAAACACTCGTCCCGGACTCGCCGGCAGGAGTTTCCGTCGGAGGTCGAAACGTCTCCGCGGCGCATGTCGCCCTTAAAAAATACGATTCAATTCGTCGATGCGAAAGTCGTTGAGGGGAAAAAAAATGCCCCGCCGTAGGTCAAGCTTGTTGAATTAATTTTAGACCGACGGTTTTTTCTTGTTTACAAAAAGATATATATCTTTTTCATACCACCACAATCATACCACCCAGAAGTGTTTGCAATTCGCTCTCATTTCTCTGAAACTTATGCGAAGTGAACGCTACTCGCAAGGACTACCTTAACAAATGACGATGTTCGTCGACTAGAGGGAAATCTTTACAAAAAAAAAAAAAGACATAAAAGTGACAATTGTTATCAGCGCGCACGTCGGCGGTTATCGAGATCTCGCGCGTGGGTTTAACAGGTGAGCGATGCACACAAACGCTTATAGCCTCATACAGTTTTAACTCGTGGGAGTGCACGTGCCCGCCCCTATTGCACGAAGAGCGATCGCGACTGGAAAGCTACTGGTTCGGTTGCACTATTATAGGATTCCGAACGTCGGAATTGAACTGCGGGCCATATGGGCGCGAATTGTTCCGATAATGTCGCGTCGTCCAGGTGCGTCTTTTCTGACGCTCGAGAAAACTGGTATACGCTATAAGTACACAAAAAAAAAAAAAAAAAAAAAAAAGAAAAACCCCCAACGGTGGCCGAATAGAGTTCCCGGAGCAATTGGCGTGCGTGTGTGTCAGCATCGTATGTATAGCCATTGATAGTTCTAGAAAGCCCGGTAGTCCGTGCGCGGTATGCAGTATCCCGAGTACAGTAAGATAGCTATCGGCTGCTTATCTATAATGCATGCAGCATGAACGTACCGCGAAGCTCGGGTCGATGCTTCGGATCGGTGGATCGATCCGTTACACTTATTGTAATGTTCCGTGTCGCATGCCGCGCTCTCAATCTAATGATGATACAATGTGTCACCGTCGGCTTATAGCACTCACGCACACACGATATGTGTGAATATGTACATGTACATGTATGTTTGTAGTTTGGGTACATATGTATATATATAGTTTATATGTATGTGTGTTTGTGTGGACGGTAAAAAAAAAATCGTATGAAATTTGGTATACTGGCAGTGGAAGATTTTATGCATAAGATGGTATATTAAATTTCACGTTTAATTGGGATGAAGAATTAATGTTCGGTATATTAAAAATATTTGAAACACTTTACGTTTAATAATTGACTTCAATTTCAATGAACATGTATATTCGTTTCTTATCACAATTGTACATTAAATTGTACTTTTTGGTATATGACATTTTTTTTTGTACTACCAAAAGTTTCTGATATACAATGTGTTCGACGTGACGTGGAATGCCCCATATGTGTGTATACAATTTGTACATATCTATGGGTCAAAATGGAACAGTGGGGCAAAACAGGACAGCAAGCACAACGCAATCGTGTTTGGATGGCCCATTTTGCCCCATCCATACATCCGGATTTTCTGTCCTGCTTTGTCCCACTGTCCCATCCAAAAATGATTGGAAAATTACCTTGTGCCCGTCCGACTTTGCCCCGCCCTTCCCTACATACTTTATATAATATGCATGTATACAGCTGCATATAAAAAATGTATATATAAATATATGTGGCTAGATTTATGGGCGTACGTAAGTCACCCACACAGGCCAATGCAGATCGGCGTTAAACTTACAATATCGTGTTTTATTGCCATGAGAACTAGAGGCCTAACTTGCAACTAGTGTGAAGCAAAATTGGTTCGCCTTTTTTATAACCATTGGATCGCCGAGGCGAGACACGACGGCGAGGAATTTATGAAATAATAAATAACTTTGCCGTATTGGTATTGTGTTTGTAGAGCGCACAGTGGCGCTGGGCTCATTACCGGGACGAAGGCAACACGCGCGGCTGGAAACGGATGAGAAAGAAATTTAATAATAAAAAAAAAAACAAATAAGTGACGAATCGAAACCTTACCGTGGCCCCGGAGTCCGATCGGCGGCACACAACGCCGGAAGGATAAATCTATAATGAATCGACGGGAGAGCGCGCGCGGTAATACATTTATGCGAATGAGATAAACAGATATACGCCCGGTACGCATGCATATTATGTACGAATGAATAATTCAACGTCCGTATTATGCGGAACGAGCGCGTGTGTATGCCATCGGGTTTCAACGTTCAACAAATTACCTCGAGGCGATAGTTACACGGGCTACGTCCCAATGTACATCGTTGACGTTGTTACTGTACACACAACGCTCGACGCAGCGTTCCCTCATGACACGAATCATGACGATCGGGCCATTATAAAATTCTGCACTATTTACCTCTTTCGCACCTAAATTTTTATTACATTTTTTTTTTGCCTGGAAAAGGAGCAATGAAAATGGATTATCTATCGTCGATCGGGGGTTAGAAAACTCTGCACTGTTGGTCTGTTTCACACATTTTTTTGTCGTTTTGATTTTGCCTGGGAAAAAACATAATATTCAAAATGGAATATCGATCGTCGATGGAGGATTACAAAACTCCGTACTGTCTACCTGTTTCATACATTTTTTGCCGTTGTTTAGCTTTGCTCGTGGGAAACAACGAAATTAATAATAAAAGATCGAATATCAATCGACGAAAAAAAACAATGATATATAAAATTGCACGATTGAATGTATCTCGTGCACAAGTGTTTTTCCATGTATCAAATCGTTTAAGTAGTTCTTAGCCGGTTTGCGAAAAGTGATTTTTCACGCTCGCTATGATGGACACTTCGAGGCTTTAATGAGACGTTATGCTCGTCAACGTTCTTCTTTTTTTGCCTGATAACAACAAGACGGTAAAACAAGACTCGTTATTATTCGTACACGATCGTGGACTTTGCTTAGTTTCTAATTCAAACGTCGAATTAAACCGATTGTATGCGCGGCGGGACGTCGTGTACAGTGTTGTTTTCTGCGCGTGTGCGACATGCACTCAAATGAAAAAAAAAGAGCTTGAGGCCAAGACCCATAGCTGATGCGTCGAGAATTTACGTAACGTGAAAAACGAAAGTATGTCCGACTTGTCGCGCGAATCTCTCGCCGATAATGCCAGCCATAGAGTTACAGTTTGATCGGGATACTTTTTTTCTCATAAAAAAAATGTCCCCTTTGTAAGTCTCATTGAATTTATAATTCTCTCCACCTTGTCGCGCGTGTTTTTTTTAGCGGGTTTTCAATAAACGCCAGGCCCTGAGGTGTAGTTTAATCGAGATACTTTTTCCTCATTCAAAAAAAAAATTCTCCATTTTTGCCCGCTTTGTAATTTTCATTGAATTCATAATTCTCTCCACTTTGTCGCCACCTTCCTTAACAGGTCTTCAATAACCGCCCGGCTCTGAGTTATAGTTTGAGCGGGATACTTGTTTTTCATTTTTTTTAATTCTCCATTTCCGTCCCCTTTGTAATTTTCATTGCATTCATAATTCTCCCCATATTGCCCAACGAATTTTTCAGCGGGTTTTCGATAAACGCCAGTCTCGGAGCTACAGTTCGATCGGTATATTTTTTTCACCGTTAAAAATAATAGGTTTTCCCCATTTTTGTCCCCTCTGTAATTTCCATTGAATTTGTAATTCTCTCCGCCCTGTAGAGAGAATTTCTCAGCGGGTCTTCAATCAACGACAATCACAGACTTACAGTTGGATCGTGATACTTTTTTTCTCGTAAAAAAAAAAAAAAAAAAATTCTCCATTTTTGTCCCCTTTGTAAACTTCATTGAATGCAACAATCTCTCCACCTTGCCGTGCGCATTTCTCATCGGGACATTTTTTTCACATTCAAAAATTATAATTTTTCCTCTATCTTTGTCCCGTTTTTAAGTGTCATTGAATTTATAATTCTCCCCACCGCGTCGCGCGAGCTTCCCAGCGGGTTTTCAATAAACGCCAGTCTCGGAGCTGCAGTTCGATCGGTATTTTTTGTTCTCATTTTTGTTGTTTTTTTTGCGCTTTCAATTTTTATTGGATCAATAATTCTCTCGTCGATGGGTTCTTTGCCTGCTGCGTAGGCCTAATGCCGTCCGTCGGATCGGTGCGCCGAGCTGCGAGAATGCACACACAGCCTCGAACGCGACGCGGATATGAGGGCCGCATACCGTTCATCATTTTATTCCTCGGATAGCACGATCGCAACATGGTCATTACGAATGAACGACAAAAACACTCCTCTACTGTTTATAAACACACACGGACAGGTAGCGCCTTGCCACGAGGAAGCACCGCAATTACTTTAAACGTCGCGTTTGAACTTGTCGTTCGCGACTGCTACTCTGAAACTTCGAGACTCGATCGGACGGGGCTCTTTTTTGTTGTCGTCTTTTTTCGCTACCTTCCGCGATCAAAGCCTATACTAAGAATATAGGTTTTTTTCTCTCTTTTTCTTCAATAAAAAGAGAGACAAGTTAACAGACACTGCTAAGGATTTACATACGTCAAACAATCGTGAATCATTCTATTTATTTATTTTATTTATGTGTTATGTAACTCATGCATGAAAAGTGCTACTTTTCGTGCCTGCCGAGAATGGCGAAAGTGACGTTTTACAGCCAAGTGTAATATGAACGCGTGCGCACATCGGTCCGATTTTATGCACGCTTCAGCGTGCGTAAAAGAAGTGCGCAAAGTAAAAATTATTTTGTCTAATACGTGACAAACGCGTTTGTTCAGGCTTCAATATACAAACATGTCCTTTTATTTCCCATGTCATTAACAGTTTTAGTTTGTACTTTTACTTGGACATAAGATCTTACTATTACTGTTAAGGATGGTTTTTGAATAAGCCGAAGTCGCCGTACGATAGAATAAATTCCAAACTATAGCGATCGCACGCAAAAAAAAAAGAAACATAAAATTCCGAAGTCAACAACCGCCGATACACACTGACAAAGGGCCATCGACCCAAGACCTTCAGCCCTACTTGTCTTATTTGTTTTGATTAATTAATTAATTTTATTTGTTTTATTTAATTTATTAAATTTTTTATTTGTTTCTGCTTGCAGGAAGACGAATGAAATCCGAGAACTGTGACAATCGAACGAAGCACGATGTCTGAGAGGGACGCCCTCGGCCCATCGCGGGAAAGGGTCCAACGGTTCGTCACTCGTATCGTCGAGAAGAAGACTCCTGCATTGAACGGTCGATGAATCTTCGTCGAAGCTTCCTGCTAGTGCGGCACTTATGAAGAGGGTCAAAATTCGTGCGCGTCTGGTCGATTGAGATTCTAAAAAAAAAAACAGACGAATATAAAACTACAAGTGATTTAAGCAAAGAATTTTTTATTTCCGGTACAAAAATACGGGTTTTTTTTTCTAGTATTTATTTTTTCGTCAAATTCTTCGTCTGTGCAAAGTGCGCGCGCCCGGTACAGGACTTTTGTTATTGTTTGTTCGTCGTTCGTTCTTTCGTTCCAGAGGAGTTAGGCGATGGACTCGAGAATGAGTCGCGACAGCGACGCGAGCTCGGTGCGCATGAGTGAATCGAAATCGTCGACCGGTAGCGCCAGCGCTGGGCTGAGCCCGCGAACGCCGCCGACATGTGCGCGCTGCCGTAATCACCGGGTCAAAATGGCCCTGAAGGGCCACAAGAGGTTCTGCAGGTATCGCAACTGCAATTGCGAAAAGTGCAAACTTACGAAGGACCGTCAGAGGGTGATGGCGTTGCAGGTGCGACTGAAACGTGCCCAGGACCAAGACGCCGCGAGAGTAAGGAGGCCCGAGGAGGTGATTTTGTCCTTGTTCATCAAGGAATGTCGGCTCGGTGTGCGATAGAGTACTAATTATTTCACCTTTTTTTGTTTGTTTTTTTATTTATAAACTCCAAGCCTGTACTCTCGACACTCTCGCGGGAGACCCGACGAAGGAGAACGATCTTGAGTCGAGCACTTAAATTCGTTACGCTGACGCGTGCAATTAACAAATGAATGAAACAATAATAAAAAATTAACATTAGAAACAATTTTGGGATTTTTTTCTTTTTTGGGTTACTATGTTTCCAATGATAGGGTAAAGTTTGACGAGAAAAAATTAATGCACTTTGGACTTGAAAGAGTTGATCTATCGTACTGCACGATATCGATAGGATACTAAAGGGGGCAAAAGAAAGGCTTTTGTTTTATCGTTTATTCGTCAATTTAATATTTTATTTTTGTTTATCCGTATTCTTTCGATAGCATTGTTGTATAGAATATATATTGGGGTGAAAAAAAAAGATTTTATTCGAGTAATAAAGACGCCGCGTCGTTTATCGATAACAGGAAAACAATGACAAAAATTGAAAGTTAGACACCATTTTTTTTAGGTTACTATATTTAAAAAGATACACTACAGTTCACTACAGTACAGTACAGTTTTACGAATAGAAAATAAATGCACGACGGGCTCGAAAAGGGTTGATTTATCATACTGTGCAAGCTCGATCGGACACTAAAGGAGCTAAAAGGGAAGTTTTTATTCTCCCGTATACTCGACAATTTAATTCAAATCTTTTTTCTATCCTTGTTCTTTCAATGCCATTGTTGTATAAATATTGGGGTGAAAAAAAAAATTATTTTATTTGAAAAAAATAGACCCGACGACTTCTCGGGTCTCTCAGCGGCCGACGACCTCAAGGACCGCGAAGATCGCGCGGCCTTGACACGCTATATTTTTACCAGCAGGTCGAGCCCCAGCCGGTCGAGCTTGATCGAGACCGATTGGTTTCGGTGCCGCAGCCCGCTCTCAGCCTCGAAGGTAGTTGCGGTAGCAGCAGCAGCGAATCCCCTGTCAGTAATCACGGGAGTACCGGTGCCCAAAGTGGGATCGGTGGAATAGCCGGTGGATTCGTCAGTGTATCATCAAATCGGAAATTGCCTCCTCCGTTGCATACGCACCCGCCCACCGGCGGTCACCTACCACTCCCTCAAAACGGTAAGTCCCTATTTTCACAGATAATTCACACTTTTATCGATCCTTCCGGTAATTCGGTTTATACAGTAAATAAAAATTATAATATTCACTCTATCAATTTTTAAACCTGAATTAAAAGAAAAGATTTATGACGAAATTGCATTCGAAAAAATGTTGACCAGCACGCATTCCTATTCTTTGAATATCTCAGATTTTACCGTTAAGAAAATTACCATACGTACATTATATCACATATGATATATTAACCTTTTCGGCGGGAAGTCTATTTTCTGTTAAAAAACATTTCTCAATCACTAGATTATTTTTTGATTTCGATTAAAAATTGCAAAAGATGTTTTCGTTATAACACTTGTCTTACCAAAGCGGCGAACACGGTACGCTCTGAATTAAAGGGTTAACGCCGAGGATACGGTTTTTTTTTAGCGCTAGAAAAAATATATCCGCTCGACCGGAATCTTCCCAGTTGATTACATCCCGATATTACTTCCATAGAATCGGATTAACCGTACGATTACTCCGCCTGTGTCTACAATCCAAATCTAATCAGAGCGAACCGCTCGCCGCGTCGAAACCCCGGAGTAACGCGAGTCAATTAATCGGGGCGGTCGTACTATCGTCGCTTGGTCATCAACCTTCCCAACCCGTTCGTCGATGTACCACGAACTCCTGCGAGCTTGCACACGCACACCCAAACCCCCCGTGGCTCCGCGTAGTTCGGCGTATCACGAAAGATACACAACGACCTCGAGGCAAGACTCGAGCCTACCTGTTGCTCTCGCGTCTGCCCGGATCTCTCCCGAGCCCCTTTTATGCCCTGCGAAGCCCGCTCACGGAGCCTCGTAATTGCGTCCCGACAGCCGTGCAACATCGGTAAGCGGTTTGCTGAATCTTTCGCTTATCCCCTTCCATCTTTATCGTTATTGTCTTTCGGTACTTCCGGTTTCCGGAGATCTCTTTCCTTCTCGGGAGCAATGTTCGGGGCAAATTAATATCCGCCGAAAAAATTGTTGGTCGGTAAAGAAGAAAGGTTCTTTACCTTCACGATCTTCTTCTTTTCCCTCGACTTCCCGAATCGCCCTACTGTACGTGCACTTGTATCTCGGTAAATAGATGGGATTTTTGTAACTCATGCATGAAAAGTGCAACTTTTCGTGCCTGCCGTGAGTGGCGTAAGTGGCGCTTTACAGCCGAGTGTATTGTCCATAAATCCGCGCATGCGCACATCGGATCGATTTTGTCTACGAAAATCTTAGTTTTATCCACGACATTCTTACTTTTATCGAAAGTCTTATGCAAATAGGCAAAAATTTGTCAACCCGCCGTCAGGAAAAAATTGCCATATAGGAACATTACCGATGGCTAAAAATTGTTATGGCCTGTAAAAGTTCACATATCGCTCGTGGTGCTTGCATGCCCGGTCGAAACTTACCATATGACTTCCTAGTTATTCCAAGATCCTTCTCCTAGTATGCATGCACTTGCGTCTCTCGCTCGCAGAGTGCACTATCGCGGTGCTGCGGCGTCAGGATGGAAGGAAGAGGAGAACGAAGTAACGAAAACGGTTTCTTATTTCCGGAGCCCTCGGGTGTCCGCGGAATACATGATCAGCGGTGCGGGCCGATCGAGCCGCGGTAGGGGAAACCCTCGCACCGAGCGCCGACTCGATAATTACGAGAAATCATTGCGAAATAAATAATGCGAGAGATACGCAGCGCAGGAAGATGCGCCATCGGTCACGCGGCCGCGCGACACGAAACAATGAGGGCATTCAGGACTCATCAGGGTTAAATTTTCTCTGGACCAGCTGCGACGATTAAAGTATAGATAAATCTGCCTATAAGTATATTTACATATATATCTGGACGGCAATTTTTTTATTTAATTTTATCATTTATACACCGCAAAAGTTTTACTGCAGAGTTTTGCTGCAGAGTTTCCCAGCTTCTCGCTGCGACTTCCGTTCCGATAGGACAAATCGGACGAGGCGGATGGAGGACTACTCCAGGCTTTATCTCTCCTCACCGGACGATCTTATAAAGTTCACGGTATCAACGCGCCGTAATAATGATTCACGCCGATCGGACAATATGAGCTCTGTCTGCACAATTTTAAGCGACAAGCCCTGGAGATAAAATTGTTTTTTGTAATTCCTGTAATTTCTATGACGATACCCGTGCGATTAGTCGGCGCGGAAGCGACTCTAGAAGTGTCGCCAAGATTTGATCCCGACCCCGGCAACGACCCGCGATCGAGATCGGCGAGTCTCCTCCGTCGAACTTGCAACTCCTCAAACGCAGTAGAAATGTTACTTGAGACAATTTTTTCAAAATTTTTGTCCGACAAATGCAACGACATTTATAGTGACGCGCGACGACAAACATTTATGTTTTTGTGAAACAGAGGAAATCTCTTTTGTTTTTTTGTTTTTTTGCATCCCGATAGCGATACGGGCACGTGTATGATATATATAGCGCATGCAGGCAATAAAGCAGCGTAGCATGGAGCGCTCACGGAAGCGAGCCGGATTTGTTAATGCCGCGACGCGTTGCAGTCTGCAACGCAACGCCGGGAAAGAGGAGAGGGAGAAACCCGACGAAATCCAAGCAACTCTCTTTCACTTGACAACCCGGCCAAATGTCGAGACCGACTTTACGAGCGTTCCGATTGGGCAACGGGTCATTCCGAAGCCGGCTAATATAATACGAACTTATAACCAAAGGCTCTCCCCCTTCCCTCTCCCTCCCCCCCCTCCCCTCCGCCCCACGGAAACCTAGAAGTCGACCCCGTTCGATACTGCACTGTGCTCTCCTCGCCGAACAGAGACACACTCGGAAACACGTATAGTGTTCGGAGTGTTCTCTCGTTCGCTTCTCGCTTTTACGAGCGGGGCCGCGGAGCGTTTTAAAAAGTTATCGTTATTTAGCCTCGCCTCTCCCTCTCTCCCACCCCCTTCCTCTCCCCCTTAAGCCCCGTCCGGCGACCTCTCGTGAAATAGTTTTCTTGGACCGCGAGCCTTGTCTCGGTCGAAATCGACCTCGGCTCGACGTCTCACTGATACCCACTTTTTTTTTTTTTTTTTTTTTTTTTGAGTGTGTGAGAAAGAAGCTTGCAGACCGAAACCCTCAAATCTACAGGCGTGGCAATGAATAATACAGAGCTGCATTGATAGTTTTATTTCGTAGAGACAGTTTGGCACTGCCACTTGTACGAGCGCCGAATAGTCGAAGTAGCTTCTCACAGAATCGTAATGTTTTGTTTTATAGAAAATTATTTGGGGAAAAATTGGTCGCTAAGATATTGATGAATTCCGTTTGTAAGCAGGGAAAAATAAGTGGGTGCTCGAACTGACCGCGGGGTCGAGTATTCGTCAGGCGATTTATTCCCTTGAGCAAAGACATATCTTGCAAAAAAAATTCTTATTTGACGAAAAAATTTCTTATTTGACGAAAAAATTTCTTATTTTGCAAAAACGTTCTTATGTTGCGAAAACTTTCTTATTAAAAAAAAAATCTTATTTTGCAAAGAAAATTTATTATCTTAAAAAATTTAATTTTTTAAAAATCTAACCGATTGATTTCTTCGCCGGGCTTCAACCATCAGCAACGCGCTCGGTAAACCGCATTGCGGACCCTTTGACGCTTACCCTGCTCTAAGCTCATGACTATCAAATGCAAGACAGGCTAAAATCGGGTTAATATGGCCCACCGCGATCAGCGCCTGAATCGCCGATGCACGAACCGGGCCATATTCGCCGGTTTTATCCTACTTAATTAAAATTATTTTCCTCGTAATACCGCCGGTGACCTTGACGGAGGGATTGGTTTCGGCGGTACCCGGTGGTTAGGCCTTGACGGGCCGTTAAATTCCACCCTCCCACTTCCGGTCTCCCAGCGCCGCGAAGCTAATTGATTTATCGTCGTGGTGCACACAGCAGCGCCGTACAATAACCTTCGGAGCGGAAACCCTCTTCGTTTTCGCGGTATTATCCGAGAAATTAACGCCCCAAAATTTCTCGTTCCCGTGCCGTGAACGATCAGCGGCACAGCGGAGCGCGGATCGGTAATGAAATCGTGGCGGAGGAAACACCGGCGGCGGCCAGTCCGAATATTATACGATGGCCGAATTCGGGGAAAAGGTGGAGAGCCGGAGGAGAGCACGGGTCCATCGCCGGGGGGGCATCATCGCCCCGGGTTCTCGGCTCGGCGGCTACCGGCACGAGGGTGATTATTGCGACTGGTATACGGGGCAGGGATTGTAAAGACGGCTTTTACGAGCCCGCGTTTCGGGACCATTGAGTGGTATACGGCTTTTAATAACCTATCACTCTTCGCTCATTATGCCGGATGACGTAACCGCGACGGCGCAGGAAGGATCATTGATATAAAGACCGGAGAAGCGTGGATATGTCTCTCGTCGTGCCCTTGCTCCAAAAAATTTTACCATTCTTTATTTTTATTTTTTGCTTTTTATTTTGCCGATAAACAT
This sequence comes from Stenichneumon culpator, assembly GCA_964017025.1. Taxonomy (NCBI): domain Eukaryota; kingdom Metazoa; phylum Arthropoda; class Insecta; order Hymenoptera; family Ichneumonidae; genus Stenichneumon; species Stenichneumon culpator. Next base: position 17,171,039 of record OZ024776.1, read on the forward strand.
CAAACGGCGTTTCGAAAGCTTGTCATTAACCGCGGATGGATGCGTGTGGACATTTCTGGACGACCAGCAACCTCGACACGTTTGGAAATAATTTTGGGCACGTGGAGGCAAAAAAATGTCCATCTAAAATAATGTTTGTTATTGAATTATTTGTGAATAAGATAGATAAGTATTTATTGCACATGTACGAATACAGAGATTCGAGGTGCAAGGAATTCCAAAATTAACAAAAAGTCACAAAATTATCGGATTAGACAAGATTAACGATACATTGACGTAGCGGACACCTTATAAACTGATGAATTCATACACGTTATTTAGCGACGATGCCAATTACAATGCACAGATACAGAAGGTACGATCGGTTGTCGCTTTAGCCGTTCAGCATTTCCGTTTAGCAATGATACTGTGAGTTTTTGCAAATCGTTCGCGTTTAAAGTGCGCGTAATGTTTTCCTCCTCCCCCAGCTCAGGGAGAAACTTTAGCAAGAGCGCTCGATTTTACGTAGAAAGTATATCTATGTATCCAATAAATATAGATATACTGTCCACGTAAAACAGCGTGCTCTGCTCCAGCTTACTCTGAAAACGAACAGACCTATTGTACAATTTAACAAGTTATGTTCAAAGCTCTCATTTTCATTGCGGTTACAGATCACGCAGGTCTGAGACGGGTCAATTTGATGCAACGCCCTGTTTATTATATGTCTACGGATGTACATTGATGCGAATCTTATTTGTACCTTTGTTATGATGGAAACAATAGGAGATCTGGCTGGGTAGAAGATGAGAAAGTTGCATTGAATTGCATTCAATTTGTACTATTATATATTTCTAAAGCCTTTGCTTTAAAACGTGATTTGAGTTCATCATTGTTTGCTTCCTCTAGTTATTATTTCGAAGTAAAAAAAAATATATATTTATTAATTTTAAATGTACGTATATTTAAAAATTAGTAGTAGTAGTGGTGAATTTATTGACAGTGCATAACGTGAAAGAGTTTTTGATACATAACAGAGTTAATTTGCACATATGCTGTTAATTGGCCAACGACCGCAGTCCTTCCGTCAACTTTTAAAATGATTATTTAAAAAATGAAAAAATAGCATGATAAGCATGATAAGCTTTGTTAAACAGGAAAAAAATGGTCGCGGCGCCTTACAGTCGTAACAAGCAAGATAGTAAATCAGGTCTAGCATCGCCGGTGGCTCGACCAGCTTTGACCCGACGCATTCCAATGAAATTTGCTATGGATGACAAGTACGATAAGTTTTGTTAAACACGAAACAAATAAGCATACTCTGAACGTTTCAGTCGTAACAAGCAAGATAGGAAGTAAGGTTTAGAATCGCTGGTGGCTCGACCAGCTTTGACCCAACGAATTCGAAAAGAATTTGCTAACAAAATGACAAGCATGATAAGCTTTGTTAAACACGAAAAAAATTATGCTCGGAACGTTACAGTCGTAATAATCAAGATAGTAAATCAGGACTAGAATCGTCGGTGGTTCGACCGGCTTTGACCCGCCGATTTCGACGGTGGAGAATATTCCAAGCGTTCGGTTACGTGTCAACTGTAATAGAAGTAGTTCCTGTTACAAATTTAGGGTTGCCGTGAGCGGCCACTTTTACGAACTCGAATTGTTGCCCGGTCTAGACGGGGAGCTTTAAGGGCGGCTACCCTTGTTACGCGAGATGCACCGCCGGGCCGATCTTTGCGGGTGAGGTCGTTTAGTTGCGCCATCGGGGGGTCGCGTGGCTTCCAAGCCCAGCGACCCGGGTACAGTGTGGAAAGGGGCTCTTCTCATTTTTACGATCTTCGAACGGCGACAGGACCTCTCGGTAGTGTCTGACGTCTGACGAAAAGGCTGACTCATTGCTACGAGCGGCTCGTAATTTCTTCATTCCTCTTCTCTCATTTTACTGCTTCTATTTTTTTATGCCCTTTTTTTTCTTCCCTTCGTGCAGTTTTTTCTTTGTTTTTTTTTTGTGGGAGAAAAACTTGACTTTTCTCACTAGCAAACTGACGCGCGCAGATCGTAAATTCGTCAAGGAACAAAAAAAATGTTACAAGTATTTTTACAAGTATTTCTCATAGACGGGGAATAGCATCGAGAAGAGCGTGATGCATTCTCGTTTGTCGAGGAATTTCACTCGCCGGTGGCAAATCATGTCCATCCTCGCCCGCAGCTCGGGCTGCGCCGAGGCCAGCGGTGCTTTCCGCGCGGTACAGACGTTTATAACAGTGTTGTTTTATTATAGTGCTGTATTGTACGATATACTATCCATGTCTCGTGGCGTAAACAGACTTTGGATATTTTCAGCCAGCCTCTCTCTGCATCGGGGTGTAGAATTTTAATTAAGACCTAGCCAGAGTTCCTCCTCCCTCTCCAACTGCAGTAGAAACTCGATTATTCGAAGCCTCCATTATTCGAACTGGGACTTGTTTTATCCGAATTTTAGATGTAATTTCGTGATTCGACGTCAAGCACGAACAAGCTTATAACTTATTATTGGTTTCAGTTATTTTCACAAAAAAATTGTTCTGACCACTTAATAACTGCTGGAGTCTAGGGATGCTCTTAACCATTCGGGCATTGGCACTTTTATCTTACAGTGATGGCTGTAAATCACAGATTGTGCGACACAGGTTTATACTCGAAAACAAAAACAAAACATCATAATATCGCGGATACGAAAAACAGAAAAAAATGTTCATACATTTTTTACAAAGCTTTCTGCGACTGGTTATAACATTAATAGCATTAATGAATTGCATTTAAAATACACACTGCGATAAGCAGCTCAGTCTGCATAATTTATTAATGTCGACAAATTATTTACGTACACTTGGCTCGTTAACATATAGCATTACGCAAAACGATTTATAAATATTATTGATCTTATTAATCGATCAATAAAGCGATCTCGAAGTGACAATCTTATGAATAAGTTGTTTCGTCGATAATGTGTTACACATCCGTGTATATATGTATATATATATATACATATATATAAAGATATATGTGTGTCAAGTTGCACGTTCTTAGCTGTTCTTTCTGGCACCAGAGCGGGTACACGCAGGCCCAGCCGAGCTCGTTTATGGCTTTATCGCAACAAACACGATTAACAGGCAATAAGTTTGCGATTAGCTTCAGGTTGTATAATGGTATACGAGTTGGTCACTGGCATGCGATTTTTACACCGCTCGAACCCCACGGAAAAAAGGAATAAATCTGTCGATGTAAAATTTTACTTTTTCTTCGTTTTATTTTTTATTTTCTTGTTTCTGAATTTCTGCCCTCGCCTCGCTCGGGCATCAAACTTCACTCTCGGTGAAAATACGCACTATCCTCCCTTGTGGCATAATATACTATTTTTTTTACCCACGCCGATATCGCGGTAAAAAAGTTGGCAATATTAATAAATAATAACGTTTGCGCGATTTTCATCCATTTTGTATGTAAAATTTTCATCATTTGTTTTCTTGTACCCCCTTAACGTTTATGTCTATAACTGCAGATCTGCAAGTATCGAGGTGAAAAGCCGGGGAAATCTCTTTGGCGCGGCTGCTCGCACGTTTTCGTTATGCCGTTAACGGTTATCGTTTACAGTAGAACCTCCATTATTCGAACCCGTCCGGTTCGGATAGTAAAAAATTCGGATAATCAAAACGCCCCTTTGACCCTATTACTGACCCATCGGACCCTATTATTGACCCCTCTGACCCTGTTACTGACCCTTTTCACCCCCTGTAACTCTGACCTAATCCCCCCCGCCACAGTCGATTTTTGTAGGTACACGGAGGCGGTGGCAAAATCCTTTTATATTATAGAGAGATATATATAATCATTGTAGTTTATAGAATAACGAATAAAGCATTAATGCCAAATTATACAGTTTGGCACTTTTCCGTCACTGGACACGAGGCTGAGTCATCGACGTCTCGGAGCGAACGTAAAGACACCCTCCGTCCCGCATCCGGACTGATGAGAAACGGAAGGGCGTATCTCACACGATTTACTTGGCACTAACTAACGTCCGATACGCCCTGCTGTTTCTCAGCATCCAATACATATATAAAGTTCAAGTCGACTGATGCGGAAGTTACGGCTGTCGCAGAGCCACGGATATCTCGTAGCTCTGGTAGTCGTAGTTGAACACTGATAAAAAATAAATAAAAAAATGCTATTGCATCGACTAAAGATTCCGGCAGGGACGAAATAATGAAATAAACATTTTGTTGCTTGAACAAAATGTTTTAATGCTGCACAAATATTGTGGTGAAATCTATTAAAAAAATGTTTGTACTAAGCAATCTTTCGGTTCTAACAAAAAAATATATTTGTTTGAATGTCCCTGCTCGAATCTTTCGTTGATTCAGTCGTATGTTTTTATCAGTGAATGCACAACGTTACTGAGCAGTCGGTGATACGAAAAATCAAGTAACCCATCAAAATCGAGAAAAACTTACCGATTAATATTTGAAAAAACTAAACGAAGATCTACTTTTTCGAAAATTAGCCCGAACCAGTTAATATTTTTTGAAATCTATTGCAATTAACGTTTGTCTAGGTTAAGGACAACTGCTGTGATACAAATAACCATTCACTGTAATCAATAGATGCGTAACATTTTTTATAAACGGCTTTAAAAAATGTAGCACGCCTAACTTTTGCATTTCGTCCGAAGGGCACTCGCAGTTGGGAAAAAAAAAAAAAACCGAACGAAAAGCGAAAAAAACCGAACGCAAAGCTTATACGGATGCCCGTATAAGCTTTGTCGGTGGCTGTTGGTGCGCAACTGTACGCAATCGCAGCCTTGCACACCGCTATCGCGTGATACTTGATATTAACTCGATAATTAACAACTTTTTTTTCTCGACTTGAATTATTTATAATTTTTCAATACTTGAAATAAACGTACATGGTACACGATGGAAAGATAATAAGTCTCGTCCCAAAGTACCCTTTATTATTTCTTCGTACATCATCAAACAGACCGATGTTCTGCAATAGCGATCCGGACGATAGCAATTATGTTTGTACGTGTCGGCTGAACGTTTTTTTTTCTTTTTTGGTCATCGTTGTATCTGCAGCGATGCTGGTCGGCGATTAAAGTCTGCGTGTTCAAATCCGGCGGAAATAAACTGAATAAAATTTTGTATCCAATCGGTAATAGTGCCGAACGTCGGAAGAAGTTGCGGTCCGTCTAGGATTGACTTTCTGTAGTACACCACGAGTACATACGTTTTTCTCACATTGACTGAAGTACCGGTGAGGCTCGAGTTGTACAAGTCTTCTTCATGCAGCTCTCCCTCCTCACAGTAATTTCCCTCAATCGACCGAATATTTTCATCGCGACTGTTAATACGTAATTTAGTTGATGCGAACGATTTTTTCCCCTCGGTTCAGCATTCATCGTATAATAGCTTCGCGAACAATCGCCCGTTCTCTTCAACTTTAATTTCCAATTTTTCTTCAACGTTATTTTTCAATTTTTTTTTTTTTCAACTTTCTCTTACAATTTTTCTTCGACTTTATTTTACAATTTTTATTCAATTTTATTTTTCATTCTTCTTCTATTTTCCTTCATTGTGTTTCATTACTTCCTCTGGAAGCCCTGTTGCTCCTTGGTGCGTGATGGTCATTGGCGAATATGTCAATTCTGCGACGCAAGAAATGTGGTAAGTGTTAACGAAGTCTGAAAAAAAGTATCGTACGCTACACGGGGTGGAGTGGATTTTCACCTCGCGTTATTTCTGCCCTCGCCTCGCTCGGACATCAAATTTCGCACTCGGCGAAAATCGCGCACTTCCCTCCCTTGTAGCATAATATACTATTTCACATCGAATGAAGTACCGGGTAAGGCCCGTGTTGCGCGAGTCTTCTCCTCGCAGTTCACCCTCCTTACAGTAATTTCCCTCAATCAACCGAATAGTTTCATCGCCACTCTTGATACCCAATTTAGTCGACTCGAATATTTTTTTTCCCTCCCTTCAGCGCTCCCGGTGTAATGGCTTCGTGAACGATCGCTCGTTTTCTTCAATTTTATTTTCCACCTATAATAGCTCCGATAGTCGTTTTATATTTCCCCCTCCGGATCAATAATCCATCCCACACAACCCCTATTCCTTACGAAGAATTTTTCGTGACTGACTCTTCACGAGCGCGAGTATAATTATAGCGCCGGGGTGTCAAAGTCGGAAGGGCACGAAAACGGGGTGAGCGAGAGGCCGCGAAGGTAGATAGAAAAAAAAAAGTAATGCAGAAATCGAGTGAGACGCTGGAATCGATCTGGCGTGCAGCTGCATCCGCTTCAGGTAGAAGACGCGTGCACCTGACGCCCTGCACGCGGTGCCTCATTCAATATAAAACATTTATACACTCCCGATTATATTGCTGCGAACAGGTCCGGTGAGTAACAAAGTGGCGATGAACCTTGAGGTGTCTCACATGCGTCACTCCTTATAGCTGTAGTGACGGAGTCGATACGTAGATATAACGCACGGTACGTAAGCGCTTGGGAAAAAAAGTTACCAACCCCATTCACTCTAAGGTCCATTTGAGCGTTACTATAGGATAAGTCAGGGTGATATGGCCACGCGGGTGATATGGCCACAGGTAATGTCTTTTAAGGTAACGAACGAATGGCGCTGCCGTTTGCACAGTTCTTGGTATAGGGGAGGGCGGGGCAAAATGGGACAGCGGGGCAAAACGGGACAGTGGGGCAAAACGCAATTTTCCAATAATTTTTAGATGGCACTGTGAGACAAAACTGGACAGAAAATCCAGATGTATCGTTGGGGCAAAATGGGTCGTCCAAATTTTTATTGGAAAATTGCGTTTTCCCCACTGTCCCGTTTTGCCCCGCTCTCCCCTATGTGGATACAATATGATTGCACCGAAAATTATAAAATTGTACGTGCAAGGGTCACTACGATATGCCACGTGGCCATATCTCTCACAATTATTGGGTGATGTGGCCAGTAAAATCGTTTTCTAGCTTTGTACGTGCGTTGCTAAAAGAACTACACGGTCAAAAAATCTGAAAAAATTACAAACGTTAAAAAATCATCACCATATCACCCCGACTTACCCTAGGCCATGCTGTTTTAATTTTTTTTTCACACGTCTTCATGCGCCACCGTCTCGTGCACTATCCGTCGGCCGGTGTTTTATGCAGTTGTTATTGGCAATGGCAGACCGGCCAGGAGAAGCAGCCTAGTAACAGACGGTTGAAGCGGAAGAAGCAGCCTAGTAACAGACGGTTGAAGCGGAGAGGGGCTCGAAAAAGTATGTGCAGCGCTGCCGTCCGGAGAGAGCATACAAGGAGACACAGAGTCGTCCGTCAGGCACGGGAAGTGCCGTCGTTAATGTTATGTCGCGTGCGCACGTCGCAATGCAAAACGTTCGCTGGCTTGTCCCCGAGGCTTTCATCTTTCCTCCCTCCCAATATCGACGCGTTCATACCTGGACTCCTGTCCGTCGAGCTCGACACCGGGCCGGTATGCGACACTGAGCGACTCGCCATGCGACACTGAGAGACTCGCAAGGAGACGCGTGAAATGCTCGTAAATCGCTCCATTGACACGATCGCCCCCTCATAGCTGTGTATCGTCGACCTCGGGTTGTTATTATTGTCATTATCATTACTGTCATTATTATAATTATTAGTACAATTATTTTCATTATCGCCATAATGATAATAGTAAGTATTATTATATGTTGCAAATTTACAGCGCATTTTTCGATATAAGCCGTAAAAATAAATTGTAATTTTTGTGCACTAGAACTTGATATTTGCTCACATTACTTAATTTAATGGAACATTAATGGACTTTTTTATTTTGTAAAAAGAAATACGAGATATTAAAATTACAAATCTTTTGCATGAAATTAACACAAATTACAAGGAAATTTTCTTTTCCTTTTTTAAAAGTTAAATGCTACTTATTCCGACGTATTTTTGCGCGCTGAACACAAATCCGCCGGCCTTTTTGACTTAAATTGCAATACGGCATTAAGGAGCTCGATTTTATGCACGATTTTATACACTTGGCCGGCTAGAACGGATTAGCCGGCTAAAATAGCTTAGCCGGCTACGACGGCTTAGCCGGCCAAACTATAAAATCCATTAGCCGGACAAGATATTTTAGCCGGCCAGGCCGGCCTGTTCGTACAGCCCTAGTCGCGAGCATATCGGAAGTTATTCGATGCACCAATTTCAACCAACTGTAGCGGCGAAGAATTGTGAACAGTTGTGGACAAAAAGAAGTTTTTTACAAGTACAAATCTTTTTTACTGTGTCGGGACATTTTTTTGCGCGATCATGGATAAAAATCCGTAGCTGCGAGAGATCCGAGGATCTAAGCTCGCTCTCGTCTCTCTCTCTCGAGGTGCCGATATCGCTGCGAGGGTATGCGGGATCGTTCGTTCGACGGATCGAGGAAATGCGAGAACGCGAGCAGCAGTAAAGTCGCTCCGTCACAGTCTGTCGAATCTCGAAGCGCCGTCGACGCACGACAGCCCAGCAGCGTTTTACGACGGGCAGGGTTAAATGATCTGTCGCTTTCATCCCCATTCCCTACCTTCCGTTCCCTCCGTCCCCGTTCGTACAGTCGCGACTCTGGCGCAGGAAACCAGCCCTCGTCCGCGAACTCGCTCCGACAACTATAATAAATTCGGTGCGGTTAGTGTTGGCTCGTATCAGGACTCCGATCGGCGGGGAACATCTCCGCGCCGACAAATGTCTCTAATGACTCTCCGATGAATCTTCCCTCGGGACAATAAATCCCAAATTAGCGCCCCGAGTGACAGAAAACCACCGGCTAACAGAACGTTTTATGATGATCCTCGAAAGGGTTGAATTAAATTTTGAATCGCTAGACATCTCTGTCATAACTTTGCCTCGTCACGAGTCTCCCGAAATACCGGGCTCTGCCAGAAGAGACCGTTCCTTCTCGGCTCTTTCCCAAATTAATCGAGCGAGTTGAACGGAGTGAACAATACCAATCTCCGCCAGAAACCCACATTCCGTAACTCCTCGACTCTCCCCCAGAACGGAGTAGAAATTTCTACCCTCTTTAAAAAAAAAGTCATTTTTATTAACGCCACACATGCAAAAGGAAAACATGAAAATTTCTCGTATTTCACAAACGAAAATTATATGACTGTAGAAGAAAATATCCTCCCTAGAGGCTTCTCCCTCCGAGCTGTGGAACGGATTAGTATTCATTTTTTTTTTACATTCTCGGTATTTATTTTAATTTTTTTTATACTGTAGCAGCTTGCCCAGCGTCCGTATCGATTCGGCGTCGAAACTGTCGGGCTGACGTGTCGGGCACTCCGTCGACAGCGGACCGTCACCTGACTGAGGGGGTTTCGGTTACAAACGACAACGGTATCATTGATACAAAGCATCTCCCTCCTCGTCGCGCGGCCGCGCGAGTGGACAAACGGACGACGCTGCCCGGCCGACGCGTGTGTTTCCCCCGTGCGTTCTCCAATGGTCGAACGAGCGTTTTCCCTCTCTGCAACTCGAGACCTACTGGCGGCTCACTCGGGCGCGGAAAATCCCCGATCCCTCGCGGGCTATCCTCGTCGCACGAGTAACATGACGCACATACGCGTACGCGTACTTTCGGGGTGTCGAGGTAAAGCTCCGCTCGAGCTCAGTTGTACCTGCGGTGTTACGCTCCGTACGCACTGGACGGATTACGAGCGTCGGGCGTAACACCGGAAATGCCATTAGAACTCGAGGCAGCTTCGACTGTCGGCCTCCTATGACACAGCGCGCGTCACTTTATCTTCCGTCCGTCCTCCGAAAGGACCGTCGTCGAGAGATCTGGAAAAAATAAAAATAAAGTGAAACGAAGAATGAAGTGAATGAATAGAAGAATAAAAAAACAAAAAGAAAAAATGAATCAAAAAGGCGCGGGGGATGAAATGGAAGTTCCAAGGGTATCGCATTGACTCTCTGCGGAATCCGAAACGGAGCGAAAACACGCGCGCAAGGAGGCCTCCAATACCGCAATGTTGGGAAGGGTAGATTGGAATTTTTATTTTAGCTAAAGCATCAACAGGAACTTTTCTGATCAATTTTTCTTCCGGATAGTTCGAGAAAGTGCACTTTGCCATAGCCCTCCGATTTTTTTCCATAATTATTTATCACCCCACCTTATTGCCGGAGATCCAAAATTGTTGAGGCCCGTGCCCTCGCTCGGGGTAAGAGAGAAGGGTCGGGTGCGTTTAATTACCCTTTGATCGAGTTCGTAGTAGCGAGCCGATCGAATGGTAACGAAAGTGTCCTTATCGCGTTCGTGCCCCGACTCCGACATTCGATGGTTACAGACGAATCAAACCCGACACCTTCACCGATAACTCTTCGCCATGAGAACGTCACATAACGCCCTCGACGTAATCTCGCACGGTGACGTGAGCATTGTATATTCTTCCACACGTACGAACGTATATTAAGCGCGCCTCTGCATTCGTGTGCATATTGTATTTTAAAAAAAATTGACACATAAGAAAAATAATAATAATTAAAAAATAAAAGTGGTTGAAAACTAACGCTGCGACAATGTTATCGCTACGGCCCGCAGGTGGTCCGCGCTCCACGGAGGTGTTGGTACGGCTCGTAGTGCAGTCACCAGTCTCAAGCTTCCATTACTTTTTCGACTGTACTCCGGTCTCGTCCGGATCTCTTATCTTTTGTTTTAGTCACCCGATACGCAATGCGCGGCACAATGAGCCGGTATTCCCTCCATTATTTTCAACCCCGAGCACAACCGCTCGTTCGGCTCTTCGCTGCGTTAAAAAAAAAAAAAAAAAAAAACGCCCCGCGCACGTAAGCAATTTTACATGACAAACGAGTTTTGCGGAGCTCCCCTTTCTTGTAGTAACGAGAACTGAATTTGAAGAAAAAAAATAAAACAAAATGAAAGAAAAGAAAACAATAAAAAACATTCTGAAACTGCGAAATAATAATATTTAAAGGGTTCAATGGATCCGACGAGAAATTGCGAGGCTGTCGATGGTTGGCTTATTTGAATAATTTTTGGTCGTCGGGCCGGTCGGTCGTGCCGACTTAAGTATCCACCGCTAAGAGGCATTTGTCGAACGTACCAAGGGTGAAAAATTAAATGAAGTGTACGAAAAAAAAAAAAACGGAAGAAAGTGGGATGATTTCACGGATGTAAGTGACCGCATCACTTTTCTCGTCGAACTTCTGCTGCGCCCTTTTGTTTTGTACGCTTGCCTTCTTGGAATTCTCTCTCCCCGGTAAAGTTGAACCGGGCGCAGCGGTAGCCACAATATCGTTACGCCATAATACGCACTAAGCGTATCAGAGTGTTATTGTTAGGCCGCTACTTGCGGGTAGACGTCGCGTAAGGCGGGGCTGAAAATTATTGCGTGATGTGAGTGGGTGCCATACGTCGTTTATACCCTTTTCCTCAAAATTTGTTTAATAAATGTCGAAATAAACTCGAACAGCTGCGACCCTCGGACTGAGACGGGTCATTAATGGAAGCGCTGGAGGACAGTACGAACAATTGGGTTCGTGTTTTCCGCTCGATTTTGCAATTGGGAGAACATCGCGATTTTAATTTTCATTAAGGTAGTCCTTTCGTCAGGTCCGACGCCGCCTAAGTTTGAGAGAGGAATGAGAGAGAATTACAAACACTTCCCGATCGGATAAAAATATGAAAAAAAATTCGTTTTCTTTATGTTAAAATTTGTCAAAATTCGCAATTTTCAAACATTACATAAAATTCTGTACAAATTCATACGTATTCAGAAAAATTGACAAAGCATTTTCGTGAAGCAATAATAAATTAGGTTGCTGGGTAATTTGTTGCGCAATTTTAATTCTTCAGTAATTTGTTAATTACCATTTTAGAATTATTATTATTATGCAAAAACAAACTTTTCAGCACGTTCCATATGCCCGATTTTGTACAACGCCATCTTACTTACCATTTGGCATCAAACAATCCATCGTTTACCATCCAAAAATTATTAAAATAACAAATAAGCACAAAAGCTCCAATGCCGCGCACTGTTTATTGTGCTCTCGAACTTCCTGTCAAGGGTTCCGATTTCCGCGACTAGTTGGCGTATCGCCTTGTGAGCATCGTGAATCGAACAGGCGCTATTTATCGGTTCAATTGAAGTGAATCGAACAGGCGCTATTTATCGGTTCAATTGTAGTGAAATTGAAACGCCAGACTCGTGACAAGAATGAGCCGAAGACCATTCGCTAAACATTTTTTAAAAGTTATAGCCCATCGCGATAAATTGCGATAACGCCGTTTGGCCTGCGCGTTTAGACATCCAACATAGCTTCAACGTATATTCCTCGAGGTTCTTGTCCAAACATAAACTCCATAATACCATTACCGCAGTGATATCTCCAGCGGATCTGTTCTCGTCTCAGCAGCCGGTCGCGATTTCACCCCCCTCGGTCTCCCCCCTCGTCCCGCTAAGAGATTTATCGAATAATCAAACGTTGTTTACCACGGCGGCGCGCCGGAAACTTCCGCAACTCGAACGCTCGAGGCATGCAAGGTTGCTCCCGCAGAAATACATCGCGTCTTTGTTACGCATGCGCGTACACACACTTATGTCGTTCACTTCATCGAAGTTCTTTCATGATTATGCCGGGCGTAACTGGATAACCCTAATCGATACTCGCGGGAAAAAATGATCTGACTCGTGCTTCGCAAATAAATATGTATTTGAATTAAAAAATATTTATGTGAATTAAAAAAATTATTATATAAATTTAAAAAATACTTATTTGCGGAACGAATAAATCATTTTTCTGGATGCACATTCCGGCGATCATTTTGCACTGATAGAAACGAGTTGACTTAATAAAATTTGTTAGAATGAACTAAAATTTGTTCGAAACAAAAAAAGAAATTAAACAAATTTTAATGTATATATCGACGAGCAGAGTGAGATTTTTTAATAATTATCAATGTATATGCATACATGTATGATCGCTAATACCGTTGAAAATCGGTCACGAGGAAGAGGTTATTTTCCAAACGCCACGTCGCAAGCAAAGATTTCGTTTTATGGACGGAGTCTTCGCTATGCCGCGGGTTTGGGGTACGTGAAATTTCCGCTGCACTCGCAAATCTTACGGCGAGGAATGGGTGAAAAGAAGGAGGCGGAGAAGAATGAGACTGGCAAACGGAGCAGGACAGACAGAGGAGTCTCGTCTTCGGACGTGGCGACGAAGAGCCGTAAAACGGAAGTGCACGGCTACCGGATAAAGCTAGAATCCGGCACGGAATAAATTGCGCCTGAGTCTCAAAAATCCTCATTCCGGCTATGCGACCATCAAAACTCTTCTCTCGACTCGGCGGAGAAATTTTACGAAGTAATCCGTCGTGACGAGAACGTACAACAGACGAGATTTACTCTTCCTCTCCTCGGGCCACTTGTAATAACGCGTCGATCTCGCGATTGTAATTGTCCGGATTTTATGATAAATCGCGTTTTGGGGTCTCGGAAAGCCGAGCCGACAATTGTCGCCCATTTGGGCCACCTTAGTATCCAAGCATTAATTAATTAGCCTGTTGCAATTAAGGTAGTCCTTGCGTCATGTCTGACGCCACCTAAGTTCGAGAGAGAAATGAGAGAGCTTACAAACACTCGTCGATGGAATAAACATCTGAAAAAATCGGGCATGTCGAAGGTGCTGAAAAGATTGTTTTTGCATAATTATGACTCTAAAATGTTATTAACAAATTACCGGAAAATAAAAAAAACGTCAACAAATTACCCAGCAACTAAGGTAATTTGTTGATAACATTTTGGAATTATTATTATGCACAATCAATCTTTTTAACACCTTCCATATGTTTGTTGAAATGTTTGTAATTCTCTCTTATTCCTCTCTCATACTTCGGCGGCATCAAACATGACGCAAGGACGACTATCTTAAGCTGAATAGAAACACGCTGAAAAAAAATTACTGTTAAAGCAACAACAACTGACGTTTTAGCATAAAAAATTGTTCAGATAGAGAACGTATCATGGTACAAACATAATTATAGTTTAACAATTTGAATATATACTATCAGAAATTATCTGTACAGACGTTCCATCTGGGAACTATTCGTTATAGTGGGAAATACTATCCTTTTTCTCAGAGTATCTACAATTCAGCAGTTACGTTAATTTATAAAACGGTAATAATAATAATAATAATAATAATAATAATAATAATAATAATAATAATAATAAATATATATAACGACTCTTATATAATTATCCAATCAGCAGCAGCAGCACAGGATTGTCGGCATATCGATAAGCTCAGCGCCCATGCGATAGGGGCCCACACACGAGCTGTTTAAACGGATATCTGCCAGGGACATAAATCCCACAACAAAACCATTCATTCATAATATACTTAGCCTCTCGTCGCATTAAATTATAAACATCCGACGATCATTCGCGCTCAATGACCGCCGTGGTAGTCTCGGAGTCCCGTTGCCACGGCTTTCGGTCGATTATATAGATCAGTACCATATCGCGCAGCGATAATTCTCATTGAGAATACACGTTCTATATTTGTTTTAGTGAGTCATCGTCGATGGCGTTTGCGAGGCAATGTTGCTCCTTCGCGGATCTTGCGTTGCATATTATAACCGAATTCCGGAGCTTCGTGCACTTTGCGAATACACATCTTGGAATGTTTAGTTTGTTATATGAAACAAAAAAAAAACAAAATTGATTTTTCAATTTTATTTCTTACGCCATGCAGATGTACGGTGGTAAATGAAAGCGTTTCCGATGCATATATTTGGGTAAATTGGGTATGATAATATGTGACTTATTTTCGGAGAACGTTAAACTGGTCGCGCAATTTTTTTTTTTAAGTATCGTCCGTTTTGCCGCACGATTGATGGGAGGTAATACGTCGTGCGAACCGTGTACTCAGAGTAGAGCTGTACAGATAGGTCGGCTCAGACGGTTAAAACATCTTATCCGGCTAATGGATTTTATAGTTGGGCCGGCTAAGCCGTCTTAGCCGGCTAATCCGTTTTAGCCGGCCAAGCTATTTTAGCCGGCCAAATACATCTGTAGAGCCCTAACTCAGAGTCAGAGGGTCGTTTGCCCTATCGATTCCCCCCCCCCCTTAATTATAGTCCATCACGCAGAACTGTACTTCGACTAATTAGCGGAAAAATAAAAAAACAAAAAGTAATCGTTTCCCTTGCACTGGCCTCCGTTCTTTAATCCTGCGATCCCTTGAATTACCCCTATGGTTCTCTGAACATAACTTTCTGTGATCGGTTGTGGAATATACATTGTCCTATGTGCTGCCGGCTCCCGGGGCAAGGCTTCTCTAAGTGTTTTCGGGTTTTCTGAACTGTGGATCTTCTCTGCCTTGCTAATACAAAATGCAAAATATTGTCAATGCGAATAATTGTCGTTAGGTGTAAAACCATTATAAGATGATAATCGAAACATTGTGGAAAGTCGAAGTAAGTGAGCTCGTTCATTTCGCGTCTCGCGTGTGAAAAAAAGAAGTGTACGGCATCGTGTGAACCGTCGCGGTCGGCGTTCACGGCAAAATGGCGACCCGAGAGACTGCAACGCTCACAGCAGGAGAGAGCAAAATCGCTGGTTTTCCCCCTTTCTATGGTTCTCCTCTCCAAGCCCCGGCGCTCCCGCCCTTTTACTCCCTCTTTTAATCGTGTTTTATCTCTCCCTTCCTCTCCCTCCTCTTTCTCGTCAGCTTAATCCATACGTATTTTACCTCCATATTATCTCTCCCTCTCTCTCGCCCTCTTCGGTAAGCATCGAGCGAGCGGCAATATTGCACGCGGTTTCGCCTCCGAAGAGAATGGATGCAAGATAACAATCGCATGTGTAGAAATGGAGATCGTGTGCGCGCGTACGGCGGTAGTATGCGAAGCGTGGAGAGTAACGGAGTCGAGCGGAGCTGTCCGTTTCGCGACGCATGTTTCCCCACACACCTGTCCCCGCCTCCTCTGCAACTACACGCGTTTCGGAGTACGAGGCTCTATTCGAGGAGTCCGTTCGTACAACGTTTCAAAAACAATTTGCCGCCCGCTCCGTCCCCGTGGGCGGAGCAAACGGCACTCCCGACAACTCCGTATTGGCTCGCGTAATATCTAATATATCATGTCATGAAACTCTGCTTGCCGCAGGGAAAGTATTGTCCGTTGTCTCTTCCTGTACATACAAATATGTATATAATTTGTTAAATAAAAACATACAATATATATAATGTATAACATATAAAATATGTAAAAATGGCACTCCCGACAACTTCGTATTGGCTCGCGTAATATCCAATATATCATGTCATGAAACTCTGCTTGGCGCTGGGAAAGTATTGTCCGTTCTCTTTTCCTGTACGTATATATGTAAAATATATATTAAATATATATCTATAAATGGACTTGATATGGCTCGATACGCTACGGGCATTCTAATTTTACCCCACCCCATATATTCTGTAATAGTTTCTGTAATCTCCACTTAAGTTTTCGTAATTGCTGTTAGTGTTGAAAGAGCCATTAACGCGATATCGTCCATCCGACGATGATTTTGTTGGCCTCGATCAAATGTTTATATGCACTGTAAAATACGAGATGTGGAGGAGAGAGCGGTGTAGAACGGACAATTTTTTTAAATCACAATGCCCATAAAACAAAAAGTCCATATCGAATGGTGGGCTCTGGTCCGGTTTGCCCCCCGGAGTCAATTTCAAGTTCAAATGTCATGTCATGAAAGTCCGCTTGCTGCCGGGGAAGTATTTGTCCGTATTGCCTCCGGTCCGTTTTGCCCCCGGGGCCAAATTTGAGATGAAATTTTGAAACGCTGATAAGATTTTGAATGACTTTAAACGTGCAATCGCTAACGCATGATTTTTTTGTGTTCTTAAGAAAAAAATTGTTTACATTTTTTCAGGGGAAAACGTCGAGATCCTGCTGGAATACAGCACAAAACTGCTCGAAAGATTCTTACGGTATTCCTGGGAAATGCTACCGCTGATGTACGTTATCCTCAAGGACGCTGGCTCGGATCTCGAAGAGGCCACGAGGCGCATAGCGGAAGGTAAGATTATAAAAAAAAAAAAAATTATTTTCTCAAATTCCTCAAATGTTAAAGAAAGAAATTTTAATGCTCGTTAACACCGAAAATCATCTCGGTACTGATGATTTAACTAATTTGTTAAAATCGATTGGAAGTATCGACATAAAAAAAGAACAACTTCTTCGAAGACTTGAATTATTATTGTCGAGGATTCATTAGCTGTACTTGACGTTGCAATCGTCGTTTTGTTTTTCTTATCGTAACGCACAAAAGTTTTAACGTGCTTCATAATTGTTTGTACAATTGTGTCGTTACGAATGCATCGTCCAAATCGTTGAAACTCTAAATTTTCAAGTACAATGAATATTCACTTGCACAAGTAAAAAAAAAGAACGCATTCGGTGTTTTATAAAAAGTAAATGTTTAACGTTAATGCGCAGATTAATGTTGATGTTCGTTGATTAACGATTCGGTTAAAGCTCGGTACACAGTAAAGAAAAGTTTGTACGGTTTGCAACAACTTATCGTCCACTAACCTCCACAATTTTTTATTTGTTAATTATCCGATCACGCCGTCCTGCTCTGATTTCATAAACAAAAGTCCAAACTAAAATTGTTAATGACACGGGAAATAAAAGGCCATGTTTGTATAGTCAAATCCGAACAAACGAATTTGTCATTTATTTTAAAAAATGTATTTTAACGAAATTTTGTATTCTCATTTTTCGAAATAATTTTTTACCATCTACAATCGCATCGTCAATCACTGAACACCGACATTTTACAATCCAGCGAGGTTGGATGTTATTTTGTTTTTAAATGTTCTCTTTTGTTCCCCTCACAGCAACGGACGTTTTGAGTCTCAATATGACATACTCGACAATGATAGCGTAATCGTCAAGTTCGTCAAATTTCTCGACGTGTTTATTGTCGTGACACGTAACAATATGTGTGTTTACACTTGTCGTGGTTGCAATTTTAATTGTCGATATATTTCGTCTGCTGCATACAACCTAAAATTCGCAATTCTGTCGTAAATCTAACATCTTCCTATCGGAGCTCCCAACGAGTGATTGCTTTGTGGAGAAAACACACTCGAATTTCGTACGTCAATAATTCTTTGTGTATTTACCGAAACGTCGCGCGATGTCGAAGGTTTTCTCGTTTTTCAATTGAAGAGACAAATGCACGAATCGCAACGAGCCAACCGAACGAAGGTTTCCGGTTTCCGAAGCGGTTTTTTCCTCAATGAAGATTCGAGAGAGCACATTATTTTTGCTCGAAGCGTCGTCAATGAAGATCCCCACTGAAGATTTTTTTTCCACTTCGTGTGCGCAAGGAGAAACCGATTCTAAGGGAGAAATGAAACAATGAGACGTCTCTTTAAGCCACCAACAGAAGGATTTGGTCCAAAAAATGGGTCGATTTTCAATATTTTTTTGAGCGCGGGCATTGCGAGAACGAATCCGATTTTTTATACATAGCTAGTACCAGGTATTATGAAGTTTGAATGTTTTTAAATTGGAAAATAGCAATTAACAACGTACTTATCAACAATTCACGAATAACAATTAACAACGGACATAGTGTCTCAAAATCCATTAGTCCGTTTAAGTTTAAATTTGGACAGATCTTTGGTTACCTTTTTTTGTCTAAAGACTGAAAGATTTTTTAAAAATGTTTAAAAAAGTTTGTTATTAACAACTAAATAGAATGTCTTAAAAATTATCCAGTCGTTAGATAGAAAATGTTACAATCAAGGATCTATCAAAATTTCAACTCAATCGAACGAATAGATTTTGAGACTCGATGTCCCTTGTTAATTGTTACTAAGTGCGTTGTTAGTTGATACTTTCCAATAAAAAAAACTCAAATTTCACAACCCCTTGAACTGACTGTGCGTTAAAAGCACTTGTCCTTCCAATACCTGCCTTAAAAAAATGTTGAAAAGTACCTGGTTTTTGGACCAAATCTTTGTGGTGGTGTCTTGACGTATAACACTGAAGATTACGAGCGACTCGAAGATGAAAGTGACCGTCTTACGGAACGCTCCGGAAGTCAAAAGGTAGGATCTTGGTGATGATGATGGAAGAATGATGCTGCGGCATGTTGGATGGACGCTTGCCAGAAAGCATTGTCCATTTGTTTCGCAGAAGCGCGATAAAGTTAACCGTGAGAAGTTATCCCGTTGAATTATTTGCGAAACATCGGGCTATAATCGCCGATCGAATAAATATCCTTCACCCGAGAACCGAAGATGCTTCCGCGTTTGAGCCTGTTGCCAATGTCCGACTCGACGGTATTTTCTATGTGGCAGTGGGTCGCTATATTTAGCGTCCGGCAATCGGCAAACTCAACTGTGAGTGGATCCGGCTATTGCTACTTTTCCGGTTTCCCATGTATTTTGCACGGCTCGAAACCGGTAATATCGCGGGACTCTCGCCCACTCATAGACGCCACTCTTCTCGACGATTTCAATTGAACAAGTGCATAGAAACCTCTCAATGAAAAAGCTTCGAGCTAAAAAGTTCAAAATCTTTTCCTCATGACGCCAAAAAAAATATCAGACTTCACTACAATCAACTAAATTTTTTTTTTTCATTACCGCTGTAACATATTTTTTGCCTACGAGGATATAATTTGGTAGAACAACCATGAAAATTGTGCTATTCAAACCTAATTCGCTTGAAGCGATTAATTAAATTTCCTATCGACAAAAAAAAGCATTACATTGATGTTTAATAATTTTTATTTTTCTCGTAAATTCTTCTTTCGCACGTCGTCGGTGATACATCGATCTCTTCGGTGCACGTTTTCCAATCGAATCTGAAACAAAATAAAGAAGTACAAAAATAATTACGAGTTATCAGATCCGAATATTAAACCGCGATTGGGCGGACGAATCGATTTGGCATTAATTGAGTTGAATCCACCGTTAGCGGCCGTTCGACCCGTTGTGGCTGAGACTTCCGAGAGACCGCCGTTACCGACAAAGTAAAGCGCTCGTGCAATGTGCCGTGACGCAACGTACGAAAATATCCGGTCGTTGAAGACGCGCCCGGTGCATCGGTGCTTCGTCGCATCGTTGCACCGTTGCACTTGTGTGCACTCGTCTCCGTGTGCGCGCGCACACCCGTCCGCCACTGACAGTTATTTTCTGCGATTATTATGTAGCAATCTCCGTGTATCTCTCTCGATACCGTCGGGCAATCGAGTCTCGTGACTGTAGCTCGCCTCCCCGAGCCCACCGAGCGAGCATCTCTGAGACGCGCTCCGAAAGCCTTTTGGAAACACGCCAGACATGATCGTCGACCGCTGGAATGCACTTTGGGTTCCCTCAGTCGGCTCTTCCAACTCTCCCTGCTTCCAACTCTACCCTTTCATCCACCGCCGATTCAAGGCTATTTATTTGCACCAATTCGCTAAACATTTTATCCACGTGGCCGCTGGTAATGAACCCGCTCACGACGAGACGCATATAATATTAAATGAGATATTGTGCGATACGGGAAAAAATAGAAAAAAAAACACTTCCGTCAGTCAAGCGTATTTCAAGCTTGGGACACAATTAAATTTCGATTTTTTTTTTGTTTTTTCTAATAGTTTATGGTGTCAAGAATATTCTGTTGAATGTTTATGTCGAAATTCAGCGAATTCGATATAAACATTTTCGAGCGCTCCGAAAGTGGCGGAGTGCTCGAGCTGCGGCGCGGCCGAAGTTTGGACGCGTTTTTTCTCAAAACGCGATTTTCAAGATCGGTGTCCCTGAAATCTCAAAAATGGCTTGGTGGATTTTTAATGATGAAAATTTGTATCGATGTTCTTCGATGTTCTTGAAAATAAGCGTATAGATAAGTGGACCTCAACCACTGTTAGCTACATTCCGCCACCATCAAGAAATGTGACGTATTCCCTTACATATATATTTTTTTTATTAGAGTTGAATACTACTTGAGGAAAGTAAATTATACTAAATTCAAATACAAACTATGCTAAAATACGATTTTATTGATAGTTAGTAAACTCTTTTTCTGGGTCGGGATACAATATTAGGAGAGATATTGCGCAATATCGAAAAAAAAACTACGGCCAGTCAAGCGTATCAGAAGTAGGATGCGAACAGGTTATCGGAGTGGCGGGTAACGGAGCATTGCTTATCAATCGCCGTGAAAACGGTTCTTGTATCGTGCGTATTTAAAAAAAAATGCTCACACCCGTTTTCTGCACTTGACGACGGATCGACGATCAATTCTCTACCACGCCCTTAAATAGTGCAAAAATATTGTCGGTTATTTTTTTCTCCCTCGAAAAATTCGTGCAACCCAAGCGCACAGAAGCGCACGTAAGGCTCCATTCTCCGTTCACCGGGCTCCGGCCATGTTCTCGCCAAACCTATACTTACCTCTTCCGTTCTCTATCAGTCCCGGGCGACTACAGTCTCTCCAATAATTTCGAGTCATTTGATGAAACACGGTTGCAAAGAAAAAATCTCCGTCTCCCTCTCCGGAGACCGGTCGGCGTTAACTTCCGGATAACGGATCTTAGTAACGGCCTTGTACCGGCGTCACTTGCGCGCGGCCGTCGCAGCGAGCCGCAAGTCACGTGTTGTACGCGCCAGGAAAATCACTCAAACTTCTCTGCTCCGACTCGCGGTGAAATGCCAAATTTTTTTGTCGTTGAAAAAAATGAAAAAAATAAATCAAACAAAAAACATTGTGAACAAAAAATAGGGCACTTAGGGCGTTAATTTTATCTGTACTGTGATCTGTCGTGACGACCGAAGAAGCCATAACAGTCCAGTGCGCACGCAAGGTGAAGGAAGGAAAGCCGTGCATCTCTGGACTGTAGTTTCCTATCCGGTTAGACCACGCAAACCTGTTATAAAAAAAAAAATTGTATTTACTGCTCCACGGATTCGCGAGTACTCTTATATTGCCTCTGCGCTAGAGGTTCGCGTATCGTGACAGTGTGAGATCGAAGCGATACGACTCTAATTGTTGGTACACTTGCGGAGTGAAACAAAAAATAAATAAGAGTATGATAATAAAATGATAATGATTAAATCGTACAATTTGTCGTATGTGTGACAAATTATACGATTCGAGCGTGGAGTAGATTTCCGAGTTATCGCTACGAAACATCGGAGCTTAATCCGATGTAGCCATTTCACGAAATTACCGACTCTCTCGCTACCGGCTACCGTATAACCCCATAAGGAGCCCTTCATTACGAATCGTTTAACTCGTTTGCCCCGACTCCATACTTTGCCCGTTCGCCTCGAGCGATTCAGAGAGCAAAAAAAAATAAACAACATATAACAATAATGATAATGATCTCTTTCTTGCTCTCTCCGGCTATCATCAATTTTCCCTTCGCCTGTGCGCATCTTTCAGCCTGCCGTCCCGAGCCGCGCTTAATTACTCACCAAGTGTATTATTTCTTACGGTAGCACCGCGAACATAATCATCATATAACGATTAGCGTCGACAGCTTGTTGCGACGTTAAATCGCCTCTTAACTCCTGCCAGTTGGCAGGACACACGGAATAGTATAAGATAGTGCGTGAGTATACGCGGACATTTGGGATCATAAATATAGAGTGATTTATTCACAAGTTAATATCAATCTTCTCGAGTTGTCTTGCTCGTAGCAAAATTTTTAAAAAACACAACAAAAAAAATAAAGATAAAAAATTGCCAAGTTTTTTTTTTTATATTCGAGAAGCAGTTCGAGGCCAATAATTATTCGATATATCGTATATACACTATAAACAAAATTTGTATAGAAATTAATTAACGGCATTGGAAGCTTCTTTGCATAAACTGTTTCTGAAATTCCACACACACATGAGCGTTGCAATTTTAAAGTAAAATTTTAATTTTGAATTAAAATTTTCGTCAATTTCAGGCGAAAGATTTTCAATTTTACTATGTGGTATTTTAATTTTACGAAAAGTACATTAATGTTCAACTAATGTAAATAATGCAATCAAATTTCAAGTTCCAGTATATTAAATTCACAATTGATTTGTACAGTGTATATTTTAAATGACATTTACAAGTTTTCGTTGTATAAAAATAGCTGTTTCAGCAACGTGTCAACAAATTGTAAATTGAGCATAGAAGATTTAATCGGTATCGGGCGTTCTTAAGAGCATGTGGAATACCGTTGTCGGTAGTAAAAACTGTAATAAACTTTTCTCACGGATTCTGGGAACTACGGTCAAAAGAGAAGTCTCATCGGAAGCCGAGATTATGTCTGTTTCCGTTGCGACTTCTCGTTTGGCCGTACGTACAAGAACTTGTGAGAAAAGTTGATTACAGTTTTGGATACCGATTGAGCCCCGCATGGACGTTGAGGTGTTGCATATGGTCTTAAACGTGAATAATGACGGATCAGCGAATTAGCGGGTTCCGGTTAATATACAAAACAATAATATACGGTCATATGTAGGTGTAGGTAAATATTTAGCACAATAAAAATTTGGCACTTTTAAAAGCGACCAGTGGCTTAATCGTCCATTCACTGGTGCATTTACCCTGTTATATAGCCGCTGCGAGATTCCCCCCGCCGTTAGTATGTCTGAACAGGGTTTTCATTTACCCTCGCAGGCGCATTCGCGGCGGTCGGAGAGCTATGGGCGCGTAGTTACACCCTCAGTTAAAGTCCACTCGGCAGCGATTCGAGACGGCCTCCCGGAGTGGCTCGATCGTCAAGTCCATCGATCAAGCTGCCTCGGCTCGTGGGATGGAGATAGAATGGTCGAGAACAGGAGAAGGAGAGATAATAGCAATTCCCCGTGTACACACTGAGATACAGTGTTGCAGAGCCTCTCTAGGCACGGTTCGTCGCTGACTTGGATTGTACTCGGGGCACCTTGTCTCGAAGATGCTCGTGCGTGCGTGTTCGTATAACACGCGACACTATCTTGTGTTCTTTTTTTTTACGCATCTACTTAAACTCATTTACACGTACGAGGGAAGCGAGCGGGTCCGGGTGCACGCACGAGAGAAACTGCATGCCGGGATGCAGTCCCTGGCATGGTGAGCGAGTACGCGTGCCTGATCTTACGGCGGAGGAACCACGCGCGACCGCAGACCGGTGATTAATGACTATTCTCACCGTCGTGTTTGCCACTACCAACGATTAACAGGTAGCTAACCGCACGGGAAAGATGGGCAGAAAAAAAATTGTTTATGTCTCGGATTTATACCGATGGCTTGCGAGATAGCGTAATTTCTTGCGTCACGCGGATGATGACTGAGAGGCGTGATAAGAAAAAATTAATAAATTAAAATGTATATTCTCTCGGACGTTATTGCGGAATTTTGCCTTGGACTTCCAACAGTAAAATCTTGGCACCAGCTTTCGTGTGCCGGAGTTGCAGAGAAATAAAAAAAAAAAAATTCACAAAATGAGAGTGAGACGTCAGGCGAGAATGAAAAAAAGTGACTATTCCCACCATCGTGTTGCCCTAACAACGATTAACAGGTAGAGCCAACTACACGAGAAAGAGGGGCAGAAAAAAAAATTCTTTACGTCTCGCATTTATACCGATGGCTTGCGAGATCGCATAATTTCTTGGATGATGACTGTGAGACGCGATAAGAAAAAAAAATAAAAAATTAAAATGTATATTCTCTCGGACGTTCCTGCGGAATTTTGCCCTGGACTTCCAAAAGTAACATTTTAGCATCAGATTTCGCGCGCCGGAGTTTCAGAGAAATAAAAAAAATATATTAAAATTCAAAAAAATGTGAGTGAGACGTTAGGCGAGAATAAAAAAAAACACAAAAAAAATCATTGAAATTAATGCAGTTTCACGCACTGCCCCCGTTCAACCTTTTCATCTCTCTTTCTCGCCTTCCGTTTTCGGAGATATTCGAGGGGTGAACTTCTCTCGTTTCGTGACAGGTTAGCGTGTAAGATCTGGCGTGTAATTTTAAGGCGCGCCGCTATCGCCGGGACGTCGGTTCGCATTCGTGCAGCTGCGGCTGACCGGTAAAATTCTTCTTTTGCTTTCGAAGCGACGACGAATACATGTAGAACTCTCAAAATTAGAACGATATTGAAAAATGCGGGGTGAAGCTGCGAGCCTCTTTCCATATTTCTGTTTAAAATTCAAATTCATAAAAATAAAACATAAAAACGATAAAGTAGAACCACTCTGCGGGCTGGCCATCTGGATAGAGCCGCAACTTCCGTCAGTCAACGATGCATCGTTCTATCGTGAATTTACCCTAATTACTAACTCCCCGTATTTCAGTAACGATTAAGTAGGAAGATAATAATAATGATGATAACAACAACAACAACAATAACAATAATATTAAATGGTAAAATTAATGATCATTATTGAATTATTGAATTATTGAGACATAATTGAATTTATAATTAGTTCGTCGTACGATCGTGATCGTCGAGTCGAGCGGTGGTCGAGCCTCGTCACACGAGACCCTGCGGATTGATCGTTCGCTCGATCTCCGTACGTTAGGATAAGGTTCGATTGAATAATTAATTCGCGAGTCCAGCCGTGATACATCGTTCTCGGGAATGCCGACAGTGTGCGGGGCAGAGGCGAGAACTTGTGTCTCATCAGAGGAGAGCAGAGGCGAGAATTTGCCTCTGGGTGCGTTGTATCGCGTGTACGATACAGATTGGAGTCTCGCATCCGGAGATCCACCGCGCCGCTCGTATGTGCTCGCAATTTGTGCCGCGAGCGCGCGCACACCGGAGGCGGCCGTGTGAATTTCCATCTCTGCGGATCTTTCTCTCAAATAAATGCAGGTCCTCCGAGGCTTAATCGTCCATTCACTGGACGATTGCAGGTCCTTGCAGGTCCTTGCAGGACCTGCAAGGTTACACGTGATCACGTCCCGCGAATTTGTACCGCGCGTTATCTTCCCGCGAGATCGGCCCGACTGCGCGACAACTGCAGATCTTCTCCGCGTTGCATTGTCGACCGAGAAGGCGAATGGCTTTGGCCAACGTCGGGCATAATTTATTTTACTAATATTGTATGCGTTTTGAGGCAACTACGATGAATTTTTATTCAATCACATATTTGACTCCAAAAAAACAGTCCATCCTCCTTACTTACCGCAACACGCAATTTACTTACTCGATGTACTTCGTTGTTATTGTCTCGGACTATCTGTCAATCTTCCGGCGATGAGAAACGATGAGGGGATAAAAAGAACACACGAAAAGCGAACGAACGACTCGGTTCGGATGTGTGAATGAGATGAATAGATGGAGACGGACAGGTAAAAAAAAGATCGCTTCTGCCCCTCGTCCGGTGATGGATCGAGCAACTGATTCGTGTTGAATCCGTCCGGTCTAGCCAATGAGACGCTCTTAAGGATACCTCCACGCATACATTCCCAACTAAAAGTTTCATTCGGTCGGAAACTCGTCAATTTCTGATTTTTTTTTTTTTATCAACCATATTATCGATGTAACGAGCATTAATTTTGCTCAATAATAATAATACCGATAATATATCAACAAATTTACATAAAAAGTAATCGGCGAATTAATTTTTTCATGAAAATTAATGTATTGATTTTATTTTTATTTTTTGAAATTTCTTAAATTCTTATTTTCTGCGAAATTTACAAGAAACAAGGAACTTTTTATGGCTTAAAAGTTGTGGCTATGAAATTCTCGTCGAATCTGACTCTTAGCTGAAAATGTATAGGCGATAGTTCCTTGATGAAATAACGATGCTTATAAACAGCCTCACCGATCCTTTTATCATAGTCGTATTGACAATGTCGTGAATTCCACGCTAATTTAAGTTGCTCTTGGCACGAGAGCGACCGTTTCGGTCGCACGAAAGAGGATACAGGCACGCTCGAGTGGACCGGGACGTTGCCAGATCTGTCGCGAGTCGGTTGCGCGTCGCTGCTCTCCCTGCCTGCTTTGATGCACTCGGGAGTCGCGCACCTTTTGACGGGTGTCTAGAGTCTAATTAGCCAGATTCAAAACTCGATGGAACCGATTCTTGGTCTCCTCTTTACGTTGATCGGTCCAAAGTGTAATTGATATATATTGACACTATTTATTCGTTAAAAATGAGTTTTCTTCGAAAGAACAAATTTTTCGGATATTCCGAAACAGAACAGTGTCTTTAATTCCGGCAAAATTAGAAAGACTAGGAAAGCCAGGCATGAATGATGGGTAGGATTCAATCCCGAATAAAATCCTTTTGAGTATCTTCGCATCATTTTTAAATAAAATATTTAAACAATCCCGCCTACAATCTATCTGAGCTTCTTCGCGAGATTAAAAAAAATAAAATTGTCGAACAAACGCGTGTGAATTCTATCAGAGTTTCTTTGCGAGATTTCAAAATAAACTCATCGTACAGTGTCCATCATTGATGTATTTTTTTTTAGGATGCCTTGCTCGAATTTCTCGACAAGTTCAAAGATAACAAGCAAGACATCCAACAAAATTAGATATCTTTCAAAGTGTCTTGGTTTAGAACTTCGATCCCTCTAAATCACCGATCAAAATTTCCGGCAAATTAGAAAGACCAGAAAAGCCAGGCATGAATGATGGGTAGTATTCAATCCCGAATAAAATCCTTTTGAGTAACTTCGCTTCATTTTTAAATAAAATATTCAAACAATCCCGCCTACAATCTATCCGAGCTTCTTCGCGAGATTTAAAAAAATAAAATTGTGGAACAAACGCGTGTGAATTCTATCAGAGTTTCTTTGCGAGATTTCAAAATAAAGAACAGTTAAGAAAACAATTTCTTTTTCACAATTGAGGGCTTACGCGACAGTAAAATTTCATTTTTTTTTGTTCTTATAGTTTATAGTGTTAAGAATATTCTGTTAAATTTTTATGTCGAAGTTCAACGAATTACTGTGGCGTTATCCCTATTTATTGTGGCGTTATTTATCGTGGCGTTATCCCTGGCGCTTCCTCAAAGCGAAAAAAAAAATCGTCTCATGAATGACTGTGTTAAAAAAAAGATCTCCTCCAAAGAAAAAAAAAATGTCCCGAAAATATTAGTCCCGAATCTGCTTGTTGCATAACCCTCGTGTGGCGCCGTGGAGCTTATAGCTTCGATTTCTGTCTTACCAGCCGCGACTGTGACCTCCGTCGACGCAGCGACAGTCGGAGGAATCTTTCTCTCTCTCTCCGAGCGATCGCTCTTCGTCGTTTCGCCGCTTGGACTGTACAGCACGCGAAACCTCGGCGAGCTCGCGAGTCCGGTGCTATTACATCGGTCTAACCGTCGATGAGAGTGGCACCCGCAAGTTTTTGCCCACAGTTGCAAATTGTGGCATTCGCGTTGGGTTCTCTCGCAAGAGGCATCGACGCTCCGGTCGCGCGTGTGCGAGAGATTGAGGAATGCACGGAAACACCGGCAAAGCCGCGCACGTAGCGGCGAACGGAGATAAAATGGTACGAAATGATACACCCGAGAATGACGGACAGAAGCACCGGCCGCTGAGAGAGGAAGCTAGGAAGATCGCGATACCCAAATAGATACCGGATAGACGGACGGACATACAGAAACCACGGGCACGGCCGCGTGGATTCGCGCCGACGCGAATCCACATCGCGCTCGTAATAACGCATTATTAGTCATAAAAAAAAACATACCAACAAGATTAGAAAATTGAATCTGAGGAACGATATTTGGAAAATTATATCGCCGACACATATCACTTTGCGTAAATAACATTATACTGCAGCGATCAACTTTGAACTATAGAACTGTATACTTCATCGTCTTTATTAAACGCCTTTTACAGTTAGGAGTTTTTTTCTTAAATTTTGCAATAATGTTTATTCATCGTTTTTAAAGTATAATAAATAATATAACCAAAAGGCGATAACCGTAAGATTATAAACAAATAAATAATAACTAATCATTTAAAGAACACCCTTAAACAAATTTTGTATATACAAACACATTAGCATAGCGCAGTGCGACGCATATTCAAGGTTATACTATACGTTGAGTGAATTTAATGCACTGTATAGAACATAGAGTACAGAATTTTTATGGCAGACGACAAATAATCGCACAGGCAATAATAGGTAATGGCGGCCGCATCTCGATACATCTGAAAAGGCTTTTTTGGTCCGTTTTTTCGAAGTCAGTTATCTCTGCCGCTTCACATTTATTTTTCCAATTCATCGCTACGAACACACTCCCGCATCCACAGAAGTAGTATGCCAAATTTTGTCAAGAGACATTGAGCCGTTACGACACACACTGGACATAACGAAAACAACAAAATCGGGTGGCCGCAGCATAACCCCCGTCTTTTCGCCTTGGCGGGTAGTCGCGAGATAAACAAAGGTTAAATTCTGGGCGTGGATGGCGAGTTTGATGTACAAACAACGCATTGAGAGGGACGAATTACTGAACAGCGGGATCGGCCGCGAAGCTGGCGGGGAAAGGGGGAGATATCGATGGTGGATCCAGAGCGATTTTCGCGAGCCTCGAGCGGAGTTGGATCGGCGAGAGGCTTGCATAGTTGCAGCGTGCTACCATATATCTCGACTGGTCGTCGTAATCGTCGTGGTAAGTGCAAGACTGCGAGTAGCATGACGTTGCACGAACTCGTCGGGAGGGGCCGGGGGGGCACTTGGAAAGCAGACGCGAGTGTGAAGTCGTGTGGAGGTGGCGACGAACGATCTGGCTACAAAAGTTGGCAATTTATCGCCCGGCCTTGCATAACGCTTCGTGCCTCATCGTTATACTGGTCGGTGCGACAGAAATGCACGGTAGGAACGCGCAAGGCGGGCGAGGGGAAGAGAGAGTGACGGACAATATGCTTGGACGGGAAGGAAAGAGAGACGCGGCTGCAACCGTGCAACTGATATGCATCGGCGAGGTTCCGTACCGAAGAAGGACGGAGCTAGCGACACGTGTACCGACACATTCTAAGCTCGTGTATCTACAAACGAGATCACAACAGCTCATCGGTTACACATTCGCGAGAGCCTACACTAGCGTTGGTTTTCCTTGAAAATCGTACGGATACAATGTGTGCGGAATGTGGCGGGGGAATTAATCGAAAACGCTGGGTCGGAGGATTAATCGAGGGTATCGCGATATTCGATCTTTTTTGCATTTTTTTTTCTTGTTTCGCAGACGGATATACATGCGCGTATGTGTGTTATGCATATCGCAGGTTGAGAAGCGGAGAGGCATATCGCCGACAATTTGAGGCGTAAATCGACGTCGGATCGCCCTTCTGCCTCTCAGCCATTCATACACTGAAAAAAGAAAGTTTTATTAAAATCTATTAAATGGTCAATATTTTTTGCCACAAATTCACTTTTGTTTCAACAAATTGTATCCTCGGGTTAAGAAATATGATAACTGTAACTGTTGAATAAAACAATTTATCGACTTTATGAGTAAAAATAAAAAGAAAATTACTCGGCGTATCGCGCACAGCTTAACACGTAAAATGACGTGGAAGACGCCCTTCTGTCTATATATTAAATGAATATTTTTTACGAAAAATTCAATTCTGCTTCAACAAATCGTGTGCCCGAGAAATATTGTACTGGGACTGTTGGATAACACATTTTATCGACTACATGAATTTAAAAAAAATTATGTATATGGATCATCATCATCATCAACACAATCATCGCGATCCAAACTCGTGTAAACTCGCGTCGCTTCCGGTTTCGTTTGTGACGCGAAGATTTTTCTCACGCCGGCTCCGAGAGTTTTCCGCTCGTTCGGCTCGTGCAGGTAGAAGGCTCCGGGCACACGGGATGCACGCCCGTTACCGATTTCCCTCAATCCGTGCGAGATACGAGCGGTACCGCAAGTCGCCCGCGCCTCGATTGTAAATTGCAGAATCTTGTTACCCGAGGCGAACCTCTGCACTGTCTCGGGCCGCACAGATCCATTCATTTTCTCTCGATAACCGCCTACTGTGCGAGAGCGCGTATTTGCCTGTAACTTTGTCGTACACTGTTGAAACGCCTTTATGTATTTTGCCTGCGGGGAATTATGCATGTGTATTACACCCGGCCTCGATTTATGTATTGCGATGTCTGCTGTTAGATACATAAATAAACAGGGGGCTTGGGACCTCTTATCGCGGCGACTCCGCTCGTGGCTCTTCGTGCGATCACTATGTGCGTTCCATCAGACTCACATTGCCGCGTCGATGCCGCCGATCGAGAAAAATCTATGTATAGTTTCAACAATTTTTTTTTATGTTAATTTTTTTTAGCGCTTTTCTAAGTGCTAAGGAATTTCTCTCGACGGATCAACAAATCGCACGATCTTTTTTAATTCCTGTGTTTTTCTTGTCGGCCTTCGAGTCGCCCGAAGATCGCGACCTCTCGGCTGTAGCGTGGCTCTTGCTTGCGTTTTAACTAGGGGCGGGAGGGCGGGAATGCGTACTCTCGGAGAGTAAGCATAAAATCGCAAACGGCTCGAGCACGCGGGAGACATAACAGCAGGCCGGTCTCCGATTTATACGCGGGTTCTCCTGAGGCCCGCGTGCACGTTGGCTCTTTACGATATGTAAAAGCGTCTCGGTCGAAAATCCGCGCAAAACGCCTCGGCCGGAGCATTGTGAGCAACTGCACCGCTTCTCGTCGTAAAAGCCCCCCTCGGCTTGGCGTGGCGTTCCCTTCGCGAGCCGGGACTCACGTCGGTGTTATATCCTCCTCGCGCGCGAACTGACTTTGAAAGGCTCTCTCGAATAATATAACATTATAGTTTTCTTGCCGTGTGTCGAATTGCTGGGCTCGACCTGTGCTCCGCTTACGAACCACAAGTTCTTGCTGCGTCCAAAGAAAATTGAAAAAATTGAAGAATTGAAAGATTGAAAGCTTGAGGAGATTAAAAAGTTGAGGAGAGATAGATCGGAGGATCGAAGGATCGAAGGATCGAAGGATCGAAGGATCGAAGGATCGAAGGATCGAAGGATCGAAGGATCGAAGGATCAAAAGGTTGAAAATTGAAATGTTGAAGTTTGCACCATGATTTTTGCTCTTACTCCAAATATACATCCATAGATATTCCGATTTGTCCGTTCATGTTACGATATTCTCGGTGCCCTTTCTTATATTTAGAGCGCCATAACGAGCAAGATGTCGGACGTGGGAAGGGGATAAGTTGGAAGTGACGTCATGAGTCTTGTAAAGGGGACCGGAAGTGACGGCTATTAAAAAGAGGCGAACGTTCGGCCCGGTCACTTTTGCCCGCAGCTGCGCTCGCGACAACTACTATTTTTGAAGTGTATATAATATACACGCAAGATCGGCACTTTAGTTCGCGTTTTGTGTTCGCGCCCTCTCCCATGCTCCCCTTTTCGTCTCTCGAGCTTTTCGCTCGTCCCGATCTCTCTTTTTTTTTCCTTTTTTCTTCTCACTTTTGCTTCCTCACATTTTAACAAAGGTTCTCGAAACTCGCTGTACTGGCGAACTGAAACTGCGGGTCCTCATTCATATTCACGGCGTCTATCGGCACCTGTTCCGTACGGTTGTGTTCGAACGAGTTGAAGTTAACGAGACAAATATCTGTCGGAAGGGTTGCGGAAGAGTGTGCCGGACGACTGCAACCCGCCAATGCGCGAGAGTTGCAGCGAGAGCGGCCAATTCCGCCCGAAAGCCTCACGAGCAGATATTACCGGGTCGCTCTCGCCCGAGCTCTCTTTCTCCGTTTTCCTTCCTGTCCGCTTTGCATCTGTCGAGCGAGAAAGAGGCCCAACGATGAGAGACTCCCGCCGGCGCTGTTAAAATATAATTTACGAGTAGAGACGAATTTTTCCCGGACGGTCGAGCGCAACTCCGGTTGAATCGCGGGACAACTCTGCACGCGCTCTCGAGAACGTCTCGGGACGGCACGGAAAGTTCGCCACCCTCTTCCAGACACCGCAAAATCGCTTCTGGTTGTCAACCTTGCGAAAATGGAGCGAGGCCTCGGGATCCGAAATGAATCTCCTCGTCACGAATTCTCAGGGCCTCGTTCGGTCTCGGTGTACAAGCTATATTGTCATGGGAAAAGAAAATAAAAAAAGGGGAGAGTTAACTAAAACACACATTGCTTACTCCAATCCGAAGGTACATCCGCGATATGTATTTTCCCCGGTGGATGAAACATGGCGTGAGCCGCGGGCAATGCGTGAGCTCAGCATGCTCAAAGATTCGCGCTCCGTGATAAGCGAATAACTCCCGAAGCGATGCTTCGGGACTCGAGTACCGATGGAAATGTCGCACGATTCTCTCTCTGCGTATGCTCGGAGAGGAAGTCGTTACTTCGGCCGTGACCGCACCGTAATCAGGCACCGGTGATCTAAATTCGATCGTTCAACGCCCGATTCGAACGCAATGTTTCCACCCGTTGCACGTTTCGATACTTTGCGAATCCTCAAAGCTTACTCACCGAAAATACAGGTGCTTATTCTCGTATACACATGTTCGTAAAAATTCCAAAAGGTACAATAAATATTTTTTTTTTTGGTCATGACGAGGCTACGGAAGAAACTAATGACACAGTCTGAGAATCGTAAAGGATGCTTTCACGAGTGCGAGATTGCCACGGGATTATGAGTACCTACTCCCGATATATACAGGCACATATTCCGGCCGCAGCCGCGGCGGCCCAACCCGATGTTTGTTTCTTCTTTAATAGCCCTCTAAGACCATGTTACAGATAAAGGAGCCGTAGAAATCGTTAAAATCCTCCCTGTACATTATACAGAATACATACATATATACATACATACATGTATGCATGTACGTATTTATGTGTGTATGCATGTGTACCTGAGAACCCGTTCACAGTGAACGCGTTAATTGGTCGACGGAGCGTAGGGGTGGAG
This sequence comes from Stenichneumon culpator, assembly GCA_964017025.1. Taxonomy (NCBI): domain Eukaryota; kingdom Metazoa; phylum Arthropoda; class Insecta; order Hymenoptera; family Ichneumonidae; genus Stenichneumon; species Stenichneumon culpator. The sequence goes on from OZ024776.1 coordinate 17,204,965, forward strand.
ATGTACGACGGTAAGATCGGACGAGAGAGACTAATTAGGTATCTAATCGTTATCCGGGCGAAGTGATTGCGGCTCCGCGGTAAAAGCTCCCTCCCCCTCACCCCTCTTTGAAACAGCCATTCTGAAATCGGTAAATTTCACGAGCGAAATAGAGAGATAGCCAAAGGGAGCCTACGCGAACCACGTGAGAACGAGAAATACGGCTGATTGGCTCTTTCGCCGTGGACGAACGGCAATCGTTAACTCTCACTCCCTTCTCCTACTGGCAACAATCAAGAACACACACACACATATATATATATATATATATATATATATATATATATATATATATATATATACACACAAACTGGAGTCAATTAAACATGAGCTATGAGGCTCAAAACTGCTCCGGTGGGTTTCCTGGACGAAGGGGTGGTTCGCCGTTCGCCGGGCCGAATCAGCAAAATGGTGCTACGAAACCACGCCTTTTGCATTCGACGACCATTTTTATTTACAGGGAACCTCATTGGTCCCTTCCCTGATCGATGTATTGCTGCGAATTCTATCCCCATCGGAATCGGCGATACCTGCGACCATCGACCATCGAACGCCGATGACCGACCCGTCGTGACCGTCGGCATGGTTATTTTTTTTTACCCTTTTTAGGGCGCTTTTTTAACGCTCCAATCCCATGAACAACGGAAGCTTGAGTATGGAATGAAAAATAATCTTTGTTTTTTTCGTTATTTTTTTTTTTTTGTAAAATTAACAGCGAATAACGAGATCCGGGCGATGGCGTTCTGGAAAGCGACGAGGATGATACAGTACGGTGGTTACTGGCAGGACGGTTACGTGGGGAACACCGCGACTGTCGGCGCACCTACTTACGTGGGAACGGCACCGTACATAGGATTGACGCCTCCTCCCACGGCCGCCCATCTAGGCCCGCTTCCTCATCCGCTCCACGCGCATATGCTCGTCACCAGGATATCCTCGAGACCGGACAGCCCTCCCGATCGTCCGGCTACGTAGCCTTGGTAAGTCGCAATTCTGTATTTTTTTTATATAATTTTTTTTTTCACTTTTTCCACCACCGTCGCTCGTAATTGGGTGAGTAAATCACCGTACGATTTTTACGACTGTATCGAGAAATCTTCGTCGGCCGCCTCTCTTCAAAGGTCGCGAAGGGATTTGGTGCCTTTTTTTTTACTCGCGGTGTGGGCGACGAGGATGTTCAAAAGAACCGCGCATATGCGGTGAGTCTCGCGCGGGGCGCTTCGATACTATTTCATACTTTTATGTGACTGGTTTAACGTCTTTCCGGAATCGACGTCGGCCCACGGGAGCCAATGTGTGCGGTCACTTCTCGAGACGGGTCTCGAGAAATCTTCGTCGAGCGATCCTCAGACGTGTCACGCCTTCCGAATGTATCCGGGCGTCTCTTTGTCCGGGGAAGCGGCTTTGTCGTGTCGGACATTTCGAAGAAAATTCTTGGGTTAATGTTTCCACGGGTAAATATATTGGGTGGGTTGGTTATAAAAGTATAATATTTTTTTGTTCTTTTTTATTTGCGGAAACTTGAAGTTTCGAAGTAGCTTGAGGCGAAGTTGAAACCGCGAGACGGCGAAATTATCGACGAAGTTTTGGCTGCGCAATAAAATAGAGAAGCCCAGAACGGCCTGGTTCGCGTATTATACTTTCCATTTAAGGACGAAGAGGAGACCGAGCTCCTCTTCGTCTGGGACTCGCGGTAGAATCGCCAAATCGCACAGTCGTAATCGCAAATCCGAAGCGGACATAAAACCGATTTCAACCTATAAAACGCCCTTTTACCGCAGCAAGGCTTTCCGTGGTCGAGGAAAGGCGGGAGACCCGCGCGAAGAGGGTAATCTTTCCGTTTTCTCACGGGAAACTCCTTACGAGCGTTCTTACTTCACCTTTTTATTTTTATTTAATTACCGCTCGCAATTATCCGCGAGGATCCAGACGAGGACAACGAAGATGAAGGTGGCATTATCTCCGATGAACTGCTTTACAGAATTAATTTTTTTTTTTCAGCGATCAAATATTACACAAGGGGAATGAGAAATCCAGCGCTCTAAAAGTTATCCTGCCGCGGACCAAATCTTTTTGCCGCGAGGGGATTTGCGGGAAATAGAATCCTCCTGCCACCGAATTGAAATCTCTCGCACCAAACGGATTTTTTTTCGATTTTGCTTCCTCATAGAGCTTATCGCACAGATATTTGCTTCCTCACACAGCTTATCGCATCCAGAAGATAAATCGCGAAATCGCCGCAGACTCGATAACAAACGACTTCGATGCAATGATAATTCGAGATCCCGCTACTCTTGCACGTTCTCTCCCTCTCTGCGACCACCTCAGTAAATCCGTGTGCCAACTGCCGCCTCCCAACCCTCCACCGTTCTCGATAACAACAACAACAACAACGGTACGGTAAAACGAGCCGACCCGCCGCCGGTCCTTGGATACCGCAACATTGTGAAAGAAGCTGAAATTATCATGAGCCGTAGAATAGAATTTCGCGGCTCTAATGTCCTGCTTGGCTCGTGGTCTTTCCCTACCTCTTTCCGGAGTCCCGCGACAGCCAAGTTATAGCGATAAAACTTCATCAAAAGGCCATTTAACGCGGCTTTTTCATTCCGATCTATCAGGCCCCGATGTGGTTGCGCTTCCAATCATCAGCGTCAACACCAGAGGCGACTCGTTAAAGTAGACACCCCGGACCTCTTCCACTATTGGACTGTTTGCATCCCGCAAAAAAGTTCACCGTCTCTTCTCTCCATTCATCCACACCCGGTAGCACTGGCAGAAAGAAGAGGAGGAACAAGGGCCCATCTAGCTCACCGCGCACAGCAGCCGCAACCGCGCGGCAAGAGGACAGAGAGACGAGCCGCCGGCCGCACCTCCGCGGTCTTAATGATGCCAACGCAATAAAGAATCGAATTTACGAGTTTGCCGGTGGATCGCTCCAGCCGCTAGAGAGCCCTCGTGGCTCCTTTATACCGCGGCTCGTTTCCCGGCTCTCCTGTGCCAACTTCTTCGCTCATTCTCCCGAGATTAGTCGGATATTACTCGTCGACGTTGCAGCCCCCGATGAGCGCGAGTGTCCGTCGCCGGGGCCTCCCATCGAACGGCCGCGCGCCCACTCCATTTATGTTCGAACGAATGTGAGACTCTAAAATCGCGCACGCACCGCGGCGATAATGTCCGACGAGATACCGACGAGACGGAGAGATGACAGCGTATTCCGGATGATCTGAAATTCTAACTCCCGTCTCACAGCAGTCTGTGTATAAGAAAACACCGGCTTTACGCCCGGTGCTCGGTCAGACTGTCGGTTGTTTCATCGCGAAAGGTCATTGAACTTTTGGCTATTTCGGTGATCGTGAAATGGGCAAAGGATTGATGTCGCCGAATGACTGCATGGTATTTCGGGTACGGATCTTGACATCGGAGCTCCGGGGTTTAAGATCAATTTGGCTGGTGTTATCCAGTTGCCGAGTCAAGAACTTCTTATCTACGCCCTTGCTATTACAAATAATTATTGATCGACGAAATTCTCAGTTTTATCCGCGAAATTCTTAGCCAGATAGGCGAAAATTTGCCATTCCGGCTTCTGGAAAAAATTACTATGTGGGTTGACTAAAAATTGCTCCTTTGAAAATGTCACATATCGCTCGTGGTGTCGCCGGTGTACCATTTTGCCCGGTCGAAATTTACCGGGTGACTTGGTATTTCTCCGAGATCCTTTTCTCTGTGTATGTGCGCGCTGTTGAGTCCGGTGTCGCGCTTATTGGTGTTGCGCCAATATGATCGAATAACCGGAGTTTCCAGGAAAAAGAACCGGGCTCCGTCATTGATACCGGACCTTGCTGCCGTGTCTACAGTTGTTGACCGTAGATAGGAGACCGAAAAAAAAGAAACTGATACCAGCGCAGAGTGCGCCTCGCGGCGATTAATTAAGTGGGCGAGAACAGGTTTTTTTTTTAGCTCTTGTTTACGCGAATTCATTTGTGTGCCCTCTCTATCCGACCAGGCTGGCCAACAAAATGTCTATTGATACTTTCCCTGGGATACCGACTGTCGTTTGGCTTTATCGTAACAAAATATCATCGATATCACGATGAAAAGTGCTTGCGGACGTTGCTGATCGCGTGTCTCCTCGCGTGGCGACGCAGCGCACAATTTCAGAACGGGAATTCTACGCCCAGTTACGTTTATAGACGGCGCGATAAAAAGTCACTTTTTTTAAATCCAGTTCCCGTATCTCGAACTGCTCGCGGCTCGGACTCCGTCCAGCGATTCGACAACGGTTGACCAGCGGTGGAGAGAAAATCGAGAGTTTGTAAGAGAGACAGGGAGAAGGATCGGGTTTGCAGTAAGCAGCATCAATGTAATCAGACAGGCCGCTCAGAGCTGACTTAACGATCGTCGTAAACGCGAGTTCCCCGCTTTACAGCTCTCGCGTACTTTTATTTATTTATTTATTTTTTCCCTAGCTCTTCTTTACGTCTTTGTCGCTCTCTATCTCGGGTATTTGCGGATGAGAAAGAGTCGGAGGATTCTCTTTCGTCGCTTCTTCTTTTATTTATTTCTTTTTCATAATTTTTACTTATCCGTCCAGTTACCTCTTCGAAACGAAACGAACGGGTGAGAGAACCCTCTCCATTCGCTCACATCGTTCCCTCTCGTCCGCAACCCCACATACATCGTCCAGACGCCGCGCCCCGTGAGTCCCGCGTCCATCTTACCGCAGCGCGCCCATTGTAAACTATCCCATTTTATGTGACAACGAGACCAGCGAATCTTAAATCTTCGATGCGTTCCTCGTACCCTCGTATAGTGCATGCGATTTAATTTTTTTTTCTTTTTGTCGCCTCTGCCGTATCACGGTGGCGGCGGACAATGCGGTGCGCTGAAGCTGTACTCGACACTGTTTAGCCCTCGCCTCTCTATAGCCACTATCGTTACGAATTTCATGGAAAATCGCACCGTTTTTACTTATTACTTATTACTTATTACTTATTACTTATTACTTATTACTTATTACTTATTACTTATTACTTATTACTTATTACTTATTACTTATTACTTATTACTTATTACTTATTACTTATTACTTATTACTTATTACTTATTACTTATTACTTATTACTTATTACTTATTACTTATTACTTATTTAAAAATGTTGTAGTCGAAGCGAATGCCCTTTGTTCGGTGGTCGAGGGTCGAGGGCTCGATCCTCGGCGGATAAATCCGTGCTCCGGACGCGGTGCGCAGAGAAACACACGCGATTCCCGCGGAACGAACCCAATAATTAGCGGCTCCGAAATGTGCCCGCAAAGTTTCACCCACTTTCAGGACTCCTGGGCATTTTACGTGTCTTGGGCCCTTCTCAAAGCCGCTCTGAACATTCACTCCACCGCGTTTAACTTCATGCGCATTCCTCCGCTTCTTCTTCTTCTCCTTCTTCTTCTTCTTCCTCTCGGCCGAACGAGCGTACTATACAAACCGGCGAGAAGTGTATAGAGCGTTAAGCGGTGTAACGGGCATAGAGCTCCGAGGCTCCGCCGGAGCAATGCCGCGACGGTTTTAGTACTTTCTAACCACAGTCGCGGGCTACAATTAAACCCCCATAAACTTCGTCGTAACTTTTTATTTATTTTTTTTATTTTTCTTAGTTTCATTTTCTTTTTTTGAATTTTTTTTTGTTTTGTTTAGGAGCGAACCAACTCGCAGCTCCTTCCCCCCTCGGCGTCGGCGCTCGGCGGGGGGGGGGGGGGGTACCGACACAACGCGGTTTCTCTTTCCTTCACTCCCTCGCCTCGGTCACTCGTATGCAGCGTGGTGCCGTTCCCGCGCGAACTCTTTCGTTCGTGCGCAAAAAATGCCGGCCATACTGCATCCTTAATGAAGCCCGGAGACCCCGAGCGTGCAACAGCCCCGGCTTCCGGCAGACCCTCCCACTTTGTGCCATTCGTCGTGAGTCAAGAAAAGGAAAAATAAAAGTACTGCGCGTGCACGATGGGTAAATGTCATGTGTTGTTCGCTTAAAATTAACGGGCTGTCTTGGAATTCGTATTTACGATTCGGGGATGGATTGGTGCTCGGAAAAAAAATGCTTAAATACATTTGTCTTTATAATCATGATGTTTAAAAAATTTTATCGAGGCGTAGATAAAAAAGAATGCATATCGAGAGAAAAAATGAGAAAAGAAAATTATAGAGACGTAGATAAACCAAAAAAGCGGAATTGGCATACGGTGTGAGCTTAAGCGATACTTAACCCTTTGAGAAATGCGGCGACGAACGAGACAAGTCCCGGAGTGAGGATGAAGGTAAAAAGAGAAGAGGTGGAGGCTGAGGAGGACCAAGGAGAAACGTATAATAATAATGATAATAAGAAGAAATCGAGCGGGTGGACATGCAACCCGGCATACAGTCTGCCCGCCGGTGCACAGGGCTTAGCCGGGACTGACGTTTACGGCTCGGTGCGGTCGACCTAGCGCCAGTAAAACTTGAGAAGAAATACAAGCAAACTCCTCATCGACAGTTAAAGTCATACGCGCGAAAATACAGCCCGGCATTCTATGAAATACGACGTGGGCTGACTTGACTCCGGGGGATAACTTGGCCACCAAGCTTGGCGGGGAAGGGGGGGGGGAATATATCCCAGACATGAATACTCGTCTCGTTAATGAAAACGATCTTCTCCCTCCACCCTCGTTCGCATAATCACCCCTTGTGTCTTGTCGGTAGTCTTTCCTCTTCGTTTCTCAATTTTTATTATTATTTATTCATCTTTATTGCCATTTATAATCGAGACTAATTAAATCCCTGACTTCGAATGCCTCTTTGGAGTTAAGAACATAGAGTTAAATACATTTTTTTAAATGAAATTTTAAAAAATTGCCTTTATTGCCCTTTATTATCGAGACTAATTAAATCGCGAACATCGAATGCCTCTTTACAGTAAAGAAAAAATCAATGTTTTAAATCAAATAAAAAAAAACCTGAAATGGAGCTTTAAATGTATATATTTTATATGAAGATCACTGTATTCGTAGGGATTTTCCGTCCGGATCAACAAGAGGATTACGGCAGAAATTGATAGAGAAACTATATCCACGACGGTTTCCATCGAATACTATATTCGGTACGAGCAAAGCGGTTCTTACCTCGCGATTCTGGTGATGGGTATTATCCGAAGTAACCACGGTGATTTTATGTTCGCTCCTACCCGCGCGTTCGCGGGGCTCAAGGGGGGTGGCTGACGTTCGAGAGAGAGAGAGAGAAAGAGAGAGAGGGAGAGCGGGAGAACCCGCGAGAACTCGCGAAGCACTTACCCGGGTAGACGATAAACCGTAACCCTGCTGGTGTGTACCCCCTCGAGCTTGCCTACATGCCCGGTTACCGGGGGAGCCGCAGTTTCCATTTCACCGACGTGCAATACTTGCACTGCCTCGGATGTGTCTCTCCTATCTCGGACCTCGGGCTGGGAACGCTTTCGTTTACGACTTCTCGAGCCCGCCGCGCTTATAACCGCGAAGACGAGAGTCTACGCGATTCCATCCTCCCTTGATACTCCGACCGAGGCTATGGGACTTTTCGGACTTTTAGAAAAATATCCGACGCAATTCTTGTGCCAAAGAAGCCTTCCAGTACTTTTATTCAAATATAGATACTTCGATAGAATGCGCAAAAAAAAAAAAATTATAGCAAAAGATGGAAAACTCGGAAGTAACGAGTAGTCGATACAAATATCCTAGTTTTTCCCTAGCTGGTCGTTGTTACACGGTGAGCGATATGTAGTTCTGGTTGAAACATTATGTCAATTTTCACCGCCATTATGATAATGCCTCGGTGGGCACAACAAGCCAATAATAGCAAAAGCTCTGCGCTGTAGGCCCGGATCGGTTCGCAGAATACACACGATACCGGCATCAGATTTTTCCCTATTGAATAAGTAACGAACTGTGGCTTAGGAATTGTTCAGTTCGCAATCGATCGATGTGTCTTCTTCAGCATTTCCGCGCCGCCTGTGTGCTGTGTGCTGTGTCTTCCATTCGCTTTACTTCCCGGTATCTACGGCGCCTGCCCGGCTGCGATATCAGCAAGTAATTTCGCATCACTGCCGGGATATATCGTCGTGGAAAAAATATGCGCCAGAAGTTTTTCTTTTTTCCCGCTCTCGTGTTGTTGGGTTTCCATCGATTCGTGGGCCGAGGTCGAGAGAACCATCGGGTATAACGTCGCAAATGCGTCGGCGAGCCGACTCTCGCTTCAATGTATTCATCATATTCAGAAAAAGAAAAGAAAAATGCATGCACAGTCCCACCAGACCGCACGAGTGGCCCTCAAGCGTTTACGTAACGGTCATCATCCTCCCTCCCCCCTTTGTCAGCGTATCACAAATCGTACAATGATTGGCTGCTCTTTGAACTAACCCAAGATACATAGTTGTTCGATCGCTTTCGTCTATTTATGTTTCGATGTTCACTACTACGTAGAGTACGAAGAGTACGAAGAGTAGTACTCTCTTTGAGGAAGAGGTTCATCGATTTTAGGCAACAAAACGTGTTTTATTTTTTTTCTCGCGAATAAACAATTCGATCGAAAATTCCCCACGATCGAATGTTCTTTATGGTTTTTCGGACATGTAAAAATATTCCCACTTTCGAATATGAAAAATTGTAAGAGCAGTTCCATTTTATCGATATTTTCCACCTTTTACAAAGTGACATCTTTCCTGTAATTTTTTATATTTGTACCCGGGAATTTTTTTACACGATCAGATTTTCGATAAAATTTTTTGGTATAGACAAAAACACGTTTTTCTGTTTGAATAGAGTCGCGAATAGAGTAGTCGATAATCGAAGGATTTTCCAGCCGTTGGTCTATCGGTTTCGCCTATACACGATGATGATGTCCTGCTAAACAGCCTTGCGAAAGGGTGAAAGATACCTGATTGTAATTGTACGCAACTTGATGTCTCCATGGTCTACTATTTGTCATTACCTAATGAATAAATTAAAAAATAAACATCGTGAATTGTACAGCGATGGAGGATTCACGACGGTTCAGCCGTGGCGGGGTGTTGAAGAGCTTGCGTCAAACTCTCCCCCGTACAAAGCTTAGAGTTGTACACCCCCTCGCTTTGAACGTCGGTAATAACTTGCAACGGTTAGCAGTAGCATTCTCTTTCATATTTTCTCTTTTTTCCACTATTTCCACAGTTCACTCGCTCCTTCAAATCGTCCCCTCCCACTCCTGTCCACCTACTGGCTCATTTCACCATGTGCACTTTTATCGACGTTACTCCTCTTCGTTTACGATTGTCGGGGGCACTGAAACACGAGCAAGGAGACGAACGAAAGAGGACTAAACAGAACGTAGAGAAGAAAAATAAAAATTATACGAAGGGATAGAGAACGTTTGTGCGAGGGGTAGTTCCCGTTCGAAGATTTACCAGCACCACAGTCAAGCCGTCAGATCTACCCTTTACTTAAGGAAATTGGTACCTCACAATAGTCAACTGGACCTCCGTGCTTTTTTCCCCTTCTTTCTATTTATTTTTATTTTGCCTATTTTCCAACCAACTGACGATAAGATGCATTGGCTTGTGCGTCGTTCTACACTGTCGAATATCCTCGGTTTAGCGGAAAGAGGATAAAAGAGGACGTACAGAAGAAAAATAAAAATTATACGAAGGGATAAAGAATGTTACTGCGAGGGGTGGTTTACGTCCGGGAATTTTCCAGCACCACTGACTATCCGTCAGATCTACCCTTTACTTAGGGAAATTGGTGCCTGACAATTGTCAACTGAAACTCCGTGTTTCTTTTTTGTTCTTTTCATTTTTTTTTGTTCTGTTTTCCAACCAACCGACAGTAAGATGCATTGGCCTAGCTGTCGGCAATTCTACATTGACCGGGATCCTCGGTTTGGCTTCTAGGGTTTGGCTGAAAACGGACAAAACAGAACGTAGAGAAGAAAAATACAAATCATACGGAGGGATAGAGAACTTTTCTGCGAGAGGTGATTTCCTCACAATTTTCAACTTTGCATCTCACAATTGTCAACTGAAATTCTGTCTTTCTTTTTTCGTCTTTTTATTTACTTTTATTTTTTCTGTGTTTCAACCAACTGACAATAAGATGCATTGGCCTGTGGGCAATTCCACATTGACCAAGATCCTCGGTTTGGCTTCTACCCTCGTGATTTATTATTATATCGTGCGTGCCGTCTAGGCGCGCGCGAGAGAATCTTAGAAACAGTCATATGGTAGTGGCACGTCTCCGCGAGGGACCTCGAAGAAATGTCGTTGTCGGTGTAAATCATTCGTCAGACGGTGACGTTTACGAACCCGGCAGCATTATCTCGGTAACCTGCCGATTGTCTCTGTTTCTCTCGCTGGCGCGATCCTCCGGAATCCTACGATGACGAGTGAGATGAACGAAGTGTGCGGCGGGAAGAGTGTGAATGAAGAGTAGGAGGGACAGCCGGGTACCGCTGATGAATCCGAAGACCGCTGGAACGAATGGACTATACATATATATATATATATATAAGTCTTTCGTCTCATTCTTGGTTCTCTCCTCGCCGCGACGCCCCTCCGGTGTTTCTCACCGACGAGTGTCACGTGTGCGAGGGAGAAATGGAGAGCGAAGGAGAAGCGGTCGTCTCCACTACCGGCATCGGGCAAACTCTGTTGTAAATCATATTTTTACGAGGCAGCCAGGATTCTTCACAGTACCAGACGCTGTCCGAGGACCGGTACGGCGAAAGGGAAGAGGAGGTGGAGGCCTCCTCATTGCCGAAAGAATGGTGCGCACGAACTGTTAACCGATGCGTGCCCTGCGTGGCCCGCCCGCGGCCGTCGATCGACTATTTTACGACCTCGTAATTAACGGCCCATCCGCGACGGGAGAGATAGAAAAGTTGCGGAGGGCAATCTCGTCCGACGCAACCTCGCGACCTTGGCTCATCGCGTTCGTGACCTTGTTTATGATCTTTCTTTTCTTTTTTTTTTGTAATTTTACAATTTTTATTTCTCACCGAAGATGCGATTGGAAAAGTTGAAAAAAGTGACGAGAAAAAAGTCTAAATTATTGTTGGATGTGTATACTTATTTTTTATTTATTTGTTTTTTTTTTGTATGTACGCCGTATTGATCTTGAAGATATGGGGTATATTCCATGTCAAATGAGCAGCCAATGTCGCTCGTTGTTGTCGATCTTGTTCATTTTTTAGTATGATGTTGTTAACACCCATAAGGACTTCGGAATTTTTTTCAGATTTTTTAATCATCAGTGAAACTTTTAAATCCTCGAAAAATCAGTTCCGAAAACGCCTCTTTTTATCTGAAAGAATTAACACTGATTCTATAACGAACATGGGCTGGCGATCTGACGTAGAATATCCCATATATATCATTCGTTTTAACAATTATGATAAGAAGATATCATGATATAAACTTGCTCAACGGTGCAAAATATCGATACAATGGAGCTGCTCCTGCAATTTTTCATATTCGAAAACGGGAATATTTTTACATGTTCAAAGAACCATAAAGAACACTCAATCGCGGGGAATTTTCGATTGAATTGTTTATTAGCGAGAAAAAAAATAAAACGCGTTTTGCTGCCTAAAATCGATGGACTCCTCAAAGAGCGTACTCGACGTGGTAGCATCGAAACCTAAATAGACAAAAGCGGTCGAAGAACTAAAATTTAATTATTGTCGCTCGATCATGAGATCGGGGAACCCGCGGGGAGGTCGAACGATTATCGGTACCGGAAAAGCGATAGCTTGGTGACAAATTGTTTATACGCGCTGTACGTTACACCGGACAAAGCGGTGCTCGCTCGAAGATCCGTGGACACGTGCTCGTAAAAAAGAGTTCCCCCGAACGGTTGGAGGATCGTGAAAGATTGCGAGTGATCGTAAAAGGGGCAAGAAGGAGGAGCGCGGCGGCAGGACCGAAGCGCGTTAGGCGCTGAGGGAGAACGGGGCGAAAGCCTGAGAGATCCTGAGGAGCGCTCGAGAACCCTCGGACTTGAGCGCATTAGCCCGGGGAAAGGAACAGTCTCGCGGACCTCTTGAGAAAGAGCCCGCGAAGGACGACGGCGACGAGCGCCGCCGTCCACAAGGGAAAGAAAGACCGCCGAGACCAACGAGAAAACGTATCCGGATAGTTTGTCGACTTCGGAGAAACGTTCGTTCGTCAATAATTTGTCATTAGTCCGAGCGGTTAATGTTTTTCATTGACCCGCGAGTGTCATGATTTACTCATTCGACTCGTTATCGGATGTCCCGCAGTCATAACTCCTCCGCGTCAGACCACATTCCGGCTCAAGTATAGAAAATCATGCACGCAAATTTATTCTGTGACCTATTCCAATATTTTTCATTCCACATCGAAGCTCTTCGATACTAGAACTACTGATAACGATTCGTCGCTCGTCACTCTAACCACCGCGATCTTCATTCAGAATTATTATTATTATCATTACCATTATTATTATTATTATTAATGTTGTTGTTGTTGTTGTTGTTATTAATACTTGAGAACGGCTATTAAGCTCAAATTCCTGGGGTAGGTAGAGAGGTTGATCCTCAATTTTTTGTTACAAAATGTAGCAAAATGCTTTGACTCGTAAAACATTATCATTATCATTATCATTGGCGTTATATTTCCACGAGAAATATGGTGTTATTTTTCCAACTGGTCTGGCAATATAATGGTTTTGCGGGATAGTGAGGGGGCTGGGAGGGAGGGGGACGGGGGTTGGTAATGACGGTGACGAAAGAGTAAGAGAAGCCGTACAGCGAGCTTCCAAGGGAACGGATGGGGCCCTCCGGAATGGAGTTGGCTGCTGGCTGGTCCGTCGGTCGGGTGCACGTATGAAAACTAAGTCCCCGGGTTTCATTTGACTGACTTTACGAGGCGGACATAAAATGGATTTTACTGTCGGCTAGTTCGCCAGTTCTCGAGTTCGTAACATTGCTTTGGCGAGCATAATATATCCCCCCCCCCCGGCCCTCCTCCGACCCCGCGTACGTTCCTCCTGTCCTCCTCTACCCGACTCCGACAGTCCCCGTGCATTATATCCTTCACGTCCTTGCCTTCCTTGCACCTCCGTACACGCCGGCGCGGCCCTCCCTCGTCCTCGGCTTCATCCTCTTCACTTCCCTTCGACGCTGCGAGAACGGAACTCTTGCCGAGTCCTCGTCTCGTCTATCCGGCTAGCCGGCGACGCGCTCTCCCGACGTTTTCCCTTATATCCTTAACCCGCCACCGCGACTTAAGTTTCCACCTCTCGCACTTAATGCTAAACTTTCCGGCATGAAAAATGTCGCGGGCGAATATACGGAGGTACGGAAAACTCACGATTTAATATCCGCCGGGAGACGCGGCGGTGAGCGAGCGAATCGACTATGCGCGGCTTCGCTTTATGCGATTCTACGCTCTACTTCCATTTTTTGTTCTTTTTTTTTATGTTCTTGATGTTTCCAGTTAAATTTTATATTTTTCTTGCTCGTCGTTCCTCCGCCGCGTCGCAAGTGCAACGGGCTTGGTTACTGGGAGAGCTTTCGGTGGAAACGAACGTCGGGCAGACTTGGGCTCTTCAGTCGCGAATCGCAACCAACTCTGAGATGGAAGTTAAGGAAAAATAATGCAAACAAAAAACGTCTCAGACGTTCAGTTTTATATCGTGTCCATGTGGATATATAGCCGTGTTGGCAGAGATAAGGCGGCAATAAAAGCTGACATCGGATTTGGTGTCACACAAAAAAAAAGAAAAAATAATCGTGGGGGCGTTCCAACTGTTTTTTTTTTTTTTTTGTTTACTTTATGATGTTTTATTTTGCAGGTATAAGAGTGCGTGTTCCTTTTTTAAATCCGCGAGTGTTACAAGAAATGTAATAATAAAGCAGTAGAAAGGACTCCGATAAACAAACAAAATTGATAAACAGAAATAATAATTTATGATATCAAAATTGCAGACTCATGAAATCTTTTTTTAACTTCATGATGTTTTATTGTATAAGCGTGAACGTTACACTTATAATACTGTAATATAATTCTTGCGCAGTCAAAAAATCTCCGATAATTAAAAAAAAATGTATCCGATAAATAAGAAATCCCAATTTACGATTTAACAAAAATACAGACTAACGAACGACTGTTTCTTTCTTCGTGTTTTAGATCTATCAGGGAGCGATTGGAAGTGTTCACGGACAGAACGAGAGACCGCAATTCCAAAGAAGTCGAATACCGTATAAATAATTTATCCGGTAGGTGCGGCAACGTATTCGTAACCGAAGAAACGAAGATCGGCGCTGCACAATTTAACCCCCAGCCCGGAGGGGAGCTGAGTTTCTCCCGTTCGCTGGACTGTCCGTACGAGCCTGGAGATGGATCAGGGCGTCCTCTTCTCGCGAACGAACTTCGCCGTCCGCTTTCCGAGAGCACAAACCAATCATCCGACCCTTTGTGGTACGCGACCACATCGGGCCACGCAATCCACAGGAGAAGTCGTGAGCTGCAATTATTGACCCCCCGAGCAGCGATTCCGTCGTACCAAGATCCAGCCTTCTTACAATTTCGTTGATATTATTTTGCACTTTGTTTTTTTTTTTTTTTCGCGACGCAAATATATTGCGAACGAGATTGGCCAAAGGCGTTTCCTGGTCATCGAAGGGCTGGGGGAGAGTCTCATCGTTTAGCGAAAGTCCCGTCTGTCGTGGCCTTTCGACGGTTGCCGATGTCGACGCGGTCCGTCAAATTGGCCCTGCTGTTCCTTCCGCTGGTGAGCCAGAAACTTGCCGGAACAGCAATTTTCCCTATCGTACAAACATCACCCAAAGACAGGCGGACGGACAGGAGGGCACACCATGTATTACCCGCACCCAGAGAAATAATTTATTTGACGCGCACCCGCAAATAAATATTCATTTGGTTTAAATAAATATTTAAATAGATTTAAGTAAATATTTATTTTTAATCAAATAAATATTTATTTTTTAATAAATCAATTTTTATTTTTTATTAAATAAATATTCATTTAAATCAAATACATTTTTTGTATCAAGTAAATATTTATTTGCGGTGCGCCCGTCAAATAAATGATTCTTATGGGTGCGCGAGATCGAATGCTCTAACGGCTAAGAACCGTTTTTCCGGAGGGATCGCGACAACGACCCTCTCAAGAAAATTCGCCGCTCGTGACTTCCGGTGGCGCATGTTTAATTTTTTATTCTTTATTTATTGTGATATTAGGATGAAAGTCAGATTTAAGGTGCCGAATGGAGACTCGCCGAAGGATCGTATTGGTCGATTATTATCGAATGAGAATAAAACTACAAAAAAAAAAAAAAAAAAAAAACAAGCAAAAAAAAACAACACGAATTGATCGTTCGAGGAGATACGCGCCAATTTATTAAATAAATCGTTGGGCAACTTTCGGCCTGTCTCCGTTGTACGCGGCACGTCGGACTCGAGAAATTCTTAGCATCGCTTAGGATATAAGACAAAAAAAATTAAATAAAAGTGTTATTTTTTTTCGTTTGTTCACTAGTTAAATGTAAATGTTATTATTTGTTTGTTTTTTTTTCTTATCGTTGATATCGATCGTCTTAGGTTTGCCAAATTTCTCGAGAAATCCGATGCACGCATCAACGTTTTAATGAATAAAAAAAAAGATGAAAAAGATTAGAGAAAAAAAACTGTTACGTAATGTCGCCATATTTTCTAAAAGAGAGTAACTCCAAACCGTATCGTAATATTTAGTATATATATATATGTATAAATATATGTATATGTATTTACCTATATATATGCATATAGATATATATATGTAAATGGGTGGAAGTAGGAGGGGGCGAGGGGGAGGGGAAAGTGGAAGCGTGTCACGTTAGTGATTCAAGTCCTTTTCGGTGATAAGCAGACACGATGGGTAGTATTATAAGGATGCCAGGATTTTGTTATTTTTTCCCCTCATTTCTTTTTTTTATATCAATAATTAACTCTGTAAAATCGCAGCTAAATTGAAAAAAATGCTTTACAACGAAAGCAACAATCAAGGCATTTTGTAATAAAATTACTGAGAATCTTGAAGATGCTGAGGAACAGGACTCGCTGAAATCGCCCCGATTGTTCCTAAAGTCTCGAATCGTCTGATAAAAAAAAGACCGACTATAAAAAAAAAGATCGTACGGGACTCTCGATGTAATCTAAATTAACCGCTTCAACGAACCCCCTTACATGGCAATAATAAAACTAAATACAAAAAAAAAACAAAAAATCTAAGTAAAATAAATTTAAAACGAAAAAAATATAGAAGTTCGCACCGAATGAAAAATGCAATTCAATTTCTATGTCTGTCCGTACTCTCATAGACTTTTACCACTCGACACATACATATGGTCACTGCGGCGGAGATCGATATTATATGTACAGAGGCGGATCGCGGCTGGTGGTGATGTTCACGATGTGTACGGTGTAAAAAGTGTGCTTTTTTATATTCTCGTATCACGCAAGAAAAACGCAGGTGTCTGAGCAAGAGCGAAAAAAAAATTACGAATGAGAACTTATCGTATCGCCCCGTGTGCATCATCTATTCGCCGCGAGCCCGCGACGAGACCCCGTCGAAAGTGATCCGAACTTAAAAAAATGAAATGAATAAACGAACTTGTGTACCTACTTTATCGATCTACCTGTACTTACAAATCTGAACGTCGTAATTATTTATTGGACGAAGCTATGGGCTCTCGTAGGCTTTTATGACAAAAATAAATAGTGAAATATTGAGTGTACAGTGTGGCAATGAAGGGGGACGGGGGAAGGAGGAGGAGGGGGAAGGGGAAATTAAACTGACGAAAGTGATTCGTTACGAATGGAGAGGGTGTTGTATTCCTCTTGATAAACGCACGAATCGTCTATTTGTGGATTCCGTGTACTTGGCTCATTCTAATTGTTAAATTATAATATACGAATAAGGATATAAATTATTGTCGCTTGTCTCATTCGTCGCAAAAGAAAAAAATGTCATCGTGCCGCGCGTCGGCCCGCCGTTCGTGAGGTAAGTTTTATATTTGTTTATTTTTATGAAAAACTGGCTGAGCCTGATTGCAAGTCGATGAGAAAAACCGTCGAGCGATTTGAAATAGTGCACAGTAAAGAGAGTTTGTACTTTAGCAAGAACTTATTGACCACAAATGTCCACAACCACAGGGAATCACCATCGAGCGATTTGAAACAGTGAGAGACATCCGATTAAACAAGGCGAAAAAAACAGTACGGAATATAATTAGCGAATAACAGGGAAAGCGTAAAAAAGATGGATGTTAAAAAATAATTCAACTCAATTTATATATTTAGATAGATTTATATTAATGATATCATCACGCGTCTGATAAGTTGATTGATAAAAAAAAAATTGTTCTTTTCACTGTCGATCCCGTCGGACAATCAACAATTTCTTCCATCGACATTGTCCGCTTGTTTATCAAGATGATCGAGGTTAAAAAAGAAGAGTAAAAAAAAACTTGAATAAGAACGCTGTTGATTTAAAAAGTCTGCGCTAACTCGGTGCCGCAGACAGCGATCTCCGAGTCGTAAAAACGGCTCAAAGAACCGAACGACTTACGAGCGTGTTCTTTTTTTGGTGTGTTACCTTTTGTTGTTCCTCTTTTTTGTCCCCATACTCGACCGTAACGTAGGAACACGATGGAGGGTATAGATCGTTCGCGTAGTGTGGAGCACAGACGCGAATAACTCACACATGGATCGGGGTGGTTGTGCATCGCGTTGCGCGCGTTCGCTCTCCCTCACCGCGTGTGTATTTAGTTGGGAAGTTGCCGGGCGTCGTAACCGCTCGAGTGCACGGATTCGCGTAGGCCTATAAAAGTCTCCGTAAAGTTTAACTACCCGGTCTCAACATAAACTATGGAGTATATTGCTTAGATAGCGAAGAAATACTCTACACGGGGCGACTCCTGCCGGGGCCGTTTATTCGTCCGAGCGCGAATAACCGACTGTGTAGCATCGAGCTTTTATTCGACGATTCTTTTGCTGCCGTCTAACGGCTCCTCTGAGGGGAATCGCCGAACGCGTTGATCCTTCGGTGATGTTGCGACGCTGTTTCCTGTCGTTTTTAAAGTCGCAACTTCATTTATACGAACGAAATGATAATACAGCTTATCGCTAATATCGTCGTTTTCGTCAAAGGTGCGTTACATTCTTGCATGGGAAGCGACGACTATTTCAAGATTTCTTATTCGTCGGCTGGCTTGTCTCGAGCAGGTATGCATGGTAAACTGAAGAGACGTTGAACTTTCGACAACTAATCTTCAAGTACCTGATAACTGTATCTGACCTTCTTTTATGTTAATGTCTGAACACGCTTTATTCCAATAAAAAAAAAATGACATTCGCGATTGAAAATAATTCACGTGGGCGACACGCTTTAGCGTGAAGATATACTTCGGACAGCGATACCATTCCAGCCAGGCCGGGATGAAAGGTCCCATTGGTGCGAACGTTTACATTTCGACCGCAAATACCAAGCGACTCTTACCGGTTTTTCAGGCTTACCGGCGTCTTTTACAAGTATGTTAATATTATTTTTATACGAGCGTCGACAATTGGCTTGTTCATTGCAATTATGCATGGTTTTGTCAATTTACGCTGCAAATCTATAATTATCCAACATTAGATATGTAAAGTATTAAATGATTCGATATGTTAATGCGAATAAAAAAATTTGCATTTTCGGCGAAATTGCGAAAATTATTCTGAATTATGTGGCTTTAATGGGAATTAAGTAATCGGAGCCGACGCTGGTGACACAGATTTCTTTCTGTCCGTCGGGCATATCCGGAATCGTGACGCTCGACTCTGGCGTAGGAAATGCAGCCGCGCGCTTCCTTATCTGTGTTATCTAATAACATGATAAAACGTTGACCGGCGTGACCGTCGCTCATTTGCAGCAACAAGTGCCCGGTGCTCGCGAACAATTTTGATTCCCGCGGGTAATTGGCCGAGATTGCGCAATACCTCTATTATTCGTAGCTTCACGTGTCGCGCCGATACATAACGTCCCGCCCCTTCGGCATCGATCGAGGTCGGAACTCGTCTGTCTCCCGAGATCGAGAGGCCGATCGACATATTCATCAGAGACATTTTATGGAACAGTATTATCGAACCGGTAGTAGTAAGTATGTAAATTATCGGAGCAAGACTTAATTTCCACGGAATAATTAAGTTTGTTGCTGTTTTTATTTATCGTAAATCAACAGTGAAGCAGAAACATAATTTTCAGTATGTGTATTTATGAAAAGAAACAAACTAAAGCGGCAATTTTCTTTCCACTCGGTTATGTAGCGGCTTTCATGGCATTCGGTTATTTATTTCCTGACGTGTGGTTATTTATTTGGTGGTTATTTATTTTCTGGCGTGTGGATTGTTGTGTAATTACATTTCACTACATTTTAGTCAAGCTTCTATATTTGTCGACGCTTGAAACAGCGAGTTCTGGTTAATTATTACAGTGTGATTTTAATGAAGCAATCAATTTTGTTACGAGTTATTGATACTGCAATGAATGTAATTTTTTTTTGTAACGTATGCACAATAAGTTGCATTTTTCGGCGAGTGCTACGATCACACGAGTTACGAAAACGTTTTTCACACGAGTATCGTACAAAATGTTATTTCACGAGGTGTGAAAATAGGGCTTTTACGCACGCTCCTCATACTTTACGTACGCTGGCTGTACAGCGCCACATCATACGCGGCATGCGATGTGAGTCAATTCACAATGTGCGTATAAAGTCCGCTTACCGCATTCATATAGAAAATTACTTTTTTTTTTGTACTCACGACTGCCCAAAGGGCAGACGGGATTTATTCGCTACATGACGATCACGTGACCGCATGTCTTTTTTTTTGGTATTCACCCAGATAGAAAAACGTGCCGTCAAACGGGTATCGTATCGTTGGTACCGTGCCGTCGCCGTGCCGTCATTTTTCTATCTGGGCAGTGTTCTTTGAATCGACAAAAAATCTCTTTGATCGACAAAATCGACAAAAAATCATGACCTATGTTTTCTCTTCAGGTTTTGTTACGATTCGATGCGAATTTACAGAGATAAAGACTTTCTGGAAAAAAGTATGCTTCTCTATATAGAAATTTCAACGAGACATGACGCCATTTGCATTTTCACCGTGTGTCGTAGCTAATTTCACAGTGGCTCAATACACGATCTCCCGAGCATTTTGCGTTTCGCTACGAGTCATTAAATCCAGATGATTTTTTATAGACTTCCGGAGCATTCGCGGAATCAACATGGTTGCTATACGATAAGGAAGAGACCACGTTGACAAATTGACAAGTTACCACGCGACAGCTGACTCGCCGGCAATCGGTTACTGTAGGACACCGCGTTGCCAACCAGGCTTTCACAGCAGAGGACAACATTGCCAGAGCAATTTTCGAGCACAAGTTCCGCATTCAAGAATTTTCAAACAAGCAGTTTGGCGATAGTTGCTGCGAAATAAAAAATTGCCTTGAGCAATTTTTCAAAGTTAAAAAGAACTGGTTTATTTTTGTTTGTATATTTCATTATATGGGAGTAAGTCGAGTGTGTAAAGTTTTTCCCGGTGATTGAGAACGGGGGTTGGATGGACGCTTTAACCTAAAAAAAAAATGAAATATACATTTTTTTCACACGTTTACGCAGAACGCTTTTGCCGGAGTAACGAATAAGCCTGTACGTTTCACTGCCGCAAAGAGCTTCGGCCAGTCTTTCGAATATTTATGTTTTGTAAAATAAAATGATAATTGATTTCCCGAACATAACCTCTTCGTTGTGTATACAACACAGTCCATTTTGTGTATACAAACTTCGCAAGGCCAAAACGTATGGCTCGATTTATTAATTTTTTTCTTCATACTTTGTTTGCATTTATGTTTCATAAAGTCAAGTAATAAATGGTTTCTCGAACGTAAACTCTTCATTGTGTACGCACGGCAGTCTGTTTGCGTAAACAAATATTGCAAGGTTGAAACGGATTCTCCATTTATTAATTTTTGTTATCACACCTTGTTTCCATTCATGTTTTATAAAGTAAAATGACAATGCATTTTACAGTCACAGTGCATTTCCTTTTATGTTGTGTAAAGTTCAATGATAATTGGTTTCTAGAACATAAACTCTGCGTTGTGTGCACGACGTAGTCCATTTACGTATACAAACCTTGCAAGGTCAAAACGGATCACTCGATCTATGAATTTTCTTCATTGCACTTAATTTGCATTTTCAGACATAAAAAGTAAACCCGACAACTCATGGAAAATAAATAATATTTCTTTCCTTGCCAGGCAAAATGAATCCAGAAAAATCCCATGCTGCGATGAATCCAGAGATATCCAAAAAGATCTTGCAATTCGAATCGTTCGTGAACGACGTTCTGAGAGCCGATCTAGGAAAGCTGGCGGAGAAGTTGGACGCGAAAAACGAGGAATTGTCAGAGTTTCTGCAACTGAAGAGCGTCATAAGAACCCTGAAGAACACGAGCAGTCCCGAAAGTGGCTTCAAGACGAAAGTAGACATAGGAAACAATTTTTTTGTTCAAGCACACGTGGAAGATCCTTCCCAGATATTGCTGGACGTTGGTCTCGGATATTACGTAGAGTTCACTCTGGACGATGCGCTGGTCCTCATCGACGTTAGAGTGAAGCTCTTGGAATCGGCGATTAAAAATTTACGAACGGAAATCGCTAAGACCAACGCCCACATTAAAGTCATTCTCATTGGGATAAGCGACCTGCAGGGTATGAACTAGAAAATTTGTATATTTAAATACTTTCCGAAGATGTATAATATTGCGTTAAATAGTTGTTTATTCTTTGTACGCAAACGAATACACCTGTAAATAGCTGTAACACACATAGTACATGCAATAAACAAATCGAATTGTGTGTAAAATATTTTTACGTCGCTGCATCATCTCGCGTGCATTGAAAATTGTCGACGAATAAGTGTGACTGACGAGCATCGAGATGAAGAGATTATTACACTTCTTTACGGGCAATAAATTACGCGTATCGCATAATCTATCTTGCGCAATAATCTATCGCGTACAACAATCTATCGTGTACAACAATCTATCGTGCACAACAATCCATCGTGCACACCAATTATTATACACAAACGAATACACCTGTAAATAGCTGTAACACGCATAGTACATCCAATAAACAAATCGACTCGTCTGTAAAATATTTTAACGTCGTTGTCACATCGCAGCGTGTATTAGAAATTGTCGTCTAATAAGTGAGACCGATGCGCACCAGGGCAGAGAGATTATTACACTTTTTCACGGACAATAATTGCGCGTATTGCATCATCTATTGTGCGCAATTATTACCCTTTGACTCGAAATTATGTATTTATGCTGATGACCTATCGTCATCGTCTGGCGGTACATCGAGTGTACAGAGTGATTCAAAAAGATACATCGTTCGCTTTTTTTTAATTGAATAATCACCCCGACGAGCTGTTAGTTTCGAAGATTGATCGTCGTGGTCGACTTGAGATGATAGACGGACCGTCGATACTGCCGTCGTCTATGGTGACGGTATCTTGGATGAAAAACAAAATTTAATCAAACGGAGTTAAATAAAAACGAGCGTGTGGTTTAATCACCACGTTGTCGCGTCACTTGTCGCAACGTAACCGGTATAAAAGTTGGAACGGGCGACTCTGTATAAGCCGGTTGAAAAAAGAAAAAAAAATTCAAGAATGACTCGCTATGAATTATCCGATATGCAATTCAATGACTTTGGAAACGAAATCTTACATAATCGACAATGGTCGCGCAACGCTGTTCCTGCTGTTCATTTGATAGAATGCGAGCACGGCAATTATTCGGGCGTTCTGCGACGGAAATGCTTTTCATACCCACGATTTCAACGATTCGGTTGGACTGACCGATGTCGGTCTTTCTTTTACCGACTCGGATACTCGCGGAAGGTTGGATGTAATACAATTAAGATTTTTTTTAATTTTGCTTCCTCATAGATAAATGTAGTATGAAATAATTCTAGAAATATTTTCAATCTTTCAAATCTTACAAAAAGTTGTTCACAGATGGAGTATGATCACCCGATGTTCCTTATTAAATTTGCGGAGAATCAAATTTATGTCACTTTGGATTTTTTTAATTTTATGAAAAATTAGTACTTCATTTTAGAGATAATTTTTCGTATTGAATATTCATCTATGATTAAAATAAGTGGTCGATTCGTGATTGACGTAGAAAAAAAACATTAAGTTTATCGGATATTGTTGTAGCCAAAATTGCAAAAAATGAGTCATTTTGCGGATTTTCAAATATCGATTTCTTTGCTCCCCGAGAGCATCGTGCAAAAACCCAGGCGCCTATCACGTTCTACGGCAGGAAATAGGTAAGATGATATAAAGGGGTTGAAAAATCCAGATAAAGAGGCATCATTTTGATTTCTTGAGTAAAAAACGAAAGTGCCAAAAACAAAATAAAAAAATCAGCCGCGCATAATTCCATGTATTTCGTTAAAGTTTCTAATTACTTTTTCGACCATTCCGAATAATCTAGCCATTAATCAATTTATTTTAGAAGCACGTTTGCGATACTCGTATTCAACTAAAATGTTTTTTTTTTTAGAATCTGCAGGAGATTATTATCATCATCCAGAGGCGTTCATATCTTTCTAGCGATATTGTTTAATAATCTGCGACAATTTGAAGGATCTCGGAGCGCTGCAAAGCCTGAAAATTTGACGACACGTCGACGACTAAAATTTCCTTATACCCTCGCTAAAGTGTTTCCTCAATAGCCTTTGTTAAATTTTTAAAATCCGATCACTTATGCAGCCACGGAGAACTAGCTTCCATAGCATTTTTCACCCCTTCGATTACTTCCTTTAACTTTGCATCTTGTGCATTCTGTGACAAGTCAAGCAGACACCGAGGTGCGCAACTTCATAGTTAAGGGCATGCAACCTTCATTTGAAGTGTTTGCCAGTGTGCTTATGCATACATTAAAGTTCCCCTATTGGCATCCCTCTACTTCGTAGGCTCATTGCCTATCCAGGGTTCCGAAGGTGTTTCTAGATTCTTTAAAGGGCTCGAACAGACTCGGGTGGCTTGGTTTTATATCGAAAAGGCGGATGAAATGGCCTCGGAAATTGAGTTAAGGCAAAAAAATGTATTACTAATATCATTTGATTATTGAACATCGTATTCTCAATTTTTTTTCTTCACGAGGATCTAAAATAATATCTTCTTCAAGGACTACTTATAAACGAGCTCCACGACTTGGTAATGACTGGTTAGATTTTAAAAGTTTGCTGAGGTCTCCTCGTGACCTCGGTAATGTTAAGATGCATTGAATTTTTATTTTTTTTATTTTTTGAAGATATAGCTAGAGAGAATTCACCCAAGTCATTTGCGGTCTTGATTATTTCAAGCTGGCCGCCCAAATGGATCATCGAACAGCGAAACCTGTTTTGCCCACAGGTGTTAACGCAATACCAGCAGTCGATATCGACGACATCGACGTTTTTCGCTAGCGGCGCGTCAGGAATCCCAGGTGCGTTTTCCGGTGATAGGAAACTGTTTTATCGAACTTTGTACGATGTACCGACATTTCCGGTAACACGGGTCCGTCACATGGCGGTCTCGGGCGCGGCTGATCGAACTATAATGCAGCCAGAGTTAAACCCTCCAGGCACTATTTCGACTTTCCTGGTCCAACCCGATACTTGTCCAAAAATATCCTCACCATCTCACCCCTTTAAAACAATTTTTTTTCGACAAAAAACCACTATATGCTGCTTCCGTTAGCTTCGTCAAGTTTCAATTAGCACGCTCCTACATTATGATTCCACCGCCATCATCAATTAATGCCTGATAAAATATTGATGCAATTATGAAAATTGTTACTTCCATATCGAGTCGAAAGAAAGAATGTTTTAAATTAGTTGGGCAAGAGATTGAAATGGTCCGCATATTAATTTCCGCATATCGATGGTTCAATTAAATAAAATATGCAGTTCTGCTCTTGGGACAAATGGAGGTAATAATAATTTCAGCCTCGGTCATAAATAATAAAGATTATTAATAATTCTACGCGTCCTCGTGGTCTCGCTTTTCTTTTTCGAGATGGAGGACGGTGCGCGCCGGCTACCGTTCTCCCTTGCAACAAAGTGGCCTCATTTGTCACTGTGTTTCGGCCCCGTGACAGTAGGGAGACTCCGAGACAGTGAGACGTTCGTACATGCATACGAGGTGCTCGCGGCTAATCCTGATTCTAATGACAGCATACTGGGAAGCCGTATATCCATGCTGGGCCGCGTGTAGTAACTCTCACCCATAGCCAGACACTGGCATTTACCTCAGGGCTGATAGCACCCCCTGCGCTCACGGAGTAATTTTTCTTTTTTTTCAAAATTATGAAAATTAATTTTTTTTAATTCATTCAAAATTTGTATCGAAACAATTTTCACTCTCCGGCGAATAAATAAATTGATAAATTTCTCATCTCAGTTAGATGTTCCGCTCGCACCATCCGTCGATAATAGCGGGAGGGTGGAATAGAACAAGACGAGATTCCGCGGTAGTACGATGCATCGGCGAGTACATTGTTGTTAAAAAAAATATTGAACAATAATTAAATGAATGAAAATAATGAATCAACGTCTCGCGTTGATTAATTTAATCGACGGAGAAACGAGAAAAGACCTCACGAGTGCGTTCACTGGGGGGTGGAATTATTTAACCGGGGCCTCCCGGAGAAAGGAGACGGCACTGCACCTAAGCCCCTGCCGGGGGTGCTTGCCCTGTGGATGAGCGTAACTTGAACAGTAGACCATCGCCCTGAAAGACAGTCGTCGGTGCTCGGTGCGGTACGGTACGGTCAACTATCCTGCGCAACTGCGGCATTTATATCCTTCGAGCGACGAAGAAAAAATTCTTTTTCGGGTCGAATGAAGGAAATTTAAAAACAAAAAAAAATACCGACGACGCCACAAACGAGTACAAACAAATAAAAAAAATATTTTAATTAACAAAAATAATAAGAAAGCTGCGGGTAAAGTGTCTATGCAGATTGAATCGCGTCAAAGTTCGCCGTTAAAGCGCAACGTTGCGGTAATCGTATCGATCGAAAGCGCCATAAACCGTCGTCGCGCGTGACATTCGCCGCTCAGCGCGGACCCTGGCACTGCTCAAGGAATTTAAATGTGCAGCACGAGAGGTGAGGCCGCAGGATGAAGTAGCTGTGAATCACGGATAACGTATAGTTCCATTGGCATTGCTTTTCCTGTAATCGGTTTACCAAAATTCGACACTTCGTAGGAGTTCGTTTACGAAACGGAGGGCCAGTAGGATGTGTAGTTAGGGTGGTTGGGGGGGGGGGGGGGTGGTTGGTTTGCTGCAGCGCGGGTATACCTTAGGGACTGAGGATATAGGACGAAGTAACGAGTGCCTTGCTACCGTGCAGATATCGAATTCCTAGTTGCAGCTCCGGTACACACAGCGGGCGGTCCACGACTGTGTCAGCAACGTTACATCATGTGAGGGATGCAGGTCGCGGGGGAAAGAGAGAGGCAGACAGATAGATAGATAGAAAGATGGAAAGATGGAAAGATGGAAAGATGGAAAGATGGAAAGATGGAATGATGG
The DNA here is from genome assembly GCA_964017025.1 of Stenichneumon culpator. Taxonomy (NCBI): domain Eukaryota; kingdom Metazoa; phylum Arthropoda; class Insecta; order Hymenoptera; family Ichneumonidae; genus Stenichneumon; species Stenichneumon culpator. Next base: position 17,231,705 of record OZ024776.1, read on the forward strand.
AAAGATGGAAAGATGGAAAGATGGAAAGATGGAAAGATGGAAAGATGGAAAGATGGAAAGATGGAAAGATGGAAAGATGGAAAGATGGAAAGATGGAAAGATGGAAAGATGGAAAGATGGAAAGATGGAAAGATGGAAAGATGGAAAGATGGAAAGATGGAAAGATGGAAAGATGGAAAGATGGAAAGATGGAAAGATGGAAAGATGGAAAGATGGAAAGATGGAAAGATGGAAAGATGGAAAGATGGAAAGATGGAAAGATGGAAAGATGGAAAGATGGAAAGATGGAAAGATGGAAAGATGGAAAGATGGAAAGATGGAAAGATGGAAAGATGGACAGATGGAAAGATGGAAAGATGGAAAGATGGAAAGATGGAAAGATGGAAAGATGGAAAGATGGAAAGATGGAAAGATGGAAAGATGGAAAGATGGAAAGATGGAAAGATGGAAAGATGGAAAGATGGAAAGATGGAAAGATGGAAAGATGGAAAGATGGAAAGATGGAAAGATGGAAAGATGGAAAGATGGAAAGATGGAAAGATGGAAAGATGGAAAGATGGAAAGATGGAAAGATGGAAAGATGGAAAGATGGAAAGATGGAAAGATGGAAAGATGGAAAGATGGAAAGATGGAAAGATGGAAAGATGGAAAGATGGAAAGATGGAAAGATGGAAAGATGGAAAGATGGAAAGATGGAAAGATGGATAGATGGAAAGATGGAAAGATGGAAAGATGGAAAGATGGAAAGATGGAAAGATGGAAAGATGGAAAGATGGAAAGATGGAAAGATGGAAAGATGGAAAGATGGAAAGATGGAAAGATGGAAAGATGGAAAGATGGAAAGATGGAAAGATGGAAAGATGGAAAGATGGAAAGATGGAAAGATGGAAAGATGGAAAGATGGAAAGATGGAAAGATGGAAAGATGGAAAGATGGAAAGATGGAAAGATGGAAAGATGGAAAGATGGAAAGATGGAAAGATGGAAAGATGGAAAGATGGAAAGATGGAAAGATGGAAAGATGGAAAGATGGAAAGATGGAAAGATGGAAAGATGGAAAGATGGAAAGATGGAAAGATGGAAAGATGGAAAGATGGAAAGATGGAAAGATGGAAAGATGGAAAGATGGAAAGATGGAAAGATGGAAAGATGGAAAGATGGAAAGATGGAAAGATGGAAAGATGGAAAGATGGAAAGATGGAAAGATGGAAAGATGGAAAGATGGAAAGATGGAAAGATGGAAAGATGGAAAGATGGAAAGATGGAAAAATATATATATATAGATAGATAGATACATGGATAGAGAGATAGATGGACATATAGATGAATAGATAGATAGATCGACATATAGATAGATGGATGGATGAATGGATAGCTAAAGAGTCCTGCGCCGTTATCGAACTCTGGCTCGATCAACTATTTACCCTCAAGCGTATCGTATAGACCGCCGTTGCGAATCTGCGCTATCGATTTTTCAACCCCTTCTCGCGGCTCTACTCCCATTTACAAATCAGTATAGTATCACTATGTATACAAGCTCCGTACCATTGCATGCGACCCTACGAGCAATCTATATATGTGTTGATGTATATATACATCATACAAGTTTCTCTCTCTTTCTTTCTCTTGCTTCTTGCAGGTATACTATCGCCAGGTAAAGGAAGCTAACATCCGGACACCAGTTCAGTAAGGCCTTGGTACAGTGACGAGGACTCTTTAACTCGGATGTCCCTCTACACTGTATATTGTGTAATACAATAATAATAATAATAATAATAATAATAATAATAATAATAATATTAATAAATAAAATAATTCAATGACATGCATAAAACGGTGTTGAAATGGTGATTATGAAAACTCGCGTTCACGTAAGACTTCTGATCGGGATATACAGTTTTTTCTTGTTGTTTTGTTGTTGTTCTTTTCGTGAATATCGTAATCAATGAATCGCCTGTCGGTCACCGGAGCTCGTCTCGGAATTAACGAACTCATTTGTCAGTCAGACTGATTGCTAATTATCGAGTGAGCTCTCGCGGTCTCCTTGCGATGCAGCTTTCACCCCCGATCGGCGATCCTCCTCAGCTCGACGGAATATCTATTGTCATCCCTTTTTAATTTTCTTCTTTTTTTGTCCGCGCACATCACCGTCGCTCCTCATCGGTCGTAGCGCGCAGCAAGGCAAAATACTCGCCGCACTTTGCCAGATAACGACGCTCCATGATAAATGCTTGATACGCGCGGGTCGCATGCCCCTCTTTTCTATCACTCTTCGCCTCCTCTCTTTCCATCTCGCGCGCGCGCCATCGCCGCTGCTGTCCCGGCTTGTAATTAAAAGAGATAAAGCAACCCCTTGTGACGAATGGGCTAGGTGGCTCGAGCATCTAGTCCTTAAATTATGTGTGGCGTGACAGTACGCGTAAAGTTGTAACGCACCCAGGTCAGCACCGTCCGCACTCGTGCATCGTCCGCTTAAAATAAAAGTCAGTGAAGTCACGAATATCTTCATATGCGAACGAGGAAGGTGGATTTCTAACTCATCGGTCGAGCTATCGGCTCTGCAGAGGGTAAACGATAAAAGAAAAAAAAAATTCCTAACGTATGCACGTAAAATCCCGCTTTCCGTTCCTGTGAATAGTGCACAGAAAACCACTTTTTCGCATTGCGCACGCGTACAAACCCAATATGGTATTTTTTCCGGCACTAATGCGAACAGGTGCTTTTCTACGCAGACTTCACGGGAAGGACACGCGTGATTTTCGTGAATTTCTTAGGAAAAATTATGTGAATGAGATGGGAGTAGAAAAGGGAGTTCTGACTCGTGTGATGCCGCACTCGCCTTCGGCTCGTGCGGAATTTCCACACTCGTCAAGAACTCCCTTTCTACGCCCTTGCCATACAAATTACTATTGTGACAATCTTTCTTGTTTTCTTCCTTCATTTTTTGTTGTACAGAAAAGAGGATGATGAACACTCACCGGGCATTCAAAGACCGTCATGCCAATGACGATCTTTGAATTTAGCTGGCATGAACAATTTAACAATGCGCTCCAGGCCTTCGAGGCGCCAGTGCATCTCTCATTGGCACGGTAAAAGGCCTCAAGGAGGGGGGGGTTAAATAATTTCGAAGAATGACTGGTTGAAAACTCGGATAAAATGGAATTAGCCGCGTGCGGCGCGCGTATCCGAGCGATCGGCGACTAGTTGCAAAGCCGTTGAGAACGGTTCTCGTCGGGACTGTAGCAGATACCTGGTATATTCCGGTTGTCACTTTTACGTTTATTATCGTTCTACATATTTATATACTCTTTTAGATAAAAATCTGTGACAAACAGACGTGTCGCCTCAATGAAAATGGTTTTCAATAAAACAAATATTTTACATTAAAAAAATTAAAAAATCGTTAAAGAAAAATTAAAAGTTGCAAAGTAATTTCGCGCACCACTTCCTCTATGAGGAAACCGAAATCAATCAACCAACTTTTTCATAGAGAAAGTTATGCGCAAAATTGTAATAAGTGAGGATGGGCAAATTACTTTGCAGCTTTTTCAAGTACTCTGACACTAAAATCTCGATTTTTGATGTTTTTTTTTTTCAAAAATATAGTGTCCTCCACGAAGCAGAAATAGATCCCTCCTGTCCGTACGAAGATTAATGAAGACTGTTAGTGCGCTGTACATTCGCAAAGTTCCATAAAAAAAAAACAAAAAAAAAATGATTCCAATGCGCGATTCATTCGCGCGTCTTAAATAATGATTTACCGCTGCCGCCGTTTGATAGCCTTGGTTTATTGTGTACGCCGATAATTGCACCGCCGCTGTAAAGCCCGGTAACCGATAGCGGGTGCCGTAACGATACGAAACCGTGACAATTAGTACGTACCGAGAAATACCAGGTCTCCGCCGACTGCGACCGCGTAAAATTTTCGAAACCGCTTATTCGCCCTCGTTTAATTTGCCAAACGTTTCTCAAAGGATCACAACGATTATTGTCCCGATGACCCGAGCGTTGCACATTGAAACGTCGATTCGAGGTTCGCCATCGCAACCGTGCTGCGAAGGTACGCGAGGAAATGATAATCGCTTGCACGAGGCGCTCTTGCGCGGTCTCGGTACACTATGTGCGCACCCGTATTACGAGAGTGAGTCTGCAACCTGCCGTGCGCGCTTGTTGTTATCTCACTCTCATTGCTGCCATTCCCCTCTCTTCCTCGTTCAAGATCTAATCTCCGGCTACATCCGCTAACTTTAATTCTGTAATCCGCTAACTCTGTCACTTCGTCGGTCCAGTAGCGGACGAGAGTCGCTCGACGAAGCAGACGACCAACGCTGAGGGATCCCTCTCGGTCGCGTACCATCCTCGTGCGCGATCGGAACAGTCAAAAACATTTCGCGGCGAACCACCGAAATTTCGATAAGTTTGCAATAATCGCGACCAATTATTTTTTTATCTGTTTACCCTACAGGACATGGGGCCCGCAGAGGCGTATCGCTACCTCATAGAGGAGATATCGGGTAAGATTACCATTTATTACCATTTGTTATATTATTATTATCTCCATTTTTGAATACTTGTTCCTATGACGTATTTTTGACAAATTTTTTGAATTGTGCCAACAGATCCGAGGGTGGCTGATTGGCCTCTGATGGCCAGTCCGATTCCCGTGGCATCGATACTTCTCGTCTATCTCGTCTTCATCCTCTACCTTGGCCCAATGTACATGAGAAATCGTCCACCTTACTCTTTACACAAAGTCATGATATTCTACAACGTGTTCGTCGTTTTCGCCAGTGCTGCAGTTTTTTACGGAGTGAGTTAAATTATTTAAAAATTAAAAAAAATGCTTCGAAGACCATAGAAAAATGTATGAGGATAAGTGCAGCATGCTTGTCGTTTATACTTTCAGCTGCTGACGTCGGGCTTCACGACAAGTCTATCGTGGGGATGCGAGTCTGTGGATTATTCATCCAGCGCCGAGGGAATGAGCGTGAGTATTTCAGACACTAAATAATATTCCCTTGGGCATACACACATTTGTTGTTTTGTTTGCACCGACAGTCTGGTTTAAAAATTCTAACACGACATGTATCGATTGCATAAGAAGATAACGCCGTACACTGTGGACAAGCACAGTCTATGTGCTTTGCTGGGGCTGGACCGTCGATGCAAACTGTGCAAAATAAAAAAAATAGGAATCTTTTATTGATTCGATTGGCAAAGATTGGTAAAGTATCGTAATGTGGATAAATCTATAGTGACATTGAATTTTGGATGCTGAAATTAAATTTTAGATCCTTAAATTGAAAAAGGATGGTCCATATTCGAAAACGACAACAATGTTGCAAGATTGCCCAAGATTTGCCAAATTCATTTTGCAGCTGTGCATTTTACGGTCGTACAATTAAACAAGGCAATTAGCCACAATGTATTCACACAAGGGCGCAACTAACTTACAATGTCATAATTGTGTAATTACCGTGGGGAAAACACGAGCGTATTCAGGTTAAAATTAATTAACTTTCGAAGCAACATATGATGCAAAAAATTACATTTACCACAAAAAAATGCATTTCGTTTATTTATGATATTGTGATAGTCTCCAATCATCAAATTTGTTTATACGTTGATTAATCATCGATTTATTATTGAATCTGACCCAATTTTATTCCCGTTCATTGCAGATGGCCAGGTGGGTATGGTGGTTGATGCTACTCAAGCTATGCGAACTCGGCGACACGGTAATCTTCGTTCTTCGCAAGAAATACAAACAGTCATCCTTCCTGCACATCTATCACCACGTCACTACCGCTAGTCTTGCCTGGGTCGCGTGCAAATACGCTCCAGGTGAATTCGCCACAGAATAAGATTTTTTTTAATGTCACCGGTGCTGACTCGACAAAGTAAATGTATATACGAATTTGTTTTTTTCTTCAGGTGGAATGTGGACATTCATTATGATGCCTAACTGCATCGTTCACGTTATCATGTACACATATTATCTACTCGCTTGCCTGGGTCCGGAGATGCAGAAGAAAATCTCACGGTGGAAATCTTATCTGACGATGCTTCAGATGGTGAGATAATGCAATTAATTTAATCAATCACGATTCACCCTGCACAACGATTAATTGATCATGGAAATTAATCGTTGGATTATTTTCGCGAGGAAACGTAATTTTGGGAGAACGTTTAATGATTTATATTAATCGTTATTATTATATCTATTAATATAAATTAAGCACAAAGATAGCGCTGTTTTGTATTTAGACATCCGATGGCAAAAAACATACTTTACTCCATGGCAATGCGTTGGTCCGCAAGAAATTAATGCGTATCACGACATTACACTGTAAACAAAAATTTGTATGAAATTTAATCTACCGAAGTGGAAGTTTTTATGCGACGACTGGGATATTAAATTTCATGTACAATTGTGATGAAAATTTAACGTACAGTATATTAAAAACTTGAGAAATACTTTACATTTGATAATTTACTTCAATTTCACTGTCAAAGTCCATTATTTTTTCATCACAATTGTACATTAAGTTTAATTTACCTGTTTTTGCATAAGAACTTCATTTCGGTGCAGTAAATTTACAATTTTTTTTTTCACATTGTCTTTCTGCGTTACTGTATCACAACATTTGACGCAATGAATGCGCAGCTGATGTCCAATAGGTCATAAATTGGAGCGTCTCGACCCTACCGTAATATTCGAATAACTTAATTATCCTTTTTGTTTTCACTTTTTTACAGATTCAGTTCGTGGTGATGCTGCTGCACACATCCCAGGCGCTGATGCCTTCATGCGAGCCTAATCTCAAGCCACTCGCCTACATCTACATGTTTCACGTGGTCGTTATATTCTACATGTTCTGGGACTTTTACAAAAAATCTTATCTGAACAAGAAGAAAGCGTGAAACCCGTGATAGCTCTATATTTTCAAGCCTAATTTTTGTACTTTTTATGGTTCGTTGAAGCCGCGATGCATCGATGATACTGATCGACTGGCCGATTGACACAGTCGACAGTTTTAATTATTAATTTGTGTGGTGTGTACGTTAATTTCATCCCCCCCCCCTTCTATCAACGTCCAAGAATCGAGTCCGTGAATTGTACAGTTTGACTTCGATAGCGTTAATTTACAATACATTACGGTTGTGGTTTTATTTTTAAGTTTTTTGTTTATTATAGAAATGTTTATCTTTGCAAAGTATCGATTTTTTTTAAATGCACTTTAGATGACTAAGAGTTCCGCATGCTCCGTGTGTTTGTCAGGAGGAGGATATTGCATAATAGTGTGTTTACCGGGAGATTAAAACTTGTCCGTTGACAATTCCATAGTTTACCGATCCCGATTTTCAACGTTGTTTTTAATGCGCGCTCTTGAAGATAAGAAGAACCAAGACATGCAAGCGACGATAAGAGTGCAGGACGAGGGAGGCGTGGAGGAGGTAGAATCGGTGGATCGAACGTTCGCGTTGTAACACAATTTGTGGGGTGCGTACGTTCATTTCTCCCCTCCCCTCCGCCCCCTCGATTAACGTCCAGCAATCGAATTCGCAAATTGCACAGTTTGACTTCGATAATGTTAATTTACAATACATTAGGGTTGTGAGTTTTTTAATTTTTTTTTATTAGACATGTTTATCTTCGCAAAGTATCGATGATTGTTTTTAATGCACTTTGGATGACTCAGAGTTACTAACACAACTTGTGGGATATGTACGTTAATTTTGCTACCTCCTCCCTTCGATTAATGTCCAGCAATCGAATTCCCGAATTGTACGGTTTGACTTCGATCAGCTTAATCTACAATACATTCCGGTTTTCGTTTTTATTTTTCTAATAATAGAGATGTTTATCTTCGCAAAGTATCGATTATATTTTTGAATGCACTTTAGACGACTAAGAGTTGCGCATGCTCTATGTGTTTGTCATGTGGAGGATATTGCAAAATTGTGTGTCCACCGGGAGATTAAAACATGCCTGTTAACAATTAACATGCTTTACCGATTTCGATTTTCTACGGTGTTTTTAATGCACGCTCACGAAGATCAGAAGAATCAAGAAATGCAAGCGACGATAAGAGTGCAGGTCGACGGAGGCGTGGAGGAGGTAGAATCGGCGGATGGAACGTTCGCATTATAACACGTCCGTGAGGGACCAACAACGAAATTAGCATAGCGGATTAATGTGTCCGTGGCTCTAAGTCGACACGCATGGCCGCACGCCGATAAGACTTTATTAACGCGCTAGGGTATTTATCCTCTCCCGCACGGAGCGCGGTCTTCTCTACTGCGCGCGTCCAGCACCAGTAGTAAAACCCCGCGTATGGTCAGCCAATCTCACTCGCAACGAAAGCAGCGTTATTACGAGGCGAGCGGCCTGAAACGTTTTTTGTATAAGTTATATTAAACGTCATCTCGCTCGTGGAGCAAACACATATCGCTATTCATTATCCGACTGCATAAATATCGGATTTTAATTGCAAGCGGACGAGCGCTTTGCCCGACTTTGATTTATGACAAAATTACCGTTAAAGCTCTGAAAATTTGTCTCTATTTATATTTAACCGAAAATGTTACCGAAATTAATATATGTAATCATGACGTTTTTGTGTATTTGCGAATTTGGTGTGCAGTATGAAGGTGAAATTAGTACAACGATTGAATAAGTTCACTTCCATACCCATATATATATACATATCTTCATGATTTAGTATATTAATTTTTGTTAAATTTTATGTATAAATCGAGACAAATTTCGGACAAATGCTCGGTTTATTGAGCATTGACTTTTACCTCCGAATGGTTTAGTGAACGACACGTTTTTGAATAAGTAATATTAAATATCATCTCGCTCGTGGAGCAATCACACATCGCTTTTCATTATTCGACTGCATAAATGTCGGATTGTAATTACGAGTGGACGCGCGCTTTGCTGCACTTTGATTTATGACAAAATTACCGTTAAAGCTCCTAAAATTTATCTCTATTTATATTTAGCCGTTCTGTGTACAAAACTTCATGATTTTCGTATATTAATTTTTGTTAAATTTTGGTTAAATATAAACAGAGACAAATTTCAGATATATGATCGGTATATTGAACATTCGTTTTGAACTCCGAATCGTTCATTGCATTAAATCTAACGGTTCGTGCGGAATAACTTCGTGGACTGTGTATAAATTTTCAAACACAATTTTCTTTGCCTCTACATTTAGTTTGTAAAAGTAAGCAAATACCTGTGCAGCATAGCGAGGCGAGGGAAAAAAATGTATTGATCGGTCGAGGTCCGTTTAATTTATGCGAACACTTCTACGCGCAAAAGAAACTCTAATTTTATGTGACACGAAAGTGCGACGTTTGACCGAGGCTATTTTTGTGTTGACATAATGGGAGAGTCGGGACGTCGAGAGTTTTTGCGAAAGTAGGTATGGACAGATGAACGTATAAAGAATTTTTTAATTACTTAGCATCAAGACACTATACAACTACTATACTACTTTATAGAGTCTATCTCGAGACACGATAGAGTCTCGAGATTGAAAACAAAACAAAAAAGTATCGATTGAATCGGATTTTCTAAAAACATTTATTTAAAATTGTTTTGGAAAAGATTTTGGGCAAGTTTATTTATGTTTGTATTCTTTTTTTAGATTTTTGATCTAATTATTTTTTCGAATTGTTTTTGACTGAATTATACCAAAGCCGCGCGACAATTCGCCGTTTCTCGACCAGACTACAGAAGCTCATATTTTCAGTCAACCTCTAGTACCTGTAGTCACGTTAATTTTGCTTCTCTCAAGTAAGTACGACCCAGAAAAATACACCGGAAAATCGGAACGACCAGCGGTCGATGGGCAGTAAATTTATGCCAATGCCGTCACGCGATATTCTATCCTGCGTTTTATAGATTTTTCAATGACGCGTAGGATAGAGTATCAATAACGCCGCCGATGTGTTATAAGTAATTCTTAAAAATTGTACGAACGTTATATTTTGCAACGCGTTCTCAACAGCGAGCCTGAAAAATATGTCGTTGAACATACTTGTCGTTGAAAGTTGGCGCGAATAATGAACAATTTTCATGGAAAACGCTCATACCAACGATGCGCAATTTCTCACCCAAGGATCACGCTGTACGTACCTCACTCTTGACGAGACCGGATAGCCGGTCCCGCTTCAAGAAACTCTGGCCGATTAAAGTGTATGAATTTATGATACGTTATCGCAAAGTTGCGAGGTCTCGTGGAAAGTTTAGGGGCGCTTAAAAATGTAAGCCCCGCCACGCTTGCCGGTGTAACGCGAACGGCCACAGAGAAAGGCGGAGTCGCGATAAGATCGTTGGAGAAAAAAGGAGAGAGAGAAAGAGAGATGCTTTGAGCTTCCAAGAAACGCCCTTCTTTCGTGGCTTCCTGTAAACTTATATCGCCCTGCGATATGTATGCACGAGTGCAGGCGTCAGCTCATGGCAGAGCTCTTTTACGGTGAAAAGGGTAGACCGAAGATATTTCTTTCCCGAAAGTGGCCATCAAACTATTTACTGCTGGTCTCTCAATTTTTTTATATTCACGATCGTGGTGATTTTCAACAGAGGGAGGAGAGCGGGGCGCACTTTAAATCAAAGTGTGGACAAAAAAAAAATGAAAAACAAATTATAGACGCCCGATCGAACCACACGAAAGGTTTATGCGGACATACGGCTATGTGGGTAGAGATATGACGATAGTGCAGGCAAACATTGAAATGGGTGTCATGAAGAAAAGTTCCTTAATAGGACCACAGCACGCCACTAATAGAAAAAGAATCGCATCGTGCGCCCCGCGATGCCAAATTCCCAAAAACGACAATCAATACAAAAAACACGATAGAGAAGTGACGCGCCAAGCGCGTGTGCGTTGTTACCGCTATAAATTAAATGACAAAAATAAAGAAAAAAAATCGAAAATCGTAAACCACGCGCAGCACTAGGGGGGAGTGCACCGCCAGGGTACACGCGTGCAGAAACGGCAGTTGCATGCGACAGTACCCCGTACGAGCGAGCGTGTCGCTGGCAGCGGGTGCACATTTTTTCCCCCCTCTTTCTCCTCACGCTCCGACGAGGGAAAAGAAAAAAAGGAAAAAAAATGTTAATCCTCGATGGCGTTGGCCAATTGCGCAAAATTTATAAAGCGCCGGCTTGGCCGCCGGGGGGCACCGAGGTTTCGGGTGTGTGGGAACGGTGGGCGCTTGGCGGACCTTCGAACCACCGCTACCACTACTAAAGCCGTACTACTACGATTACGTTACGATCTGCCCCTCTCTGGCCCCGATACGACGTAATTGCGCGCTTAAATATTGTCGTCTGCTGTGAATGGCGATAGCGTTAGATATAGAGGCGGAGGTATATGCCCTACCGTCGGGGCTCAGCGACTCGGCGGACCAAAAGCCCCGCAGGCTCTCACCCCGATCTCGGACATCCTCTCCCGAACAGCCCTCGAATTATCGTTTCGATTCACCCGCACCCTGCCGGGCGGTCGCCCGCGCCGCCCCGCGGATCCATACACGATCGGATTATGACAACGACGCCGTTGGCTTTCGGACTCTCGGACAAAGTGAACCACTGAGAAATTTCAGTCGGTGCACCGAAACTACGCTATGGCCAAAGCTTTATTGGACTTTCGGTCTTTATCCCCGGGGCTTTCGTACGTTCGACATTCGAGTTTTACCCGGTTTCGCTCGATTTTCATCTATCCCGCAGTTCTTCACTGTTCTTATTACGTTTCAATTATACTTTGAGGCTTTGCTGCGGAAGCTGGATAATTTTTAATCTCTTACTCGCCTCATCTCGCCTCCCGAGCTCGAAGAATTTTTTTGTCAATCGTAAAGCCCGGAAGATAGATTCCCTTTGCTTCTGGACTTGCATTTCGAGTATTGATATGCTTCTATGATCGTCGACGTAGTCAGGAATCGTTTAATATTTTAACAAAAATAAATTCATTTCATTCATTCATTATAACACATGATATATAAATTCATTTTAACACAAAATTCGCTTTGAATTTTGTGACTTCCCACACATTTTTCCCATAGAAAAAAACGCCAAAGTGAATTTAAAAATAAATAAAAATTCATACGTATTCAGAGAACATTTTTTTTTCATTACAAAAAAAAGAAGTTTTTAGGTTGAAGTTGAAGAATTTTATTTTTCATCAATTAGTTAATAATATTTTGGAATTATTTTTATGTGAAATTAACCTTTTTTGTACCTTTAATATGCTTGATTTTTTAGAAGATTTTTATACCATTCAGAAGTGTTTGCAATTCCCTCTCATTTATCTGAAACTTATGTGTCGTGAACACTATTCGCAAGGACTATCTTAAGCTCACGTATCTCAGAATCCATGTGGAGAAAAAATGATTAGAAATTCTTCACAAAAAAAGCCTCATTCATAGCTTTACAACACTTGTGATTTTTAGTTCGAAAAGTACAAAAGTCATTCTGTAGCGTATTCCCTTAATGACTTTCAAAATTAACATTGCGCGAACGTCGGCGGCCCTTCGATTTCGAGAATCTTCGTTCCGGTGCATCTCTTGTCAGCGGAATGGCTCAGTGCCTCGACAGCCCTTAACGACGTCGTGCCGAATGGTCGGAAAAGTTTCGAGAATTTGGAAAAGCCAAGCGAGACTCGGGCCCGCGAGTGCCAGTTCGCCGAAATAGAAAGAGAGAGAGAGAGAGAGAGAGAGAGCGAGAGAGAGAGAGAGAGAGAGAGAGAGAGAGAGAGAGAGAGAGAGAGAGAGAGAGAGAGAGAGAGAGAGAGAGATTCATTTCACCCGAACTACGGTAATGGAGCGAGAGGTGAGAGTTAATGTCTGCCGTAAATACAGGGGCGAACCAGTGCTGCGAGAGGAGTTCCAACTCTCACGTTCCCATCCGCTCTTCCTCATGACGCCGAGTTCGCAGGTGCGAGGAAGAGACTCAGTTCTGCATTAACAGCCCTGGCCCCGGCACTCACCTCGGCTCGGAACAAGCGGTGTCGTGGAATTTAATAATTTCACCGACCAACTTTTCCCCTCGTCCTTTACGATGTAATTACTAATATAAAAGAAATTAGCTCCAACTGTATTCGGAATTCACGGACAAAGATCTCTGCTCGCATCGTTTAAACGAATTCTACCGTTTCCGCCTCTCCTCGTCAGTCCCGTCTTCATTATACGATGTAATTGTACATCCTTTCGAGTGTTTTACGTACGAAAGAGGACCGAGAAATATGCGCCTTTCCAGGCGCAAGAGCGAAAGACAATATTGCATGTAATATGGAGAGAGTACAGCGCACAAAAATTACCCACAATGCTCGCGTACTGACAGCAGAAAAACGATATTACGAAAGAATCTCCGGTACGAGAGAATGTGAGCTGTAAAGTCGGTTCTATCGAACGCATGAACTGTCGCGTTTGGAGATTTATTAAAAATATGGTTTAATTGACAATACTCGGCCCAGCATCGAATCCACGTCTCTCACTAAAAATTAGCTCCACTTTATTTTGAGTTCGGGGACAAAGATCTCTGTTCGCGTCGTTTAAACGAATTCCATCGTTTCCGCCGGTACTCTTCCATCTAGTTTCCATTATACGATGTAATTGTTCATCCTTTGAGTGTTCTCCGTCCGGAAGAGGACCGAGAAATATGCTATTCTCCTGACGCAAGAGCGAAATACAATATTGCATGTAATATACATATATATATATATAGAGAGAGAGAGAGAGAGAGAGAGTTACAGCACATAGAAATTATGCATAATGCTCGTAGACTGATAGTTGGAATCGATTACACGAAAGGATCTCAGGGGCGCGAGAATATGGGCTGTAACGTCGCATCTATCGGAGGAATGGTCTGCCGCCTGGCGGACCAACCAACCGTAAAACTTGTTGGGTTAGTTTTTGGTTATTTTTTAAGAATCTACTCCAACTGAACCAGTCGATTGGCGCACCAAACCAACTATGCTTCCAACCTTCTGGAAGTTGGTTTTTCGTTGATATATCAAAACCAACTGTAATACCTACCGTTACAGGTATCGGGTAGATTGTCGATTTACAGTTGGACTTACGATTGGTTTTTTTATATCAAGATTTGAATGAATTCCTATGTGACAATTCCTATATTATATAAAACTAAACGATGTTGCCAATAAATACACTTTTACTACTACTTCTCAATCTCTCGAAGGTTGGAATCAGAGTTGGTTTGGTGTACCAATCGACCGGTTGGTTTTCAGGTTTGTTTCAGGTTAGTTAGAACGCGAAGGGATCGCGTTTAAAGCATTATTAAAAATATAGTGCAATTGACAATACTCGTCACCGCATCGAATGCACGTCTCTCATTTCTTTGGCTCGGTCTTAACAACAATATACAGTAGGGAAAGACCGGCGCGGTGTACGGGGGTGGGATTGGCGGTAAGGGAAGTAAACGGCACGCCGAGTTCCCACGAAAGAGCGAATTTAATTAATTGAACTTAATTTGAATTTAAATCAATTACGTCGCACCATCGCTGAGACTCTTCTCCGCGAATTAGACTCGACGTTCGTTCGCTCTACAGAGATCCATTCGTTCGCTGTTTCCGAATGTACCGAGAAGAGAAATTCTCTTCACGATTTTCAACCCATCTCTCCATCGAAGGCATTCAACCCAACATTTCAGTTGTTCAATTCGTCATGAGAATAAGAATGAAGGATAGGAGGGGGGGGGGGGGGGGGGGGAAACACACGAGAATTTCACCGGTACGTTCGCGTACACGAAACTACGTCGATGCCTGACAAACACGGGAATTGAATTCGGTCCGTGATGAAACCAACACAGCAGGGACGAAGTGAACGAGCGACAGTACGGAAAAATAATCTCCCCAGAGGACGGAGGATCTCGTGCGAAAACTTTGAATATTTTCAAACCCACCACGACTATCGCGCGCGCTACAATTTCGCCATACTTCCGTTATTCGTCGGACCACTTTTATCTACGTATTTTGCCAGCTCCCTGTAGCGGCAGGTTCCATTTATTTCTCTTCTTTCTCTCCTTGTTTACACTTTCGCGCAGTTCAATTCATTAGAGAATATCGATGAAAAGACTGCCCGCGTAAAAACCTGTGGATATTGACGATGGATTTGCTTGGAAACTTCGCGCAGCCACCGAACGCACCGGATGTTTACACTTTCAATATTATCTGACGAGCAATAGGAGGGGATCCGCTTGTGAAATAAAAAAAGCAAATGATTACGATCTTTGAATAAAAGATCTGATCAAGATATCTCAATATTTTTACGGTAAACCACCCTGAATTATTTGTAACGCACTCTTGGTGAACTTCAAAATACCCTCGTTGGTTGAGCAATTCTTGAATCTCATTCGAATGAATTTTTTTTTTTTTAATATCTAATCCCATGACCTAGGGGAGAGCGCAGCAAAATGACACACCGGGACAGAACGGGATAAAGAGACAAAACGCAATTCTCCAATAAATTTTGGATGATGGCGATGGTGGTACGTGGGGCAAAACGGGTTTGAAAATCCGGATGTATCGTTGGGACAAAATGGGGCATCCAAAACTTATGGGAAAATTGAGTTTTGCCCTCACTGGCCCGTTTTGCCCCGCTATGTCATTTTGCCCCGGTTTCCTCTACCTCGATCGAAGAACACTTACGCTCTTGTTCAGCACAGATACGAATTCATGTCGCGCGGATTAGTTGATACGCTTCGGTAATTCGATGTCTATCGATAAACATGATGACATCGACATCGGTCCGGACAATCATGAAGCACAATGCCAATAACAATTAAAACCGTTGTATCATAGAGATTAATTGCGTATTAGAGCAAGTTATAACGAACTGCGTCGGAATTGATGCACGATCCTGAACGGCCGTTTTGGGAACGGGGTGGCGTTAGGGAGAAGCGGAGTTGCGACCCTTCCTCCAGTGCGGAGGCGTTGTAAGAAAGAGATAAAGTTCAGCAGTTAAGACAACGCGAACGAGGCAAACGAGACAACGGAGGTATGAGAAAGAAACGGCATAATACAGAAAGCCGTACAGTGGCGTAGCCATAAGACCGGTTTGATGGCCAAGTGTAGTTCAAGGCAATCAAACGCCGACAACGAACCGTCCGCGAAACTCGTCCGCCTTCGTCTCGTTTCTTATCCGCCGTTCCTTATCGTCCACCGCGTTGGTTTTCGTTCGTCAATCTCCCTCGTATACTTCCCTCCATCCGGTCTCATTATCCGACCGCTAGATTCCATCCCCCGTCGAGAGGCGTAAATATACGTATAAAGAAGCATCAAAAACATTGTTTCCGCTATGGTTCTTCGGTCCGCCGTATAAACTGCAATCAGATTATACAGGGAGTTAAAGCGCTCTATACAGCCTCGCCCGAGGGGGCTGCAGAGCGAGTTCTACCACCGTTGTACGGAATTACTATACCCGCAGTACACCGAACTAAACCGGAACAAGTTCGCCCACCGGCCAAGAGTTCAACAGCGGCATTCAGCAGCCCCATCATCACCTTGGACCACGAGCTCGGCGCTGAAGTGCCGGGGGTGGTATATGTAATACGGGCCGGCTCGTTCGTAATATCCGAACGAGGAACGGCGGTGGTTGTTAAAACGACGGATACGCAACTTCCGGCTCTCGACTACGCGCCCCAGCCCGCTCAGAAGGGTGGGGCCGAGGAGATGGGCCAAGTGGCCAAGGGTGTCCCGGGGGTGTTACACGGGGGGTAACCTCTAATGCCTCTACGATAATCGGATTACCGGGGGGTTAATGTACATTGAATTAAAATTCACGCCGGCCCGACCCGCCATTGCCTAGGGCTCCGGCGCGATGTTGAAAAACAATTTCATCCCCTTGTACACAGCTATACCATCCACTCCGTCGGTATTATCGCGTTGGCTCGCGCGCGTCTCCCTTTTTCTTTCTTTTTCTCCTCTCATAGCGCTTGTTTCTCGCTCTCCTTCTCCTCCGCATCTTTCGGATCACCGGAGATGGTTCGGTCTCTTTTGCACTCAGGATCTCCATGGCATTAGCGCCAGGTGGCGATAAAGGCATTGCGCGTGGCTCGATGGAGTCGGCGCTGCTGATGGTATAACTAACGAGAGGGGGCGCAGGGTACTATGTCGTTATAATAAGTAGGTGGGTAGATTTAGTCCATGGGTTATGTTTTATAGCTTCGCTAGCGGGGCTACACTATACTCCGTACGACGGTCCTCCTCTGCCACTTTGTCCCGTTCCACCGTCTCCAGGCATGATCGAACATCTCTCTCCCAGCTCAGACGTGTATTAGTTACTGCTGTTTCTCGCACCCTCGCTCCTACCCTTTAACGCCGGCACTCCAGACTCCCCGAGGACTTTGAATGTCCCCGCAGACGTTAAGTGACTCGAAGTGGAAGTCAGATAGGAGACTCTGTCGCCATTGGCCGAACTCGGCCGGTGTCTCCTCGACTAACGCCGGCGAGTTCCACTCAGCGCCATTGCAGTTGCACCTAGAGGGTCCGAGGAGTTTCACGAATCTTCCGCTCGTTACGCCACAGTACCCCGTTTCCCGTTCGAACAGCAAGGCTCCCGAAGCTGAGACGAAGAGATTCCCATCAGCTACGAGAGCGTATGTAAGGCCACGCGCCGCGAGCCATGGAAACGGGGTAAAACAAATTTCTTTCGACACCACGATTCCGCCCTTCCATTCCTCCTCTTGTAATTTCCTTGCAATTTCCTCATCGTTCTCCTGGCTAATTTATTTTTGTCTCCGCCAGGGCTTCAGCTTCTGTACATTTGCCCGTACTCCTTCCCGTCCGGCCCTACTCGTTCCCTCGTTTGCTAAACTACGGTTTCATAACTTCACCGAAAGAGGCACTCAACTCTTCCTCGGCGTCATCGCTTTCGACCAATTTGCCTTATTCGCCAAATCCGCGTGGATGATGAAGACATTTATCCGGATCCTCTTTTGATGAGGTACATCTCAAGTCTCTATCCGCATATGCTCGGAACCATCGCACCCATACCTACTCCCTCGAACGATTTCATCCTCGACAAAATGCAGGATAAACCGCGATCTCCGAGAGACTTCCTTGAGTCGGCTCCGCGAAACTCCGAGAAGAAGTAGGAAAAGACGTGGAGATTCCGGGAGTCTGGTGGGGGAATCGTAAGACTCTATCTTTCCGGTGATCCTGTTCCGGAATCCTGTAACTCTTTGTCCTACACGGGACGATTAAGAAACACAAGAAGTCTACGTGACCGGAGATACAGATGATTCCGTGAGAGGGTGAAAACGCGAAAGCTTAACTCTCTCTCTCTCACTCTGTTTTGCGGAAACATCAGTTGCAAACTCGGAAAAGCCAAGGGTGAAGTGAAAGAGGGGCGAAGGAGGAGAGCAAGACGTTCAGAGTCGCTCCTCTCCCGGCAGCGCACTTTCAATGTTGTATCTAATCGCTACTTTCACAGCAGACAGCGCGCAACGGAAAACCACCACCTCTGCTCCGCTGAAACCCTCTGGCTCGCACATCCTGGCAACATTTTTCTCGAGCTGTTAGGTTCCCGAGCATATAATACCTGCAAGTGCGGTGCGCGTGAGGCGAATGCCAATGGCAAAGAGGATATCGGTAGCTCGAGGAGAAGCTTCACTTTGGATGAAGGAGAGCATCCTCGACGGAGGGTTGACAACAGTCAGGTGACGACTGTTCGCACTCTTGCGAACAGCACGTTTTCCTCACCTAGACACGGAAGACACAGAAGCGCCGTTCTACGACGGGGTCAACGGGGTGTTGTCGGGAGAAGGAAAAGTAAGGTTTTCCCATCTATTCGTGGAAATTGGTATCTCTGCCATTCCCATCTTGTGTAACCTTCCCCGCTCTGGCTTTATATTATATTTCTATCGTGTCATTTATTTTCCACATTGATGGATATAACGAGTGATGCACGGTGTATATTGACTTCGGGACATAGATGCAATTATCCCTAGCGCGGCTCTAGTTCGGCTGGATGTGGATCCTGGTGGACGAGAGTGAATTGGAATTCAGTGACGTTCGGATACAACCTGATAGTAAACGCGCATACGCCGTGTTTACTGCGGGACGGTATGAAACGTCAACTCCCAGGTGCCCTTACCTCGTCATCCTGAGCGCCCGCATGAAGCTCTTGGTGCAGAGTACCGCGACGACAGATGCATTACCTGAAGCTATACAGATGCGCTTTCGCCACCGCTGCTGCAGCTGCTGCTCCCGCTGCTGCTCCCGCTGCTGCTCCCGCTGCTGCTGGTGCTCCGAGCAGTCACAGAGAAAGAGGAGACATGATTTCTGGCGCCTGTTCGCACCACTCTCGGGAACAAGAGGAAATTCCTGGACGACAGGCGTGAAAATATAATCCTGGAGCATGGGGAAGGATGTCCCAGGAGGTTGTAATGTATTCAAATATCTTTAAAATATAATGATTTTAGTGTTAGTAGTAGTCAATACGAGATTATACCTCTATGTCTTACAAAACGGATTGTCGGTACAAGTAACCCACCATCAAAGACGGGAGACTATACTAAAACGGAGGAATTGTCGGTAACAGTCTTTTCCACTTAATAGGAAAAATGTAGTATGTAACGACGAGGGAATTTGTGTTATATGTAAAACAAGTTGCATCATCATCTAAATATCGTATGCAATTAAATTATATGTGTATTTTAAACTATTTATTTTGTCGATAAATTAACATTTGACCGCACTAAGTAATTCGAATATCCGCGCCGAGCATCGTAGACAGAGATCGTCCATAAAACTACAAAAGTATAGTGTAAATTGGCGAGATTTCCGTCCCCGATATAAAAGGCTACCCTATCTTAACTCCTCAACCTTAACAAGATTGAGGCACGCTGGACAATTTATTTCTTATGTGGAACGTTTCGCAACATCAAACCCGATGTTTGCCTGCATAAACGTCGTAGCAATGTCTGTCCAGTTGCGTGTCCGGATGAATCTTTTGGAAGACACAACTGACCGTCTGTATTTTTTGGGAAATGAACAATTGCCGAAAATCTCCACTTGGATTGGCATCACTAGGAAAGTCGATGAGATATTATATGATCATCCGTGCAAGACAACATCTTCCAATAAGTTGAATGCGGGTTGCAATTGCCTCAACGCATCGGGTCTTATGACGGAGGATGAGGTTGAACTCCAAAGTCCCAACCGTGAATAATTAAGAGACGTGACACAGGGAAAGTTTGGGTACAACATGCAACGGCATACCGGATTACAACTGTACACGATGCCGAGTACACACGCACCGGAGCAAACCTCGTGTCTGCTGCTCTGTGGGAAACCGTAACAGTTGCAAGAGGGAGAGTGGATGCTGGCGCGCTTGAAAGGACCGCTATTGCTGGGTGGAATAGAGAGTAAGAGGAGAGGGATAGAGAGGAATGTACGCCACAGTATGTACAATAAGTCAAGCTGGAAAACCCAAAGGCGAAGCGGCCAAAGTACGGGTGAACACGTTACGTGTGCCAGGGCTGTTTCTGTACCAACGAGTTTCAACTGCATGACGCTCTTTCTCACTTGAGCTATCGTTCTCCCTCTCTCCTCGCCCTTCGTCCTCACCGTTTTCTCTCAATCTACCTCAGTTATATTTCCTTCTATTCTCCCTCTCGCCGCTTCCCTTTACCCTTTTCCCCGTTTGTCGGGGATACCGCGCATGCCACGTGTAAGTAACATAATAGAAAGCGGAAGGAAGGAAGGAAGGATAAGGTGGGCCACGGCAAGGATGAGAGTCTCTTCTCCGTTCGTTCAACCATTTCCTCTCCCTCGCTGCCCTCGTCGGGTATGAAGTAACAAAACGGGACTGGCGTCATGGAACGCTCTCACCCTCGCGATCCGTCGGGACGGGTGAGACGCAGCGGCTCGGTGGTTGGCAGGGACAGCCGCAGAAACTTGGAAATTTATGAGTACCGGAACGACGGGCCAAGAGCAAGAGGGAGTTGCGGATTTTCGTTTTCGTGGAACGCGTCGACATCGCCCGGCACCCTCGCGTGTTGCTGATGCTTCTATCTTCGGATTCTGGTTCTCTCTTCGGATTACCTGCAACCGCCGTGCGGGCTGTGTTTTCCGAGCGGATGTATGCGGCATCAACCGGAGCATCGTCGTTCGTTCAGCGCTCGGTCCCGACGAGGATACACACAGCTCCGATGTGTACGGAAGAGGTATGCACAGACGCCGAAGGAAAACAGAACTGGCAGCAACAGCATGCCAATTAATATTTATGGATTTCGCTGTCCCACTGGGAGAGAAGGACGCTACATCGCGCGGAGCCCATCGTGGACCTCGAGCTGGGATCCTCGCTCCGACCGAAGGTTCCGTATGCTTCCCGGTTCGGATTCCGGAACTGCCAGTAACCCGCGTATATATCTGTAGCTTACTGGATTTACCGAACAGCGGCAGCAACGGAACTCGGCAAATATTGCGATAAGATTTACGAACTGCGAGGTATTAGGAAACGCATCGGTAAAACCTATTATCCTCACGGGGAAACGAACGAAAGAGGTCCCATATACGATTCCAATGGACACAGTGTCGGAGTGTCTGCAATTTTTATCGTTTTCCCCCTACATTCGATTTAGATATATCTTTTTACCTTTTTGCTTCTTCTCTTTTTCGGTAACGTACGCACGAGGGAGTGGTGCGACAAAAAACAAACAAAACACCGACCGAAACAAAAACTCCCTTGACGGAACTAAAAGTAAATTAAAGCCGGGACCTCGGTGCTTGTTTAAAATGTAACAACCAATTACCGGGTCCCCGGCATTTACGCCGACGGGTTTATGGGAGGTGGGTCGCCCACGAGCCATTCTTTTCGAGGTCGCCCGGCAGTGGGTATCGAAAAAAAGGGGTATTCCGCAGTTCATTCGTACGTTTTATTCGAACGAGTATTTTCGACCTTTTGCTTTTTCATGATCCACTGGGGACATCATGCGCGCTATCGCGCACGAACGTAAGCAGTGACGGTGCCGCGCAGACTCATTTCTACTCTCACGTGATTGGCCAAGCGGTCTCGTTTCCCCTCCAAGCGGCCAACAACTATAAAACTCAGAGCAGCAGCAACGCAGAGGAACATTCTTCGCCAGACTATTGGACGCACGAAACTATCGGATCTTCTCCAAACCCGAAACACTTCAACAACTGCTATTAAAACAACGAGGCCGTCGCTCTACCTTATGGTGGTATGGAAAATACCCTAATTTAAAAAATCCAGTTAAATAATCTCATTTTTCGACCAGAAGGAACGTCATACCGAAATACGTCAGTTCCGGTTTGAAAATCTCAGTTTTCGACCGGACGTGACGTCATCTAAGGGAAACGTCGTTTCCGGTGTGAAAATCTCAGTTTTTAACCGCAAATGACGTTTCACCTAGATGACGTCACTTCCAGTCAACAACTGAGATTTTGGGTCGGAAACTGAGATTCCAACATCGGAAGTGATCGTTTCTCCTAGATGACGTAATTTCCGGTCGATAAATGAGATTTTTGAATCGTGCCATGCCCGCAAAAGGACTCTGCACTATCGAGCCGTGTGCGTCGTCGATCCGCGTGCACTATTGAGTGGATTGTTTAGAAACGCATAGTGCAATTTATCACCCAGAGGCTGAAGAAAACTGTCAAGTTTTGTATAAAAGGGGTACGACCTGAACGACCGGCGGGTCGTACTTGAGTTGCTCATTAGTTCCGTACAACGTTTTACCGCTTCGTATGAATCAACGGGCTGTGCCAGCTGAGGCAACGGAGGGGATTTTTTCTTTCTTTTTTTATCATTCTTTCCCGTCCAGCTCTAATTTTCCGGCAACTCGACGCTCCTCGTCGTAGAAACATTCGGACTCTCGCGCTCACTCCGTCCATCCGATTCGTAGCTGAAGCAGGAAGAGGACGAGAGTCCACGAGCAAGCGGCATTATCCGCGCCACGAGCGATGGCCGTTTTCCCAGAGGACTGTTAGCAGCCCCTACTGTGCCAACGATGTACAAGCGCAGCCGCGGATATCCGTATACGTGGCATGAACAAGTTTTTAGCGTTCCTGGCACGAGGGGCGGGGTGGACGGAAAACCTCGGGTGCGTTTCCCGTACGTCACCGAGCTATTACCCACGGTTGTTAAATTGTGAATTAGTCCAAGCGAGAGTTCAACTGTTTAGCCCAGAAAAAGATTATCCACTGTGGTTCCAAGCCGGTGTGACGTTTTATACTGTACAGGAGACCGGGGTTGACAGTGACAAGAAACCCATTTGATCTTTTTACATTCAAACCTTCTTACGAATTAACGGGATAATAGAAACTTGTCCAACCGGCCAAAAGAAGTCAGCTTTCAGGAGTTCTCGTCAGAAAGGTTCCCGTCAAGTTGATACGTGTCCTTGTTGCGATCGACATGACGAGTTCGTAACAACCAAAAACCAGGTCGCTCTAATGCCCTTAATTAATGCCTGAACAATCCGAATAGATCGGCTATTCGGAAATAGATCAGGCATCAACGATGCCCTTCATTAATGCCCGAATAATCTGAATAGATCTACTATTGGGAAATGGATTAGGCATTAAGGATGCCCCTCGTCAATGCCTGAACAATCCGAATAAAGCTGTCATTTGGGAATAGACCAGGCATCAACGAAAGGTAGTGAAGAACTTCGTGGAAGCAGAGCGAAGAGCTTATAATAGAATATTTGCTGTGCAAAAAGTCCTCGTATGGCATTACGTCGTTCGCCTGTGAGCTCTTTTTGCTCGGTCTGACCGGTAACGGACCAGCTCTACTTTCATCGGTATATATACCGACTACGCCACACTCGCCGGAGAGAAGTGGATATATCCACTGCAATTTTTCATTCCTCACGTAACGGTTATCTGCGTGAGGCTTTCCCCACCAAAGACTCTAGAGTACCGGAGAGTGCATCTACTGTACACTCGAGCCCGCCTCGGATATCTTCTCCTCCTAACCGGTTACTCCTTGTCCTCTTTTCCTCTTTTTCCTGCCTATCTTTCTTCTCCCCAGCGTCTGGCAGGTGATATAGAGATAATACGTCCCTCTCTCTATATCACACTTGCAAGAAAATCAATGTTACGAAGAAACACTTGAAAGATATCGATTTATTTGTACGCGGATTAGCTGTTACCCTGAGAGAAAGCTCTCGGAAAACCTACATGCGTTATACTTCGACCAGGCAACATGCTACACCAGCGCCATCCCTAGCGATATGTGAAATTTTCACAGGGGCCATAGTTTTTATCCAACCCATATGGTAATTTTATCCAGAAGGCGGATTGCCGAAATTTAATTTATATATTGATAATTTGGTGAATAAAATGTTTTGATGTAATGTATACATAAAAAAAAATTGACATATGCCGGTAAATTTACAAACAGATCGCGATTGCAGCGCCACCGATTACTGGTATTCTCGTAAAAATTACGGGATATTCGGCTAACATCTGCGATAGCGAAAATTACGATATTTTCTAGCAGAACGTGTTAAGTTTAATACTTTTTCATATATACGATAGTTCAGTTGGTTTTTACCAGATTTGTGGTAATTTCTATCCCACCGTTCTCTCAGTATACAGGAGGGGAAAAAAGAAACTATTAACGAGAATCTTTAATCGCGCCAGAAACCAACAAATTTGTCTTTCTTCATCGCCAACTCAAAAACAAAAGTACAACCTGAAATTGTTAATGTCACGGGAGATAAAAGGACATCTTTGTATATTCAAACCCAAACAAACGAGTTTGTTACTTATTTGATAACATTAGTTTTACAAAACTTTGTATTCCGATCTTTCGAAATGATCTTTACCGTGTACGAGTGTGTGTAGAATTTACGTACAATACATCTCAAGTTCCACTGCCCCGAAAGCGGTCACGAGGCATGGAATTAGGGAAGAAGGGACTATTTATCAACGTATGCACGGGTTCCAGACGTGGCGTCCTGATGTTATCCACAGGGAACGTCGCCGAGAGGTTGCTCGTTCTACAGCGTCTCCGAATGCTACTCCAACTATACTGGCAAGCCCATTGTTTCCTAGCTCGAAACCGTGCAATACCTTGTCTTCGGTGTTTGCCCATTGTATCGCGGTTTTCGGTATCCGAGGCCAATATACAGAATTCCTGGTACGACGTGCGCTTGCTACGAGCCATCTCCGGGCACTGGAAGGAGTGGAAGATTTCGAGGACTAGATGGTACAGCGGTTGGGGAAGGTGGAGGACGCCGGGCGAGAGGCAATACGGTATTTGTGACTGAAGTTGCTTGACGGTTACCGGTGCAGAAAGAACGTCATGCTGAGCTCGAGAAAACCGAGTTTGTGTAATAATGGCATTGTCTCTTCGGCAAAAGCGAATCCGCGAAAGCTCGCAATATCGGATGAGCAAGAGATGCTGAAGTCAGCACTCGAGACAGCGGAAGATCCTAAGTGGGTTGAAATTGCTCATGACTTCGGTGAGTCGTTTTCATCTATTCACTAGCCGCATCGTATAGTTGAACGGTAGCAAGAAATGTCGGTATAAGACGGATCATACGCAAAATTTGTCTAATACCAGAGGCTTTCCTGATGCATGTCTGATGGAACAATTTTTCTCTGAAACGTCACTTTCGGTGAGGAACCGAGACTTTTTAACGGAAAGGTTGACATTTGCGTTATCTTAGCCTTAGCATCGCTGTAACGTTTGCGTGACAAGAGCGTAACATGCGTTCCGGATCCCGCCCTTGAACGCTCTAGCCATGGGGAACAAGTGGAGAACAAGTTTTCCAATTACGGGAGGACGAGGACGGCGAAGATCAGCGTGAGGAGGCAGGACAAACTGTCGCACGCACTGGCCGAGGTATATAATTGGAACCAACAACCAGGTCACTTTCGGTCAGTCCTGTGGAGGGTGATGGATCACATACAACGTCAATGTGTGTGTGTGTGAACTGGCCAAGTCCCAATTACATCTTTATCGGAACGTTCCACGCGGCGCTTCAAGGACTCGATACATCATCGCCGAAGAGCCCACCGCTACTGTTCGTGCGTTTTTTTTTCATTCGTTCTTTCCTCCCGGAAACAACGACAGAAGTTTCGGGACCAAAGGAAGATTTATGACGATCCTTGGGTGGCGCGAAGAGAATCGAGTTAGCTCACCACTAGGAGCAGCGAAACACCCTCTGTAAGGGTCGCGCGTACAAATCATTTTCTTGCTGGGATTCGAAATCGTAACGAAGCGTGAGAAATCTCACGAGTGCGTCTCAAGTGACACGATATAATTGATCTTGGCGAACGATGAAGCGTCTGCACGTTGCCCGATGCCAGCGGTAACGGAAGATCACTCCGCCGAGTTCCTGAGCTGCTAAACATGGCGTTAAAAATAACTCGTGGCTCATTTATAATTCAGCCACTGCGGTCTTGAGACACACAAGCGATGCATGGATGATACTAGTTTCGCCATGATCAAACGCGTGTCGCTGCGCTCCAACGGTAAGAACGCTCGAGATAAAAAGCAAACGAAGTACACGCCAAGCGACGTTTTAAATTCGAAGAGCTCGTCCGGGTCCATGCATTCGCGATTATACTTCCCCTAACGTTTGATCGCGGCTCAGGTGCCCAGTGGTGCTCGAAGGCGGGTCTCCTGTCGCCGTGAAGGTCCCTCGAATATACTGATTTTTTCCTGCGGCCGCTGGAAGCACCCCTGAGGTAATCTAGACTCTATTGCCCCTATCAGGAGCGCCGATCAGAGCTCGCTTGTTTCCCTTTGAGCCAACCGGGTCAACCGACTGCAGTGTCAACACACGCTCCGGAAGACCATCCTTATAACCAGCCTGTTCACGATGAGCCTTGGACGCTTTTTCTCATCGGGCCGTTCCTTCTCCACTTCCGCACGTACCCCTTCGTCTGCTCGTTCCGCTATCTTCTACTCGTTCCTCGGACCCAAACCCGCGACACTTTCAACCCTAAGTAGCAAAGCTGCAGCGCGCGCGTCATGCACGGATTGGCCAATGAGAAACTTTCTGGCGCGGAATGGAGGATGGTCTGCTCTTTGATGAAGAACGAAACCCAAAAAAAGCCAAATGACCTCGTAGGCGTTTCTTCACGACTTCGCGCTTAGCTCTCGCTGACCTGGCGTCGATTTAGAATTTTAGTAACATTCAGTTAGTAATAGTGTCCTAACTATTTACAACACTTCCGCCAATCACCGTTTTTGAAATCACAATTATCAACCGGAGTGGACATCATACGGCAAAACGTCATTTCCAAGTGACGTTTTTCTTTATGTCGTCAATTCCGGTTGAAACCTAAGATTTAAAAACTAGAAGTGCCGTTAATCCGTACGACGTCACTTGCGGCCAAAAACAGATTTTTAAACCGGAAGCATGACAATTAGTTACTGACAACGTCAACACGATGCTGTTTCTAATCGTTCGTCATGGATAGCTTGTACCCAAAAATATTCATATATATTACATAAATGTTACGATAATTAATCTACAAATTGATGGAATAAGGATGCTTGATACGATGGATGCCCTCAGGGCGAAAGAGAATTCAAAAAGTCACTCACTTGCTCCTTTCGTTATTCGAGCCATGAGTGGAAGGTCTACCTGCTCATCCAAAATATAAAGTGCAGCACTGAGGGCCAGCCAAGTAGGTACGCCTTGTCGTATTTGCCATCTCTCTTTGTGACGATTCGCCCCGTTCCATTTTCCAGCTGAGTTCATCCTAGGTCCGACGACGATGAGGGGGTCTGGGCTCGCGCTCTTCACGACGTGCCATCCAACTATCCATTCCGTTCCTATCTCTTATCCCCCCGCCCTCTGTCGACGGTTTAAAAGAAAACGAGGCTGGCATTTTAATGAGACACTCAAGCGTGTCACGAGAGCAGCAAATAGATTCACTGATATCCTCATTCGCCCCTATACGCGATGTATACTCCCGCTCCGTCCTGTCTCTCCTTTTCACTCTCACCGTAGCTTAAACGAAAGGTGTTTTTTTTCCCTTCCATTCATAGGTGAATGGGAAAAGGCTGCTGCGCAATGCGCCACGAGCCAGACGGGACCAGACCGAGTCAAAGCACGGGAAATCTTCACTGTCGTCCTATGATATATATTCTTTTTCTCCAACTCATTCCACCCGTCTGATAATTAAAGCGGCCTTTTCACGCTACCAAATCACTCATTGTTCATTTATTTTAATGCCGCTCACGCTCCCCTTTGCGCTCTTCCCACAGGTTCATTATACGTCATGGCGGCGAAACAGAGCGGTTGTCAATTGAATAGTTCGAGTTTCAATCAAATTGAATAATCAACTGAATGAATGAACGATTATTTTACCTCGGGAGTAGGCGGATTAACGCGAGGGCAGATCGCAATTCCCCACCGAGCTTTTCCACAGGCGAGAACGCAGCTCCTGTGTGACGATTTAATGAGCTTTGTTCATTAATTCTGATGGGATCTTTTTTTATCTTCCAATTTTGCTCTCGCGTCTCCGTGTCTGGTATGTACATCCCTCTCCGTGTCTCCTACGAGGACGAGATTTCTCTTAAAAAGAAATACGAGAGTCTTTATTTCAAGTCGTCAAGCCGCCGAGAGTGGTTTTTTTTTTTATACCGTCTGTTTCCTTTATTTCACCCCCTATTTCATCCGTTTCTTCTCTCTCCGTATCTCGCGTGTACGAGAGTCATTTTCATTACCCCAATGGGACAGTCAGGGAACGGCCTTCTTCTTGTGGACTCATCAAGAGTCGTGGTTGCAGATGAGAGGTAGGTATATAGTCGACGGTATACCTACCATAAGAAACTCTTTACAGATGGAATAAAGATGGGAGAACGTTCGACAAACACGAAACGGCGAATTCATTCCCTTCTTCCTCGTTTTCTTGGTGGTGCCTTTGGACGTCCATTGGTGAGCTTTGGTGAGGAAGGAGAGTTCCCAGCTTCGTCGATCTTTCTCTGTCTCATGTACAGTAGCTCTTCAGTCCGTGTCGTCACTCCGGGAGTTTCTATGACTTCCCATTCGAGGGAGTTTCCAGCCCGCAGCCGGACTGATATCGCGGGCGGTGTGTGTTAACTAGTCATTAAAGTTTAACCGCGGTTTGCCCATGCTCATCGCACGAGTCATCTCCGGCCTCTACCGGGTACCGGACTAAGAGATACTCTTGTACGTCCTCCCCCTTTCAACATCCTCAGACTCCACTCGTCCGTACGAAAATACTATTGCTCTGGAGTCGTGCTAACTTCCGGGGCACATAATTGATGGCGGATGTTTCGCTGGTGAAAGCACGACGAACCTATCACATTGCCGAACGTTATCTTTCGTTAAGTATCTACGTATCTACGTATCTAAAGTTTTAGATGGGTATCCACATTTTCGTTGATGCACGCGGTAGATCAAGTAAATGAAGGTGAGGCTGATGCTGCCGAAAGTCTCTTGTGTGTCTCAGCTTTGATTCACTATCTAGCGTCTTCGTTAGATCTGTCTTGTTCATTTCAAGCATATCGTATCGTTTTATCGTGCCACTCTTATCTTTAGTTAAGGGTCTACACTGTGAAAAATATTCGTATGGAATTTGATGTACAGTTGTGATGAAAAATTATGTATCTAAAGTTTTAGATAGGTATCCGCGTTTTCATGGATACATCCGGTAGATCAAGTAAATGAAGATGCGACTGATCCTCTCGAAAGTCTCTTGTATCTCCCAGCTTTGACTCATTATCCAGCCTCTTCGTTAGGCCTGTCTTGTTCATTTTGTCGTTTCCTCGGCTCCCTTCGTTCCTCGCCGTCGTCTCTTGTCGCACGCTCCTTGAGCACCGAGTCAATCTCTTCGCGATAATTCGAAGAAACGATCCCGTCAAGTGGAGCAAAGAGCTCGTCGCTCGTCCTAAACGTTGATGGAAAGCGCAGCAGCGACGCGAAACGAAGCCGGAGGGAGTACGGTCGAACGAACGAACGAGTTTCGCGCTCTCTGCGTCTCATAAATGCGATTTCGCTAAAAGTAGAAAATAAGAGGAACGAGAAAAGGAGGGGTCGGGCTGCACCGGACGTTAACCGTACGTCTTCCCTCTTCGGGTTTTTCCGATTTTGTTTCCGCTCGAGTGCCTGTGTCTGGTGGTACCGTGTGTGTTTCTGTGCGGTCGCTGTACAAGTACCGTACAGTACATTTACCGCATGTCTAGACGGGGAATCTCTGTCTGCGCGTGCATCAGTAACGTCCGTTTGTAGGTTGGCCAGTGCAAGGGATATGTTCGGCTACCTAGAAGCCCAACTGCCTCGCGGTGCAGTTTTGCTTTAAAATCTCCCGGATGATGTTGATCCCGGTTGTGGTCGTACTTCTGCCGTTGCCATTTCTGCCTTTCTCTCGCTCTTCGGAGTTCGCCTTCCCGGTTTAAGATAAACTACGAGCCAGCCCGGAAAACGGAAGTAATGGCTTACCAGATATTATCGACTACGTACTGGCGCGTACCTACCCCATCCGAAAGGTGGTTAGGGAGGCAAAACCGGGTCTATGAGACGCGGAGAAGCTTCCACGGGAGAAAAGGAAATAGAGTACGAGATGCTTGGTTGCTGGTTACCGAGTGCATGAGGCAACTACGTGCACTCTATTTCACTTTTAAAGCAGTGAGCTTCCATACCGAGGAGAACTAACGTCCCATGGCCCGACCGTGACTTATCCACTCGACTCTTCCTTTTTATGTATCTCTCGCTCTCCCACGATCTTCCGCCGTTCCACCTTTCCGGCCCATCTGACTCAACAAAAACTTGCCTCAAACGCCTCCACTGCCGCAGAAATAAAACACTCGGAACCCCGAGCACGGTGCATTGAGCTTCCAAATTTATGAACCGCTCGTCAACATCTTTTTTTTTCCGTCGTTCACCCTCCGCCGCGGGATAAGCACTAAGCGCTCACGTATACTTTTGGTGCGGGCATTAACCGCCGTAATTCACCTGAATGGGAAATAAAGAGCGCTTCATTTAAAATTAAAAAATAGGACAAATCAATTCCCATGATTTTCAGTTTGTCTATGGAACGAAGAAGGAGCTTCGTGAATGTAATGATCCACGAAGCGGAAGCGGAAAGGTAGCCGATAGCAAGCAAAGCGACCGCAGCGTGAAGCGACAAGTTGGCGGGTAAATTACGACGACCGGCTTTAGAATTAAACACCGTCTTCGTGACGCTCGTTGCGACTTCACTCGGCTAATTGACTGGAGGACCGAAAAGCTTTCGGGAACATCCTGTGGAACGAGCTCGGTTTCTTGCATGAGGAACGTTGTACCAGGCTCGTTGATGAATGTGCAATAATTTCTGCTCCTTCGTGGCGATGGAAGAGCGATGAATGCAGATGCAAAATAGAAGTCGGTCGAGGAGCGAATAGAAGCCGGATGAGGTGCCTTGACAGTAGGAAAAGCAACAAAAAAATTCGGAAGAAAAGGGATAAGGAAGAGGCACCGAATACACAGCACTCCATCAAGTGACGTGCTTGTCTTTCGGTCGCTTCAACATCCTCCACCCGGGAATACAGATCGCCCAGTGGGGTTTGAGCGGTATCTTGGCTACTCCCTCTCTTTCCCGAAAATCTCTCTCTCCTTTTTCTCTGAAGGGTTCTCACACTTGAGGTTGCCCACGGGGATTTGCGACGACAGTCTTCCCGCAGCAAAGAGTGCTGCTCCCTGCGGCCGTGGTGTACCGAGAGCGTCGGGATTGAGGCTGTCGGGTCACCCTTCCGACGACGAGTCCTTCGCACCTCTATCCTCAACCTTCAGCCGTCCGCTGCTGCTGCCGCAGCAGCGTCAGCCAGCGGGCGGTCGTTATTGAATAAACAAATCTCGCTACCGTAATCCGCGCTGGGGTTTTCATCCGGTGTTAGCGGAAAAACCGCAATCGAGGGTGGTCCGACGGAGACCCTAGCATATATGCAAGGGGTGATTTTGCTGTTTACTGTTTAGAAGCCAGCCAGCGAAGGGTACTTTCTCGACGACCCGTTTCTTAATCCACCCAATAAACCACCCCTCGCTGGCCCGGCCGTATACAACACACACAACAGTACACAGTGGCACGGGAATGCCTTTGCGGTCTGTCTTCGAGGCTTTCGGTCCTTTCCGTCTTTTACCTCGATATCACTTGGATAATAATACAGCCCATCACTCTTGGTGTACCCGGGCTACGACTTTCCGCGGCTGTTGTTCCTGAACAGTTGTTTCCGGACAAGCGATTCGATCCTCCCGAGGCAATTTTCCCTATCATGGAGTCTCTTGAGAAAGGATCAATTCTGTTGATGTGCTTTCTTCGATGACCTAGCATAGCCGACCTGGTGTAGAAAGAACGATACGGGTTGTACAGTCGATTGCGTGCGGTAGATCGAAAACGTACGATACGTAAGACGTGTGGCGCGGAGGTTGGTGGCACTGCGCTCCGAAGTTGACGTAGGTATGGGAGGCAGGAGTTCGCAAGCTGCGTACATGTAAGGTAAGGCAAGCGAACGGAACACAAGGGGTAGAGCAGAGAACTGTTGCCTCAGTCTCGTTTGCTCGTACTCACCCTCTTCTCCGCCGTCGCTGCAAGCTTACGCCAGCCACCCAACCAACCGGAAGTTTACTATTTACATAACCGAACTATTGCACAGTCTCAGCTTCTGGCGTGGCTTCAGACTGCGGTGCGCAACTCACTGCCTCCGATATGTATATATACACTTTCCATAGTCACACGCCTCGTATGTACACTTGATGCCTTTGCTTTACGGCGCAAGGCGGCAGAGGCTTCTCCGACCATAACATCCACGTACAGCCGAGTCGATTCGTGCGGCTCCTCGCGTACGGGGTGCACTGCTTACCGCATAGGCGAAGCTTCAGTGTGTATTATGGCGTTGCATCGTACACTTGCACCGGTACGAATGGCTCGCTGGCGCAGGAAATTGCGTAAACTACGACGGACCAGTTAGCTTCGCTATTGACCGGTCTTAAACGTTTTGGCATAGAAAAAACGCCTTCCAATCGCGTTGAATTCACTGTTTCGCTCGCATGTTGCATAATCCGCGCAGCTCGAAGTTCATGCAGTTCTGAAGGCACGAACAAACAGCGATGGAAATTTGCCAATTGACCCCGAAAAACCTTTGAGTCAACAGTGAGAAAAGTTTCAACCGCCAGACGTCGATCTTCGGGATATGATTATAAGCCACCATTCTAGGCTATATTTTGCATTATACAACAAAGCACGAATTATGTTAACTTATAAATAGACGCGAGAAAAGGAATATTATGAAAATGTATTTTCCACATTGTATATATACATATATAAATTCTTTCATAACAGTAATTACATAGTTCTCCCGAGATCTCGGGGAAGCTTTCTCAACAACGGGAGGGAGTCTAAACGAGCGGATGAACGTTATACGGAGGGTAAGAGGTGCGCTAAAGATTCCCGACAAAGTCGACCGTCTCCGTTCTCTTCCTCTTTCACTTGGCTTTCTATACTTTTCAGCCATCTCGAGGAGAAATGAGGGAATGGGGCGCCGTGGGGAGGGGCGGTGGGTGGGCCATGAGAATGAGAAAATGAGGAAAATAGCGAATGGAGAAAGAGGAAGTCGGACAACGTCGTGGAAACTTGAGTCACAATGCCGCCGGGTGAGTATTGTATGGAGATGGTAAATGTAAGGACTCTGCGAAACTAACGGTAAAGGCTCTCTCTGTATCGCCGGGGCTGTTGAGTGCCGAGGGAAACGAGCGAGAGGGACGCGCACGCGCCGCTTCCGCCTCCACCCTACCACCTCCTTCCCGCCCCCCGTATACGCTTTAGTCTTCAAAATCTTTGGTATCCTATATTCGCCCAAGAGTCTCTGCCTGTAATTTTCGCGAACCTACCGAGTGCTCGGGCGCGCGCGTTCATATAGACCACTCCGAACGGCGGGGAATAATGAAAACGGAGATAACGAGTACTTTGGCTCCAGGCAGGACGAAGCGACGTTGTAGTTTTCTCTATCCGTGTACATACATATCCGGCACTCCCTCCGGTACACCGTTGCTGCTCGCAGCTGGCTGCTGGTGGTAGTTCCGCGCTTCTCGTTGTTTTGTCACTTGCTGTAACGGTGGATGTGCCCGCGTTCATTCCGATCGCGTGGCACGGGAACGAGAGTACGAGTACCGAGGCGCTTAATTAGTTGCAACGTCGCAGCGAATCCATCTAAGCCCAGGGCTGATGCCCGGGCCTTCTTCCTTGGTCTCTCTGTGCCTGTCTGAAGCGGTTGCCACCGGAGCGGCCCGGGGATTAAAGCCATCGCGGTCGGAGTTGTTACCGAGTCGATTGGAACAGCCGTGTCATTCAGACTTAAGTGAGTCTTGAGGGATCCTTACGGTCCGACTGCGTTTTACCTCGGTACGATTGGAGGATCGTTCGATCGAACCCCAATCGGACACCGATTCGACGCAGCCTGAGCGCTGATTCGTTTATTCGATCAATTGGAATGTGAGAGGGTTGTATGCAGGTAATGAGGATAGGTGGATGAGCGAAGGAAAATTCAGCAACGTTTGACTCGATGAGCATCATCGAGTCAATGTTGGTTAAAATAGAACTCGGTTTTATTGATACCGAAGGAAACAGGGTCGATCGATGATCCTGTTGCTGATGTTTGGGTCTGTTATTTTTATATTATTTATTTTATTTTTTAGTACGAAGATTAAAATTTTTTTAATGAGAGTACTAGAGCACCAACCGAAAATTTTAACGAAATTAAAAATGGCTTACAAAAACAAACAATGGCACATTTTTTAAATAATATTTTGCAGAAAAATTGACTATTAACCACACATACTATGTGTGCAATTTCAGCTTGATCGGTCGAGGCATTCTCGAGCCATAGTGATTTAATTTTTCGCATCTAATTCACACATACACAACACACACACACATACATCCGAACATTTTTTCTGAATGTGATTTTTCGACGATTCGAAACATTCGGAACATGTTTTCATTAAAATCTCGAATTTTTTTTAACCAAAAGAGAGCTTCGTCTATGAGGAAGCAAAAGGCACGAATAACGAAAGAGGTTGTCTGAAGATCAGTTAACAGGAACCTAACGATGGAGGATCTTCTTTCTCCAAGCGGTTCTTTAATGCAACGAGTCGCGTGGAGACTGGGCGTGTATCTGTACTGTAGTGACGTACGAGTCTCCCTGTATTGCCCGTGGTCTATCGAACGGAAATTCGAGCATCGAATCAGCGTCGATGTGTCCGCCGAAGCGTGCCAGTTGGATCATTAATTTAACGAAACTCGATACGCTTGACGGTACCTTCCGCGCTCAATATGCTCTCTGTGCTGGCAGCTTCTTTTTTTCTTTTGTATATACTTTATTTTTCGTTCTGATTCTCGACGAAACTCGAGACGAGACGGACGAGTGAGAGTCGGTGGCCATGATGAAGTGCAGTTCATTCAGCTTCGAAGGATTTGTCGCTTTTCCTCTTCAATTTTTCGTCTGATGCCATTTTCTCCGTTTTTAATAAATGTATTAAAAATTCTTTTCTGTTGCTCACTCGGTATACGCGGGAATGGCAGCCACGAGGTAATCAACCTAAACGTGAAGTCGCAAGACCCGCAACGAACGCGATACAGACGAGACACGAACTTACTATTTTTTTCCACTCATTTCGGAGCTCTCATCCTCGCACTCGGCGAGGTACCCGTAGAAAACACAGAAGGGTTGATGGTCTATCCTGCGAGGGGCTGCGCGCGGTAATTGGACCGTTTTAAAGCTCATCAGCGTCATTTCCTGTGGGAGGGCAGACGGTCTCCGCGATAAAACTCCGAGCTCCGGAGCTCCTTCTCTCTTCATGCTCTTCCGCACGCGGTTTATACGGCCGGTGCTTCATGCTGTATCTTTCTTAGTACCTACTCAACCGAACCGCGCTACAGAACTGAATGACTTGCAGTTAAAATCATCATTTTAAATAACATCAATCGCTCTACTATCATTCTTTCCCAGTGTCCCTACGTCTCATTGAGACACAGCCTGGTAGGACTGACGGAAAGGATCTGTGCTAGGCAACGGTGGAGGAACACCGGCCGACGCTATACCAATACTGGCCCAGTGCCGCGCTTCAACGCGGAGAAAATAATTTTGATTGCTGCAGCTAAAGTTAGTTTGCTAGGCATATTTCGGGTGTAACAGCTATCCATTTTGCCCATATAGCAAGCACTTTGCATTTTCAGTAAATGATCGTTAGTTGCGAAAAGGAATCATGCAGTTTTCGGATGATTCGCTGTCCTAACAAATGATTTGATAGCAGGATCTCTTAATCAGGTAGATTAAGTCTCAACACGTAATATTTTTCGCAAAGTCTACATTGAGAGGTGAACTAAAAACTCGGTCAGAGATTCAATGTCAGCGGAAACGATGACAAAATGATTAACCAGAGTACATTATACATATTGAAGATTGAGCGGAATGCATCAAATTGGCATGTCTACACTCTGAGTTGTTATTATGTCATCTTTTCACGCAGATGTACTAATTTCGGGAATTTCTAGGCCGAGACTTATTATGCCGATAATAATTTGTTTCCACTACTAACGGTTTCGCATAGGGAGCAAATCACATTACCATTCGTCGTTCATTTTGGTCGAGACAGCTGATTATTAGCTGCATCTCCGAATGATATAACAGCGAATACTTTAGAGCTCCAGCGAATGATCCGCACATCCAGCAGATCATATTACTGGACTGCATATTGGTAGCAGGATGTTGGTTGAGTTGACGAATCTTTTGCTGATTACATTTGTATCCGCAGCGAATTGTTTGCTCTGCCAGCAAACTGCAATCTTTATAATTAGTGTTATTGCTGCAATGCCAAATGAAATACAACAAATAGATATTGTTATCGGAGCGGGTATTTCTGCTGTCACTGTATTCGCTAACAACTGTTGCCGCGACAACCAATGTATTGCTGTAACAAGTATGTTTTCTCCGTGCACTAGGGACCGCCCTTTACATTCGTTACGATAGAGCTACAATAGCTAGCACCTTAATGTGCGCGCGTCGGCGTAGTCCGATTATCCGAGTATATATGCATGTTGTTCATACGCGGTAATGCCAATAACAACCCCCTGGAAAGTTCTTCGCCGGATGGAGTTTCTCTCGGATAAATCCTACGAAGGACTCGAGGTCTGCCTCTCGGCTTTTCCAGGAATCATATAAACATATAAAACTCCGTGGCTCTGCTTCGCGTAGCTGCGGAGGCGACCGACGACATAGGGATGATGAGGGAAAAGCACGCGATGTCGGGGTGGAAGAGTGTCGTATATTTGATATGAAAAATTTAACCGGAGAACGCGTATGTTGCACTACGACGTTGACACCGTGTTATTGCTGCGACGTTCTCCCTAGTGCACGGAGAAAACTACGATGTCGACGTGCCGCCCGGGAAGCTACAAGTGATAAGAGCTGGTTGGTGAAAAAAAAACCCAGGAGTAGTTTCCGTGATCTCCTCAATGTCCTCAACTCGCCACCGAACGCGAGCTGGCCCGGGTTAAAAGCGACGGGGTAATAACTATCGCGACCCTCGCTCTCCCGGCGATGCTGAAAATTCTGACGGAGTCTCGTCCCCGTGGTTTGATGTCGCCACCGAACCACCGCGTCCCACCGCACTTGATTGCGCAGCCATTGAAAAGTCGGTAGGAAAATTAAAATTGTACTGTCGCGGGGCGATATTAATTTTTGTGAACGACGCGGAAAAAAGCGCAGAACGACGAGGTTTGACACGGAAGGCCGACGAAAGGGTGGAAACGGAACCATCCGGGTCGCGGCGAGACAGCTAACGGAAACACGCATCGTGTCGAGCAAGACGCACAAACGCTCGGCTTTTTTTACGCGCACGCGAGAAAATATTTGTGTAAAATTACGAGTCACACTCATGTATCTATAAAGAGTCGACGAAGGAATTTCATTACAGGCGGGTAGGTTGTTTGTAGTGCGCGGAAAAAGTGAGATATTGCATCGGACAATTTTTCGTCAAACTCGCGAACGTACGTGATCACGACAGATTGGCTTTGGTGATATAGTCGTAGTAGTAGTAGTAAAAGAACATTTATTCAGGATACTATACATTTTAACGTGTTTGTTTAAAACTTCCTGTTCGGTGCAATAAATTTATTATTCTTTTTTACCTACATTTTCTCGAGTGAAATCGACAATTTACGACTAAAACAAAAGCGCTTGAGAATTCAATACGAGCGTAGACGTTGAGAGAAGACAATATTTGTATTATTCTGTCACAATACATTGACGAAGGGCCTTCGATCTGAGTCGTTCAGCCCTTGTTCTTTTTAGTAATATCTTCTATAAATTTTCATTAACCTTTCGATTAATAAAAACAACAACTTCACAGTATACCGTTTAATGCAGTCGAGGATTTCAATTTAAAGTCTTTTAATTAACTCACCATTCTCAATGGATGGAGATTTTTTAAAAAGAGCCCCTTTATTTCTGGAGGATTCAACGCGTGTAGCTCGCTCACGCTCATCGCCGAAGGACACGACGCCATGGAAAATAAATGAAAAAAAAACTTAGTACAAAAAAAATGTTTAAAAATAATAAAAAAAACAGGCGAAAAACAAAGAATGTCGTATAACAGAATGGGAGGATCGAAACGTCCCTCTGTGAAAAAGCCTTTATTCACGTAAGCTCGGTTGGTACTGGCACTTGGCCGTCAGAGCAGCCAGCGAGCGCACACAGGGCGCTCCTCCCTCGATGCATGGAAGCCCGGACCGCGACGAGGGTGACCGAAAGAGGACCAAAAAAAAGATAGCGGTGTCCAGGTCATTTGTCAGAGGAAGGGAAGGAAAAAAATGTTTACCGGCTGAAGCGGGCTCGTATGGTAATGGGGCGTTTGGAAGACAGTCCTCTCCGGGCACTCGGCTCGCGGGCACCGCACAAGGACCGTTTTAGCATCAAAAATTCCGCGGTCCGGACTCGGATTCTCGTCCTGTGACGTTGTGGGAAAAAAGGAGAGAAATGACGGTGGCGTTCCCGGTGGAACCGGAGGCGAGCCGAGAACTCGGAGTGGAGAGGAAAAAAAAGCGACGACCGCCATTGACCAACGAACTAAGATAATATTCAACGTAACCCAAGGCAATATCGGAGGGAATCGGAGCGGAAGTCGGTCAGTCGGAGAGAGCGCAGGCGGGAGAGGGAATCTCATCGTCCTACGGGACTTCAGGCTCGTTACATTAATTAAAGAGAAGAAAACTCGAAGCGTCGAGTCGCGAGGAGTCGAGTGAGAGAGGCGAGTTAAAGAGAGGTCCGCATCAGCCTCGCCCCGGCCATCTTCGAGAGCTCGAGATTCTACTTATCTCTTCTCCGCTTTCATGATGCACCCCCTGGTTTTTTTCTATTTTTTTTTGCTCCATCTCTATTTCTTTTGCTCGCTGGGTTCACCTTCTAGCAGGATCGAGCGAGCGACCAGCCGTTCCTGCCGTTTTGCTCCTTCGCCTCCTCGCTCTAATAAGATCCAGCGTCGCTCGATTCCACGGTCGTGCTCGACTCTAGACTTCTTCTTCCTTCTCGGTCGGTATCGCGTGTATAAGAGCCTTTCCGAAGCTTTTCTCGCTGTACGTATCGTTTCTTGTTCTATCTCTTCCTTTCGCTCGATTCCATGGCGGAAATAATGAAATTTCTGTATATCGGGTCTGAGAAGAAGGAGCGGTGGGTCATCGATCACTGCGGGTTTCTTCCAGCAGGTAACTCTACGTGTAAGTAGGTGGCCCGTCCATCGCAGAAGAGAGGAGACTGGGGTGTGTAACAAAAATTATATTCACGTCCCTACTTCGCAGCTGACTTCGGAGATTCAGAGACTATTCGATTGTAAGGTAAAAGTGGTGAAAGTAACTCGACGGGGTAATATGGACCAGTCGGTGTTGGAATAAGAACGGACTCTTCAAAATCTTAAATGGACCTCCAAGAAGTTGGTGACGATCATAGGTCGAAAATCTCACATGCGAGTTTTTTTGAAACTCAAATAAGTTTCTAAGAGATATAGGACGGAACTTTTTTAATGGGCCATGTTCATAACTTTTAAACTACCGGAAGAATTACGAAAGAGTTTGAAGGAATTATTTTGTTAATTTTTTTTTACTCCGAAGTTAACGTAAAATACCTGAGTTCTCCGAAGCTCGGGTGCAACCCGACTATACGGTTATTAATTAACGTCGGGTAAACAGTAATAAGTGATCGACCGTTGATGATGCCCGCCTCGGGGTTGTTTGAGCGGGCGTTGTTCAACAAGCACCGATATAGCCCACTTCCGGTCGGCTCCGATCCTCGAACTCTCCGCCTCATCATCCCCGGGGGGAATATCAAGAAAAATGAAAATCTCGATGGTGCAGAATAAACACTCGTTATAAAATTTCACGAGGGCGCCGCGCTTCTTTTAACTCTCCTTCATGGTACTTTATTATGTTTTATTAAATTTATCGTACAAACACAGAATTAAATGATTTTTCCGTTGAAATTCCTGTTCAGTACCGCTGGAAGAATTAATCGTTAATTTATGCAAATCAGCTTGACAAATCGTTCAGTTTCAATGGACGATCAACGAGGCCGCCCGAGCGATAACGCGCGCTTGTATCAATCGCGGTCGCCTCATTACTTAGTCGGGGCAAAATGCATTTAACAAAAATTCCCTTTCATCTCTGGCTCTGACGGAATTTCCCGGATCGAAGCGCCTAAATGACGTATTATCGTTATGCGCGAAGTTATTAAAACACTGTGGGACAATCGACGAGGGCCGGTCGTGTTACAAGGTAAAACCCGGACGGAATAATGCGTATGCAAATAACATGGCGGAACAGTCGACGGGGGATTTTGGGGAACGGGTGTGTCTATGTAAACCCGATCCAGAGGCTGCGTTGTTACGCCTATTCGAATAAACTGCTTTGCGCGCCAGCTCATTTGTCACCGTTAAATCCACGGGGATTATTTGTCAAGCTAATAATGCGGGTTACACTGTTTCTGGAAAGCGGCGCCCAGCGATAAAATCGTCGAGAATGTGTTTGATGCAAATAATTGCAACGCGCACTGCAAACGCCCGTTCGCGGTTTGTGGCTGACCCTTGAATTTTCGTTGCAACGTATTCGTTGCGACGATTCGCCCTCCTTCCACCTCCGCCCAAATCCCCCTCGCCGACCTCCCACATACATACAAGCGCGTACGTCACTCTCGCGAGGACTTTATACGTTACGCAAAATCGGTGAAATGAATTAACGTGTTCTACAATAAGTTAAATAAACGTGATTGCGTTTCATTGTTTCACCGTCGAAACGTAACAATTCTATCGCCCGATGAGAGATAATAATCGTTGTCATTGGGTTGACTGTGAATGAGTACATTTTCGACCAATCTTTTCGCCTGAAGTCAAGTGTGACGTTTTTATTGCAGAAAGACATCATTTTTTTTGTAACGAAAAAAATACGGAAAAAGTTTTTTTGGACTCGTATCAAAATGTACTATTTTTATACCCGAAACATAGTATATAATGTATTATTGCCTGCATCGCTGTGCAATATGAAATGCAGATATGCGCAAGGCACGAGTACACAAACGTTGAATGGTGAATCGTGCAACTCGAACTGTATATATGAAGGGGTGGCGCAGCGATAACGACGCGTATAAAAGAAATATATTTATAGCTGTCTGATCCACGAACGGTGGTGTTGCGGGCTTTGCCCGTAGGCCACAGGAATATACAAGTTTTCCTTTCCCGCGGCTGCACAACGCGCGATTTTTCGTATAAATCGTAGCTCTCTGCCGCCGGTGAAGAAGAAGCGGCGCCGAGCGTGGAAGAAACAGCCGAGGAGGTTTTCGAGAAAGTAAGCGCCGGTACGGAGTCCGGAGTAGGGAAATGGGCTGGTCCAAAGAAGGTTCCGTAAGCTTCTTGCATCTTCCTCCTCTACGTTGATTTTTCTTCTATTATGCTCGGCTCTCCGTCGACGATATCGGCGAACCCGACGAGAAATCGTGCGAATGCCGAACCGGCGAGGGTGAGGTTGACCTCTCGCGACCGGTCGGATTTTTTTTGTCCCATCGAGAGAGCGCTCTGCGAGCTCCGATTTCCTTGTCTGCAAAGCGAGCCTCCACTTTTTCCTCCCCATCATCGTCCGGACCATCCGAAAAACGGCGGACCCTCTTATTTGATTATTCCTCCGGTTGCCCGTTTGACCGTCCCGCCGTTCGACTCGCCGTTTCGATCTCGAGCCTCACGTAACATAATATTCACGTTCCAATAACTTACACACCAGCCGACAATCTGGAAATTGAGTGAGCCTTTCTTCTGCTATTCTCGGATATTATTCGAAAAGGGAGGCGACAGGGGAGGGGAATGATCGAGGGAAATGGACAGTTTATACGCGCGGGTATCCGTTCGAGTTCCGAAACTCCGCGCGCTTCATTTATATTCTCTTCCTCAGTCAGCGGAAGCAACGGTGACTTTCTTTTCTTATATTCCTTCTCCTCCTTTCCACCCGGGAACGGCCTCGAGACCGTTCGAGGATGGGCTCGAGTCTGAGATTTCGAATCGTTCCGGAGAACGCGCTGTGCCTTCCGACGGCGGTGAACTGCTCTTTCGCGAAAGGGTCGCGGGGTGCGTGAGTGGGGGGGGGGGGGGGGGTTGGCAAGATAAAGGAAAAAGAAAAAAATAAGGAAACGAGCGGACGGAGGAAGCTCTCGATGGATCCATCGATGAAAAATACCTCGTTACCTTCGAGACTCACCCGGAACTGTCGTCGATCGTCGAGTCCATCCTCCCGCGGCGGATGCAAAGAAATCGGTTCGACGACCCACTTGAGGCGGGCAATCGAAGATTTCGAGTGTGAGGATCTCGTCGAACGAAGATTTTTATTGTACACCTGGCGCGACTGCGATAGATCTATAACGACAAAAAAAGAAACTAATAGAACCAAGTGGATCCAATCAGTTCGGCAGTGGATAGCGAGTCGTCGAAGGATACTTTAATTAGTCACACGGTCTCGAGTCGTATCCCGCGGTCGAATACATCAGATTTTTTTTCACCACATTCGTCTCTACGTTATTGGATTTTTTCCCATCGTTCCTCCGAGTCCGGAGGCACGATGTCGGTCACGGAGTGCAAAGAAGAAGGAATGTTAAAAGGCACTCACCCTAAGCCGCGCGTGGGCTCCGCGTCTTTCGACGTCGTGCGGGGGGTGAAAAGTAAAAAAAAAAGCGCTGTAAAAATCAAGTCCCGCTTTCAGGAGTCGCGGTCGTCGTTGTCATGTCCCAGGGGCGCCGGGAAACACCCTACGACGCTATAAATTGACGAGTTTCGACGTCGGTAGGTCACAAGGGTGATGCCGGGCTTTGGCCGGAAGCTCGTTGGTGCGTTCTGTTACCACACGTTGCCAGCGGAGAACAGCAGCGGGCGGAGTGTATCGGGCACGATGACAAGGAAGTGCTTATGTCGCCCGATGCCGTGCAGCAGGCACCTGGAGGTTACAACCACTCAGTCACGCGGCGCTAGTTCAGGAGAGTGATCCCGGTGGAAAGTGGAAGCTGTGTAAAGAGCGAGAAGGGTGTGGCCCGATGTGCCACGAGTACTTTTCACCCTCTTGTTCTTACCCTCAGCGTATATAGTCGCTCCTTCCCTCCGATCGCGAACCTCTGAAGATCACTTTTTTTCCTTGCTTTTCTTCCTGTCTCTCCGGTCTCGGTTCTTCTTCACGCTGTGCTTGAGATAGACACACACAGTGCCAACAGCGGAGCGGACTCAACTTTTTATTCTTAGGCCCCGATTAAGATTACCCACGTAAATACACTCGAGTTAAGCTTTCGTTGCAGGCCGCATCCACTTGACCTTCTCTGCCGTCGGGAATTATGTACACGAGCAGCTTTTATTCCAGCCCCTCGTCGAGGGGCTCTCACGCGGCATATGTATGTCGATGGCTCGTGCGAAGTGTGTGGAGGGACGAAGGAAAAAAAAGCTGAGGCGTTGGAGCAGTAAATACAATATGTTGAACTAGTTTCCTGTTTTCTTCTCAACACGGTGCCGTGCTACACCGAATGTATTTTTGCTGTGTCGCTTACGTGGATGTTCCGAAGATCGCGGATGCTCATTGTTCGGTCATGTACGGAGTGGAATTAACTGCTGGCGAGGGTGTCGTGAGTTTTTTCTACCGAGGAGCGCGAGATTGAATTCGCCTTCCAACAAACACGGCACCATTGCCCCAGTATCGAAAAATATAGATTTTTCTTGATGCAAGTCGCCGGTCCCGGAATCGCAGAATAAATATTCCAATATGGCGAGAGTCGTCACAAAACTAATAATAAACATTACAACCGCGGGGCTTCGAGAAAAAGAATATTGCGAGAAACTTCCCCACGGTTGTTACGGGAGGGCTGACTATTCTCTTCTCTCCCTAATCTTTGTCAGCCATCTCTCTTCCGCAACCCACCCCCGGCCCAGCCTTAGCTCCTCGTTCCGCTCCTCCTCTGCAACTCATTGCCGGCGCTCCGCGAGCACGACCGCTCCGGAGAAACGGCAGTTTAATGAATACGTTGAATAATTTGATATTAAATTTCTCCGTCGTATACGTATATAACG
Source organism: Stenichneumon culpator (assembly GCA_964017025.1). NCBI lineage: Eukaryota > Metazoa > Arthropoda > Insecta > Hymenoptera > Ichneumonidae > Stenichneumon > Stenichneumon culpator. The sequence goes on from OZ024776.1 coordinate 17,276,300, forward strand.
TACCTATATATATACACACACACATATATATACATTGAAGGATCTCGCTCCTCTGCCCAACCGCCATCACACTTGGGTCTCCTTCGTCTTCCCGTCGAAGCTCCACTGTGCTCGTACTCATTCCTGTTTTTTGCCTCTCCATACTTTTCTCTCGATCTTACTCGTTTCCTCACTTTTTCATCTTCAATATCGCATTCTGCAGATTGTTTCGCCTGACTTTTGCCCATTACCGTACTGTCGAATTCGCCCATTCGTTTAGCAACTACATCGTTCCATTAACGCATACCTGCGCGCGTTGATGACCAAAAATTAACACATAGAAATGGTATTTTCAAAGAGGATTAGTGAGAAGGGAGTGGACATTTACATTTAGATATCTCCGCTGAATCTCGTGAGTAATCGCTACGGGGAACTACGCTGCTCGTCTCAGTTGAAGCTTCATGGCTGACGGTAGTTAATGGTTCATTGTGTCTGCACTGAGAAGGAAAGTTTTTGGATTAACCAAAAGTATCGGTGACATGCGCTCAAAGCTGTTATTTGTTGGGGACAAATAAAGTATAGATATTTTATGCGATTATTTGCCTCAATCGATTTAAAATTTGTTGTCTCAGTTCAGTATCGCATTCTGGAGATTTTTTGGCGGGACTTTTGCCCATTACCGTCCCGCCGAATTCGCTCCGTCGTTTAGCAACTACATCGTCCCATTAAAACCTTACATTAAAACCTTACGACAGACCTCTCGGGCTGTCGGTACTTAACCCTTCACGTAGGGTTAAGTACCCTACGTGGGCACATGGGGTCCTTGTTTAACGAGGACCTAGAATTCTCCAAGACGCAACCTTCCAAAATCCTTGAAAAATATGTTTTTATTTATTTATTTATTCATATAAAAAACGGGCTACACCCTATTCCAAAATGATGTTTGATAACACACAAGAAAATTTATTACGAACATCCGTATCATTTTTGTGCTTAACAAAAGGTCTTTTGCTCTCGGCAAAGAGTCCCCCGTACTAGAAGGGTTCATGGTTCATTATCTCTATGCCTCTAAACGCTTGTATAGGGGAGATGTTTATAAATGTTGTAGAAATAAATGTTCTGCAGGGACGCTCTCTCGTTGACGTCGTGTTGAAACGATCGTTGATGAGGATACCCACGTAGAGAGTTTGGGCGCAAGATGGACAAACTCTACAATTATGAGACCCGCCGGTATTAACACGTAATCTCCCCTAATACTGGACCCGGGGGAGGATGGGTGACTCCGGACTTGTCTTTGTTAACCCCGTTGTGGCACGCCAAGTGCCGCAGTCGACGGGGCCAAACCTCCCTCATTTTCCTCTCTTCCCTGTTGACACTCACCCTCGACTCCGGCACACACTCATATTCCTGCTCGGTGCTACTCATGACCCATGGGCTACCGCTCGACGGTACATAACAAGCTCCCGGATACCCCTCCCATTAATTACGGTCGCTGCTTACGTCGCGGGTCCGTATAACGAACGTATACCACACGTTAATACTCCCGGCGATAATTAATCTCTGGCAACGCGCGTATATCAGTTGTTTGGATAGCCGAGCGCGAGATCCTGAACGAAATACTACCCGGTGGTATGAATTTCTTAACGTGTCCGGGAGATGACAGCTTCCTCGAGGAAATATTAATTCGTAAATGATTGGATAAAAAAAAGTAAAACAAAATTTGGCTATTTGTTTTTTACTATCACCCACAATTTTCCTTTCTCGTAGAGGAAGATTTGTTTTCACGAGAAAGAAAATTTCGAGATTTGATTGAAAAAGTGATTAGAATGTTGCAAAACATCCAAAGATAATCTTTACAAATAATGGCTGGATGTGTGTGTGTGTGAAAATTTCAATTTTCAACTTTTATTAGGAGACGATATGAAACTTTTCAACCTTTTTTGCTTTCTGGATAGCCCAGCACGAGATCTTGAACGAAATACTACCGAGAGGTACGATTTTATTACAGTGTCCGAGAGAAAAGTACAGTTTCCTCGGGAAAAAAAATGTGTACATTTGGTAATGTTGCGATGTTTAAAAAATGAATTTTCATCCCTTCCGTGCGGTGTTTGCGTTGCATGAGAATAATAAAATTTTATTATTGTCGCTGAAAGTTCCGAGGTGCAGATGTGATAGGCAGTTATGGGATACACGCTTACCCGAATAAACTTCATCGATTTTTGCGTCGGCATAGTCGTATAATAATCATAAGAGGTTACGCGCCGAGAGTGAATGGCAGAGCTCGACACCTCCCATCAAAGAGGGATTTGTCAAGCAGCTTGAAAAATTCGTGGCGAATGTGAAGGCGAAGGGTGCTGAAAGTCAATGGCAAATTCACTTTCCCCCCCTCCGTGGGGAAACGTCTATTTTTCGTGCCAGGGTCTGGGCTAGGTGAGTGCGAAAGCGACGAGCTACACTTCTCAGTGATTTCGCTGTCAAGCGCACTCGTAAACCTCGTGACTGAGTGACTCCTTTCTCGAAACTTTATTCCTCTCTCTCTCTATCTCTGTTTCGCCGAGGGCGGAAGCGGGGTGAAAAGTTGAGTGAGAAAAATACGAATCGTTCGCTTTTATTTTTTTGACGAGCAAATCGAGTGCCACGCTCATGGGGACGGAAAAGTGTAAAGAATAAAAAAAACAAACATACAAAATAAATACAAGAAGCACGCTTTCTTTAGTGTGCTGCTAAAGCATATAAAAAAAAATCTGCAATTTAATCCGAATTAATTAACTTTTACGCCGGTCTTTCGAATTAAGCTACGAATGGTTCATCCGTTAGATGACTGGAGAACCAACTATGCAGTTCTTCAATCCAAAGTCGGAAACCTCTGAACTAAAAAGTATCAACCTCTGAACAAAACTATCAACAAACCCCCGGTTCGCTAAAATATATATAAGATATATATTACATATGCATATATATACCAACGCGCGTAAGTCACATATTTACATGTATACCATACTGGAGGATGCATTTGTCACTAGGCGGTAAAGGGGTTGTCGGCTCGCGTCGCCACATAACTCTCAGGTTGTACTCCTTTGCAGCTCGAGTATACCTTAACTCCAACTTCTCACTCTACCTGCAATTCACGGTTTTTTTCCCTTCTTTCTCTCATTCCCCTTTTCAAGCGTTCGCGCCTTTCCATCCCCCATGCCAGCGCTCACGTATAGCATTATACTTTCTCCGTCGAGTTCACCCCGAGAGAACGTCTCGCTCCGCGGCCACCCCCGCGAGCCGCACCAGCTCTGCCCGGTAGCCTAGAAGCTACTGGCGAATTTACATTCGTCCTGAAATATTTCACAACTCGGCGCAAGATGCAATTTGTTCCGTTGTGTCGGCCACGCCGGTGGTGGCGTCGGAGACCCTCCCCCCCCCCCTGCCCCTCCGACTACACTCGGGGTATCACGGTGTGCGAGAGAACATACGCCATTCTGATAACCTGCCCGGCACTGTAATACGACCGTCTAACGTTGAGTGGCTCGTACAGGGATGCGATATCGTTACAACGGTTTCACCGGAAGTGCACCCTCGTTATCCTCGGTGCACCTCTATATCCTCCCCCAGAGTACTCTTACTCTACCATGGCTATGGTATCAATGGTAACGAGGGATTCGGCTCATATTCCGCCACTCGGCATTACCGCGATTTGGATCGCGCCTCTACGCGAATTATATGTACTACGATTATGTTTATATTTATGTGTAGATTGTTTAATTTGTATCGTCGGTACTGCACGTTGAACCTTATCACTGTCGTCGTATAACATTTTTTTTTTGTCGTAACACTGATCCATCAGTCGACGGTTTCACCGGAAGTGCACCCTTGTTATCCTTGGTGTACCTCTATAATATCCTCCTCCAGAGTGCGCTTATTCTACCATGGTTATGGGATTAATGGTACCGAGGGATTCGGGTCATATTCCGCCACTCGGCATTCCCGTGGTTCCAATCCCTTCCCCCTACGTGAATTATGTGTAGTACGATCATGTGTAGATTGTTTAATTTGTATTATGGCTGTACAGATAGGTCAGCTTAGCCGGCTAAGCTAATACAGTTTTGGAATTTTTATTTTATTTTTTTCTAATGTTACCTACAATTTATTCCGAAGTATTTTCGCCCGCTAAATCCGTAAAAATATAACTGTTGTCTGAAGGTTGGAGCTCGTCGCGTTAACGCACGATGATCGGTCGGACGTTTTCTTCAAAGACGCGCAAATGAATCTCCCTGAGATAATTTTTCGTTGATACAAAAATGGTACGGGTGGTGAGATGGTCTGCTGACGCTTGCGGAAGATACTCTCGTTTCTCGTCCCGATTATAGGAAACTTAACGATCCGGTCTACCGTGCGGAATGGAAAAAGGGAATATAGACATAGAGCCGGATAGGTAAGAAGAGCGAGAGATTATAATCGTTCTACGGATTACGACCTAATCCTACGAACTTCTACGGAGATTGGATCAAGGAAACGTTAGAGAGGGTGAGGCTGGGTCTTTTACAGTGCAAGCTACTCCCTTGGAGGCGATGGGGAAGGAAACTGTGTGACCGATGTTGCGTAAAACGAAATCCTTCTCGTTCCTTGAAGAAAAATCGGCGAAAATCGCGTCGATTCCAACGGACCCGAGGTGGAGGCACTCGGAAACAGTATCGAGAAAATGGGAACAAAAGTAGACCAGCGAAAGCCCCAGTTTGTCGAGCAATGAATACAAACGGACGGAGTTGTCACTGGGTGGGAAAAGGGTTATCGAAAAGTTCTGTATCGAAAATTCCGACCCGAGTCTGCAAAACTCTTTTGATATACTATCAGCCGATATTAATATCGGCGGAGAAAAATTGTCGATTTTTTTTAAATTACATGTCGTAATAAAATAAAGTTTTCTCTGTGAGGAAGCAAAAATGATATTTATTCCCGACTAAGTCATCTAAAAATCCATCAAGATACACCAAACAGAACAACATGAGTAACATAATCAGACCCTAATTAGAAAATAATAGAAAATAACATAATTATAAAATAACAGAAGTAACATATTTATAAAATAATGGAAATAATACCATGATGTAAGGTAACAATAACAAAAATAGCATAAAAAAGTAAAAAGCAGTATTTTAGTATCGTACGCTATATGGGAGGGAGCGGATTTCCGCCGCGTGTGATTTCACACTCAGGCGGCAAACTTCACATTCGACGAAAATCGCGCACGACTCAACCAAGCATAACGCGTGTCACATATTACCGTTCCTAAGCAGCCACAAGAAAGAAATACCCCACAACAGTGAATCACGTGCTAGTCCGACGGGGCTTAATTTTTTCTCTCAAAAGATAAACCGTGTCCATGACGGAAAAAATTGGATTACAATTTTTCTCACCGTCCACGGTCTGTTCCGACACCGTCTTAAGTATAAAAAAATATATATTTGTTTCGGTGTTTATACAGTTTTTTCCCCGGAGTGTGAAATATAAAAACTCCGGGCATTTTATCGCCGTCGTTCCTTTCGCCGTGGAACTTCATTTCCAAGTAGAAAATAAACGAGAGACCCGGGGATCTTCGGTAGCAGCGAGAAAAATGTCGGGACCGGCCGCTGTTGCTGTACGCTCCCGTCGCGGTGCTTTGCCGTCGAGAGATGCTGAGCTTAAGCTATCCCCGGGATTACGAGAAATGAAAGTTTCATAAAAACAGAGGGAGAGAGGAAGAGCCTCGCGCTCCTCTGTCTCCCGTGGCCGCGTTGCGACGAGCATTCGTCGAGTTTCAGTGGTCGACGGAGGACGAGAGGACCGCTGGAAACCACCCCCGCTGCGGCCACCGCTGGCATCGCTGTGGCTTTCACAGGGGGGTGGAATTTAAAAGTGAACGCGTACGGGGCTTGGCATCAGTGGGACTCTCCACTCTGATATTAAAGTAGTTTAGAGACTTCACTTCGTTGGCCGGGGGCATTCCACTTGCTCAACTTTTTCGCTCACATCTCTACTTCGTGTATCTGTTTTTTTTTACTTCTAAAGCACGGCCCATACATAAGCAACGTTGAGAAAAAATAAATAAAAGTCAAAAATGTTCATAAAATTTTGCAGACAATACAAAGAAATTTGTCTGAAAAGTAGTTGATCTGCAAAAAGAACGAAAGCATCTGCAAAAAGAACGGGGCGGTCCTATTAATCTGGCGAAAAATGGGTTATTTTTTGCATTTTTTTTTAAAGAAAGTTGTGGAACAATTTTTTTTTAACTCGCAGGATTTATTCATTATACATTTGTACATATTCATGAATTTTTTCATTGACAAAAAATAATTATTTTTCAACCTATCGGCTGAACCGTGTACCACAGCCGACAAGTTGCACCGCCATAATGAGCACGATAACGCCTCGGAATTTTATCTGAACAAAAACAACAAAAAATGTAAGTTATAAATGACAAAAAAAAACGCAGTGACCCATCTTTCGCCAGATCAATGAGACTGCGGAGACTGTCGGAGACTTTTACCCTTAAGAACAGGGTAAAAGTCTCCGATGAACTTGATGAACGCGAATACAGGAATTCCACAGGCATTCCACACTAACACTTTTTCGTCGAAGATTACAAATAGATAAACTTCAGTTTTTCGAGGTGCCACTTTTTGATATTGTCAACCGGACTTCATAATTCCCGAAGGTCCATCAGGGGGAGGAAGAGCGACTTGTCAGCTGTGGCCAGTATTTCAGAGGAAGGTGGAAACCTTACGTTCGTTCTGTATATTTCACAAGGTACTTTGACGTCTGTCGAGGAGATCGAGATATAAGAAAGAAGTATAAGTCGAGTAGAAGTAGAGGGCAGACGTGTCAGGAACGAAATGGAGGAACAATGTAAAGACAAAGAACGAAAAATGAAAAAAAAAAAGAAAAAAAAGTAGTAAAAAACTAACGTAGCAAGAGCTTTTTCGTTCGCACACTCCTGTGACGTTCTCTCCGCAGTTGGCGGTACACTCTCCTGTGACGTTCCCGCCACGGTTGCCGGTACACTCCTGGGGATTTACCAGCCACTACGTCGACGACTTTTTCGCCGCTGTGGAAAATGTGTCTCGTTGTTTCGTAACGTGTAGCTATTCGCGCCTTTCTCGCAGGACGTTTCACGCTCGGATAGACTCTGTCAGCGCACAATGCATCGCTACAGGATGCACCACTTGTTGTTCTCGCACGAGCCAATCATTGTTTGTGACTTTTATTTTTCACTCGGCTATGGAAATCTCGGGGAAACATTCGTTGTAGCGAATTACCGAAAACCGATTGTCCCATATCCGATTGTTCATAACGAGATATGAAAAAGCATAAAATGAAAGCATATTTTCATAACTTTGTCCAAAAATCAGTTGGAATACGAACAAGAACTAACTTTTTTTCACAATTTTTAAAGCAAATCAAATAAAATCAGTTCCCCTTAAATATTTAAAAAAAAAGTTATTTCGTTGATATTATGTAATGTAACAATTTTTTTTTCTCTTCACTACATTCGCACTATTTTACACACGCGACAAGTATTTAACTATTAATTACCGTTGCCGAAAGCTATGCTGCGTCTCTAAGAAAACAACAAGTGCACGCTTGATTAGCCAACCACGATACGGAACGCCGAACACTAGCAAACCCGCGTATAAAATATTTCCGTAACAAACCCAATGGCGGAAAATATTTCTCTCACAGTCCCCGTGCCACACGCCCGGCGAGAGCCTCGTCGTTTGTTCGCGAAGTTTGCGCCGGTGTGGTTGCACAGCAGGTTGACGCACCGCGGTCCCCGGCTCTCCCCCGAGGGCACGTCAGACTTTCCCGAGACGCATTATTATGGTTTTAAATATTAATAACTCGGTACACATCATGTACGGCTCTGTCGTAGCCCTGATACGCGTATATACGTTTTTGCACGCACCGTCGCGATTCCCGTGTGGGAAATACGCCCGGAGCCTTACGATACGGCTTCCTTTTTCCACCCCTCGTTCCCTCATTTTCTTTTTCATTCCCTTTACTACCCCTTTTCCTCCGGCACGACAATTTTTTTTCTCTTCCCCGTACACTGCACCATTGTCGCGGAAATGCTCCATGGAAGTGATAAAAAAACATCCGCCGGAGTTCCACGAGGGGGCTGAGTAGAAAAGAGTTACACGATGTAAGGCTCTCTTCGTTTTCCTCGTTGACAGCGAGGTTGATCCCGAGGGACGTCGGGCGTCGAGAGCCACGACGCCTTCGCCGCAAGAACGAGCCATCCGCTGATCCGTTCTTCGAGCGGTCTCGGCTAACTTTTTATTTCACCCTCGACGAGCGAAGCCCGCTCTGATACGCCGCTCTGATCGATCGAACCGTTTTAATTAATGAGAGAACGGTTCGGCGGGGCACCCCCTCCCCCCGGTGTGGGGGATTATAGATCGCGTCGAGCAGAACTTGTCATCTTTCATTATTATCCCACGAGGGACTATTTTCCTCTCCCGCAAACGAAAGCTCCTCGCCGCTTCCGGTGCTTCTTCCACTATCTCCGCGGGACTCTCTCGACTCTAATTTCTCTTAATCTCCACTGAGACACGGAATGAACTTCACGATTCTACTTTTATTATCTTAAACTAATGTACGAAGAATAAGCTCGGCTCTTGATTATATATTATAAAGGGAAACTATAGGATTATAATGCCGGTGTATAAAAACGCGCCCGGGGTGGTAGATGATGTATGAAAGCGAGTAATGCAGAAACGAGTGAACATTTATCCCTTTTTTTATAAAGAAATACAAAAGAGAGACCGGAGACTAGCAGACTCGTCCTATATCGTTTAATAAATAATTTTTATTGAGGCGAAAGCCCATTCTCCCTTTTATTCCAGTTTGCTCGAAGCCGCCCGGCTAACCGAGAGCGAAAGAGCGAATGAAAAAAAGAGGCGATCCCGAGGCGTCCCCCGCTTCGCCGCCGTCATGCCGAGCCAAATAGCCGTTGAATTTTTAATAAAGTCTCGTTTGTCGGAGGCCACGCAAAAATTTGCGATACCTCTCAATGTCCGACGAGTTCACCGGCGGAGCTGAAGGGAATGAGAGAACGAGGAAGCCGCTCGTCGTACGGTGAAGCGCGCCTTCCGTTGGGACGCTCGTTTCCACGACGGCAATAAGAGGCCGCAATATCGTACCCTTTTCTCCCCTCGCCGTCGCCGCGAACGCGGCAAAGAAAATAAGGATGGTCCGCGCGAGCGCGTTATTGCGTCTCGATACGCCGGTGAGCGCATGCCGAGCGGGGAGTTCTCGCTGCTCGCAACTCCGACACAGACAAAAACGGCAAACAAAGCTACGGGCTAAGACGCGCGCGAGTGCGCGTCTGCGCCTCGTCGAAACTTTTTCGTCCTGTGACAGTACATAAAAAAAAAAAAAAAAAATTAAGACAGCCAAAGGAATAAGAGTGATAACGATACCCTAGGAGTATTATTAGAAGCAGAGGGTTTAATTGAATTTACATATCCGACGTAGTGGGATGACTTTTTATGAAATTTTTCGCAGCCGACGAGGGCGATTTGGAGTAAACTCGAATTGCCGTCTTTTTTTGGTTCCTTCTTTTCCGTATATCTCTACGGGGACGCGCGCTTTGAATATGTAGTTTATACACCGCGGCAAAGGGGGGATAACAAGAGGGAACGAAGAGAGTTATTCAGGTAGCGGCCGCCTCTCGCGGGCTCATCTCCATTACACCGGGGACGACGGGAACACGATACCTGCCGCAGGTGAGACCGCGACTGAAAACCTTCCACCCTCTTAATTCCTCATTCCCTTTCGCCTACCTCTTCCTCTCCCGAACCCACCCCTGGTCCACTACTTACTTTATTGTTTGCACTTTTTGAAACATTTTTTGTGTTGTTTTCTTTCTTCACCATTATGCAAATAACAAGCGGCGCGTTATTTAAAGTCGAGGGGAAAGTGGCGCGTGCGAGCACGAAGACATTTGCCTGGTGCGAGCTCGGTAATGCAGATGTGGCTGGAATATGTAAAGGTATTGTTTGCATTCACACGTGCATGCGAGAGACGAAAGCTTGCTTTCACAAAAACTCCTGGAAAAGCAGAATTTTTGCGCTCGCGCATGCGCAGGAACGAGCTCTCGGCGCTGGAGATACACGGCAGTAGTAAAGGTCGGCGTGCGATCAGACGTTTCGCGTGGTAAACACTTTCGTACGGTTTTCAGAGAGGGCATTTTTTCTGTGGTTTCGAGGGTTGAGGATATATTGTTTTCTTGTCAAGGAATTATCGGTGACTGTTCTGGCTTGAGAAATTTTTGCATGCAGTAGCGGACGTACAAAAACCGCGGGCGGTGAGTGAAATGTGAAAAGCGACGGTCAATAATGCAACTTCCGCGATGGTTTGTTATGTTCGAATGCTTTATCGCTGAGAGTGCCTGATGCGACGATTTATCCCCTTTCATTATTGTTTCACTCCTTTCGCGTGCATGTAATCCGAGGAAAGAGGGTGGAAGCTGATAATCCCTCGGAGATAAAGCTCAAAGCTATGCCCAGAGTGTGCGGAATAAAAGTAGATACATGAAAAGTGATGTTTTTTTGTGACTGGATCAAGTGTCGTCATGGAACGAGAGGAACGTAGCGACTCCTCGCCATCCTCTTCTTCATATACTGCGTGCTATAAAAACACAAATGCACATTTTTTTTTACCAACCTTTCAAATCATTTTTCCCTTATACTTCGCGCAGAAAGTCATTGTCTATACAATGGCTCAAGCAAGTTCAGAAGAAGCGAATGTGTCGAGTTCTTGGTCCAGGAAAGTAGAAATCCGGAAGATGGTCATCCGGGGCATGATATAATCCGACAAAGCTACGGGTCACGGTAGATTAGCAGATGTTGAACCGCAGTCGGCAGGAAGGCGGCTCTACAGACTATATCTGTAAATAGTATATACCTCCTATTTACCAACATTGCTAGGTACATAATTACGTACATATACATATATTCCAGTGTGCAAAGAGAAATGGTGGAGGACGAGAGCAGTGGCGGTTGCCCGAGGTGGGTTAACTTCCTAACACGACGATACACACCTGTCTCCGTATGCCGTAGTGACTGGGATACGGATGAAGTCCCGGTAGAGAAACAAGGCAGAGTAAGAGGGGACGGCATGAGGATGAGCGAGACGGACGAAGGAGGACGTGAGTGGAAGCTCTATTTTCGCGGCGCAAGCGGTCTGCGTCTGCCATTTCGGCAAACTGCAACCAGCCACCTACCAAACCCACCGGTTTGCTTCCCAGACCGTGCATTTATGCACGCTGCACTCCCGGCTGCCGTGGAAACGTACCGTGCAGTCGTGGACCTCTCGGACGTATCTGCCGGCATTGGCCGCCATCCTACGGTCTCGGTATCTCTGTGGATACCCAAGTAACCGGAGGTTGTCGTTGTGCTGAACCCATGACACATCCCTGATAGAAATTCGGAGGTGCCGGATCGCCTGCAAGGACCTCATCGGGCCCTTTCGGAACCTCACGAGGACCCACAGCTACGCTTCTGAATTTCTGCCAGGGACGAACAATCTTGCCTTCGACGACTCGGATTATCAGCATTGGATGCAATGTCGAAACCCAAAAGCTTTTAAGAGGAAAAGACGTCTATATTCTAGCGCCATCTGGGGCTTTTGGGTGCAGCGACATACCGTCTTAAAATTTGGGTATAGAGAGCGAGAATGTGTGATGAATTTCAAAGGTTCCGCGCGGTCATACGTCAGAGATACGTAGTGACGCAGAAGTCGGCGAATTTACTCTAATTGTAATCAGGAGGTGAGAGGCTAAGGTGCGCTCCCACCTCCCAAGTAATGACGGCTCTGGTTATTTCTCATCGATTTTAACGTTACGTGGCTCAAGCAACGTACGTTAATTTTCCAATAATTACTGATAATTCTGGTCCTTTTTCTTATTGCTCATTTTATACGATGGTCGTTGTTAGTTGCATTCAATGTTTCGTGTAATCGTCCCCTTAAGTATACAATGGTTCGAATCGCTTCACAAATATAATTTCATTACAGACGGAAGGCATGCGAATCCGCGTGCTTGCAAAACTAGAGCAATCGGTCTCTGTCGTTCCGTCGTGCCAGAAGGACGCTTCTGGAAATAATCGTATTGTAGATCATGCCGGGATTTAGCGAGGTGTTCTCGTGTCGGACGTCCCGATCGCGTACTGCCAGCCGATATTTTTCCAGAACAAAAGCAAAGAGCCAACGCGGAAGCCTCTCCGTAATTACAAAGATGAATACCCAACATTATGTGGAAAATTTACATTGACGAAGATATATGTGAGAAAGTGAAATATTTGTTGTACTGCTATGCGTCAATGAGTGATGAGCTAGCGTGATATACAAATCTAATTGATTAATGAGAACCGATACTTGTATTTAACAATGCAAATGACGAAGAAGATAATTTGATACATTTATTTCCTGTGTGATTTAGGTGAATTAATGGCATCTAAAATTGGATCACCCCGTTTTCTTAAATAAGAAGATTCATCGAATATTTTGTTGCATATATTTTTTTATAAAATCCTGCTTCGCACACGTCGTGATTTTAAAAGGTACATTGCGGTCCAACTGATTTCACAGAATAATAAATATTTCCCATCGTACAAGCTCGTGGACCTTCGCGTTTTCCGTTTACCATAAAACCGATGGAAACTGCGACCGTCGTTCGGTAACCGTCTACGCGTACGTGTCCCATCCATCCGCGGAGCTCGGGCTTCTCGTAAACGAGTTAACTACCCGCGCCCCACCCTTCCATTGTCGTACGTATCGAACTTTAACGCGGATTTTCAATATCGCGAATCCCCATTCGCGCCTCGTCGGTCGTTATCCGAGGGAATCTCGAGTCGCTCTGCACCGTCCTCGGGTGAAGTAAGACTCCGGATTCCCGTAGCTCTTACTCGTCTCCGCCTCGTGACACCCGTGAAAGAGTCAGGAAGACGGAGGAGAGGACGGGGAGGTCAAGCTGGGATGAGCGATGCGAGGAGCGGACGATCGTCCTCGTCTCGGCTTCTTGCTAAAACGGAAACGACCTCGCAGCTGCACGCTCGGCGGAGGCGTTGGCCGCGCTGGCCGAAGAGCAGAGCGCGAATTGGACGAAAGCGGGATGTGTGCGAGCCACCGGTAACACAGCAGAGTCGCACTGCACTGCAGGCAAGATTCGTTCGCGTTTCGCGGCACGTTTTTGCGCCACGTACGTGCGTCGCTTCCGCTTCCAGGCTCGGAATAGTCGCCTCGACGCCGCTCCACCACGTCGTACTCCGCGTGCCATTGCCGGGCGATAGTTAAGAGGCGTCGTCGTGTTCAAGCTCCGGGCCTCGAAGGATATTAAATCGCTTTTAGAACCGAACCGTTTTCCACCCACTCGCTCATCCGTGCCGTCGGCGCGCTGAGGGTATTCCTCGCACTTAATTCTCTTGTCGCTTCCTCGGCTACCTGACGATCGGAGGGCGGAGATATTACGGGCGTATATAAAACTCGCTGATGGATAGATGGATAGCTGGATAAACGAGACGGCGTTGTACGAGTACAGAGGGAAAAAAGAGGGGGAGAAAAAAAGGGAGAGGCATCGACGATTCGAAGGGATGAACGCCGTTTGAGATTTACCCGCGCATATCCCAGGCGTTTATTATCCTCGGCCGGGTGGGCACGCCGAATCAATTCGAAATTTCAATTCGGACGTGAGATATTAAATACTCGTCGCGAAGATTGAAACGGCAAGGGGGGCATTGATAAGGGATGGTGGAAACGGGACGATGGTATAACGGAAATAATATCAGAAGAACGAAGAACGACCCGCCAGCGCGGGCCAATGTTCGCCGGGCGAACATTGAGCGAGGGTATCACGTTTTCCCGTGGCAGCCGTTTGGGGACACTCGAAGACGAACGGGACGTTCGGCGCTTTCACGGAGAGTGCGAGATGATATAGTATCGGATGTACATAAAGCCGAACGGGGAACGAGGAGAAAATTAGGAAGGGGCTTTAGTCAATCTTTTCCTCGAGACTTCTCGGCGATTGCGGGGTAAAAAAAATGTGGACGATCATCGACTCGCGGTAGATGTAACATGTGGGTCTATCTAAAGTCTACTGACGAGTCCATCAGGGAACAAATTTTTTTGTTGGTACCAGAAGAGAATAGAAAAAAAAAAGATGAGGGTCTGCTCAATTTCCATCGATAAAACGACTAGTGAGATACGCGGTATCGAGCGCCGTACATCGCTGCGCTAAAGACGAAGAGACCTACCCACCCTGCCGAACCGCGCCGGAGAACCGCGACAGTAGAGTCGTCGCCCGGTAGATGGGACAGCGCGAGAATGCTGAGGAAGAGTGGTGGCAAATGAGAGTGAGATATGGAACGAATAAGACGCGGAGGAGACGAACGAAATTGATTCGGCGGCTGAGAATCGAAACGACGTAACTCCTTATACTTTAACGCAGACTCTCGCGTCCTTTCGATCCTCAGCGGTAGATATGTACAAGACTCCGAGCGTGGACCGCCGGACCCGAAGTGGCTCTCCGCACCCGACTGTTTCTGAATAACAACGAAATGCAAAGCGACGGATACCGCTCGAGCTTTCAGCGGACCTGGGCACGAACTCTCCGCGGAGGGCGACGCGTCGTTCGAACTTCGGGAAGAGCGAGAGAAGGAAATAAGATAGTGAAAGAAAGTGCAAATGTGCTGGATGGAGAAGGAATAAGGGGAAAAGAACTGCGAGGGATTGAGGCGCATGTTGCATTGGTTGTGGACGTTTAAAAAAAAAAAAAATTCCGCTATACTGTTCTCTTCGGCTCCGACTCCCTCCCAACACCGTTCGAGCAATTATTCACGCTTTTCCCCCCAAAGCTCCCGGGTTTCGTGTGGCACGACGAGTGAAGGAGCGTGATTTTCGCGCAACGAAAGAATCGTGCGACGGGCAACACGATCGGAGAGAGATCCGATCAACTTTCCTCTGGCAAAAATCACATTCGTGTGTTTTTTTTTAACTCACTCTCTCTCTCTCTATCCTGCTCTCGAGGTTTGCGCGATATTAAATATGTATCGTGCGTACAGTGTCGCTGGCCGACGTGCCTCATTGATGTAAAGAAAAAAAATTTAAATAACGTGTCGCGAGTACGATGTGAAAGCTTAATACCTCTGGACGCGTGGTACACTTTTCCTGGTTGAATGTGTCACAAACTTTGGCCGATATGATCTGTAACAGGAGTGGTTAAGTCGTGCCTGCCCTGCTCTAGAGTGTTGAACGATAATTGAGGAAAAAAAATTGTTTCTCCATAAACCATGTACGATTAACTTGTACCGTAGGAATTGGCGAGTCAACTAATTTGTCGGGTCAACCAATTTGCTGACGGCAAACCTGTTTGTTGGGCCAACCAGTTATTTGGCTGACGACCAACTAACTCGTTGGTCCAACCAGCTAACCTGTTGGTCAAACCAGCTGACTTGTCGGACCAACCAACTAATTTGTTGGGCCAACCAGTTAATTAGCTAGCAAATAACTAACTTGTTAGACCAACCAATTAATTGGCTGACAACTGACTTATTGGGCAAGCCAATCAATTGACGGGCAAACAGTTAAGTTGTTGGGCCCACGAATTGACTTGTCGAGTCATCGGACTAATTTGTTGGACCAACCAGTTAATCGGCTGCCGACCAGCTAACTTATTGGGCTAACCAATTAATTGTCTGACAACTAAGTAATCTGTTCGGGCAACCAATCGATTGGCCGCTAACCGACTATAATTTGTTGGGCCAAAAAATCAATTGTTTCGCCCAATCAGTTGATTATCTGGGAATATTCTAATTCCACCGTCCAATACAATTTGCTCGTCTAACAACTATTTTTGTCCCAACACTTCCGCCGATAGATCGAAAGCGAAACCCTATTGCCCGTCGACAACGAAATATATCGAGTTTAAACAGTTTTACTCTTGTCTCGACAGCATCGACATGTGTCGAAACAATTGGGTATGGACCGTGTTCGGTGAAGAGGTGCGACCGACATCTCGACGGTCTCGCCGCTCTCGTCGCACGATCGCCCGTCTTACGGACGTCCCTTGCCTGCCAGCCCTTGTCGTCCCCCCCGTGTTTCAAGCGTCGAAGTGTTTCGAGTTTACGAGTACTGAAAGTGAGGAACGGGGAGGAATGAGAAAGCGCGAGACAGTCCGTCCTTTCACCGACCATACCTAGATTAACTCTCGTTCGGGAAAGCGAGCGCATACATCCCTCCTGGACTATCCTGGAATGTATTACATCGGAAACAGACGGGTACAGACTTCGTAACTTCTGTCAACCCCTATCGAGAGTCACTGCTACTCTCTCGTCGATACGTACCGTGTACATCTTATGCCATGTGTGTATATCTGTAGATCGCGTGCATATTATAGCTGTTGAAGAAGCTTCGAAAAACCGATACGTTTCGTTCCTTCAGCTTCCGATATTCACAGGTACGGTCGCTCATGAATAAATCCTACGAGTAATCGTGTGTCTATTGATAGAGTACTATCCTCAAAGCCGGATCGAAGGGCAGAGCGTTGTGACTTTTGCGCGGTTTTTTTTTTT
Source organism: Stenichneumon culpator (assembly GCA_964017025.1). NCBI lineage: Eukaryota > Metazoa > Arthropoda > Insecta > Hymenoptera > Ichneumonidae > Stenichneumon > Stenichneumon culpator. Next base: position 17,292,871 of record OZ024776.1, read on the forward strand.
TAATACCCGCGAGAATGAGTTTTGTTCAATTTTCATTCCCCACCATTCGAACGCCAAACGTTAGCAGAGCACGACCCTTCTCTGAAACGATTATCGAATCGAATTAAAAAAAATCAAATCGTTGGCAACACATCGACGGACTAAACTGTCGAATACGCGGGAGGTCTTTCACCTACGTCTCTCATTCGCTGTCCGTCCTTCCCTCTCGCGGATTTTTCGGAATATATTTTTAGCGCTCTTTCGGCACTGCCACAGGAGAAAGCGCTCGTCCCGATGGCACCAGTTCGGCATCAGCTGGCGGTGCGAATGTCGGAGCGCAGTCGACGCCATCGGGCCTGACGGGTTCGATTCGGCTGAATTAACCTTCTCACCGTTTTTTGCCCAATGGTGGAAATCGACGGATCGAAGATTCGCACTTGTGTTGGATGGTCATGCACCGCGGCTGCTACATGAACACAGGGGCGCCCTCTCTATAGAGAGAATTTCGCCATTAAAAGAATAGAAAAATGTATCGTGTATGATCTAAAAAAATATTTTTAAAAAGAAGTACGATTTGCAATATTGAAAAGTTTTTTTGATACATCAAACTATCTGTTATCGCGATGGTCCCGTTGAATCCTGTGGGAGGCGTTAAAATTGCAAAAGTTTGGAAAATTAAGGAATTTCAGAATTCGCGTGAAATGAATGAAGACAAATCTTTGGTTTAACGTTACCGATGATGCGTTAAATTATGAATTTAAAAAGAAGTACGATTTACAATATTAAAAAGTTTTTCTGATGCATCAAACGATGTTTTATCGAGAATGGCCCGTTGAATCCCGTGGGAGGAGTTAAAATTGCAAAAGTTTGTAAAAGTAAGGAATTTCAGAATATGAGTTAAATGGATGGAGGTAAATCGTCGGTTTAACGTTACCAATGATGCCCGACCGGGAGGATTTGCGGATGGCGTATATGTTGCCAGAGTGATTTGGCGGCGAGGAAGGCGTGACTGGAGCGGGCAGCAACGGTGGCAGTGGCACCTCCACAAATCAGTCTGGTCGACCGGACCACGCGCTGGACGGTAAAAGGCGAGAAAGGCACTAACGAATGGATTCAATTGATTTAATACCCGACCAGCTCGGGTCCGCGCGTCGAGGATCCGAGCGGGACGGAGAGCATCGTTGCGCCACGATGCGCGACGGGGATGGACATTTTCCTCGAGGGTGACAGATCCCGCAAATCGCCGGACCGAGCTTCCAGTCAGACAAAAAAAGCCGACGGATATGGAGCGAGGCGCTGGAAGCTGAAGTTGGAGAACGAAAGTCTCCGTGACACATCTTCGCCATTGATCATAATGCAGCGAAAAAGCCTCACGGTTCATTGAAAGATAGTCTTTCATCGGTGTAAAAAGAATCTGACCATCGATAGATGGTGAAAGTTATAGATATCCAGATATAGATCAGATTTTATCCAGGGCGACGTGTTGTCGCTCAGCTCATTTCACATTTGCACTCTCTCGTTCTTCCTCTCCGTTCGGGCCGTAGGTGTTGCCGAGCGAATTTATAGCGCGGCACGTGTCATTCGGATATAGAAGCTGCGATATTTCTATTTTTTTTCTATTTGCACTAGAGCTTCACCGGTCTCCGTCCGCTGTTTGCGATGCCTCTGGTCGAGTGCCAACATCGCGGGACTCAAATTCGCTAGCTCCACCACTCGTCCGACTGTGCGTGTCTCTATAACGCGTCGCTAGCCAGCTAACAAGAGAGCATAAAAAAAAACGCAAATCGTTACCGGGGTGTTAAACAACGGGGATCAACGTGAAAACGAAACGATGAGTGGAATTGGATTCTCCGCTCCGTCACGTATTTTTTTCCCCGCCTGCGGATCCAGCGTCATCCTATTTAAAAATTTGATTGCATCGAGCATTGCAGCGAAGTTACCGAACCTGGACGAGACACTGACGCAAGGTCCGTGAGCTTCTGCGACCCGAGATCCACTCATCTCGATGCATCGGTGGTCAAGGATCGGATTGGAGATGATTTTTCGCAGTTGAGAGTCATTGCGCAATCTCGTGATACAGAAGTGCCTGAGTTACCCAAACAGGGTATGATTATCCAGCCTAATGAATCAGAGTTTTTGCATTACGGAATTATCTAGGTAACAGACTTCGTTGGATGAAACGGTGAAAACGTTGACTGCGGTTGTATTCCATCCCCATCGGACTTCGAAATTAATTGTACGATGTCGTGATACAGAAGTGCCCGAGTTACACGAACAGTGTACGATTGCCCACCCTAAAGGATCAGAGTTTTTGCATCACGGAATGATCTAGGTATCAGACTTCGTTGGATGAAATAGTAAAAACGTTGACTGCGGTTGTATTCCATCCCCATCGGACTTCCGTGGTGTGGATAATCCAAGGGTGTAAATCGGAACAAGCAGGGCAGAGGAGGCAGTCAGTCGTATTAAGGACCGAGAACCAAGAACGACGAGGAGAGCAAATGACGCACCGTGGTTTGCGGTTATCTAGGGGTCTCTGCTCCGTTGCTCTTCCACAGCTCTTGCTGCCACTGCTGTTGCTGTGTAGTACGTACACCAACGGGATCAACGAGGCGTGTACCAGCAGATGACGACGCTTATACCAAGCATGTGACGACGAAAACCAGCGAAACTGTCTCGCGCAGAGATCACCGAACAGCAAGCTTCGCATAAGCTTTCGGAGAGAGGCATGGGAGATGTTGTTACCGGGCTGAGAGTGAAACATTCACGATGTTTCAAAATCCTCGAAAACAAGGAATGGCACAGCTACGGTAGTGCCGTCAGGACCGAACAGTCCTTCGGATATGAGAAACGTCTGTTTTTTATTTGGCGCTCCACGACACTCACAGCTTCAACTTCTATTGGTGATGACAGTGTTTTCTCCGGTTGTAACCCCGAAGATCATCTTCGGGTTTACAACCGTCGATCATAAAACAGTTCGAGCTTATGACCAATCAAGCTTATGACAGTCCCTCTTTATTCTCTTCTCCAAACGCACTTTCTATCCCGAAACAAAGGTGAAACAAAAAACAACCAAAGGAACACATGGGTGAGTTTTCGCCCAGGAATTGCCCAGCTTCCGCATCTCCTTTGATAGACGTTCGATTTCCAAAGAGAAAAGCCGAATTGGTGTAGTATAAATAAATACAGAAGACTGCTTCGCCTCCCTGCCCCCGAGATCCAAGGGATTACTCAATCGAAACGTAAAAGCCCAATGTTGCGAAAGGCCAATCCGGGGAGAGAGGATTCCGTGAAAATCTGCAAAGATTTTCACAGTGCGGTTTTTCCAATAGTTGATTTTCCGCAGGGCGCAGTCTCTCTGTGCACGTACACATTTGCACACACGTATTTACGGAATCTGCGCTTTTCTGAGACCCCGGCAAAGTACTGCATTTACGAAATCCACGCTCGAGCTAGGAGAAGCTTGCTGAGATGCGCAAGATCTCTTCCCAACAGGCACGTGTGATGCGGGACGTGAGGAGAGAAGCTGTGGATGAAGAAAGGAGAGGTCTAGAAGAGAAAATTGTGGCGGGTTGGTACAGAGGATACAGCTTCGCCGCTGAAGCTGCGTGACGTACGTACACACATACAGCCGAGCGTGAAGCTTCGCGAGAGTGGCGGATAATGCTTCTCTCGGGGTGCAGATGCGGCGGAAGATGGCGCCATTTTTACGGCTCGAGACTTCACTCTGCTGACAGCGTTGAATAGATCTCGTTAACACTTGTTCTCGCGGGCTGGGAGACGGATTGCAAAAAACCAAAGACAGAGTGGCAAAGATGAAAAGTGAGGGATAGCGAGGGACAATCTGGAGGGGATGATGGTGGAAATACGAAAAAGTGTCGAACGATCCAAAGAACGAGAAAAGATTGCGGTTTCTTCTTTCCATTTTTCTTTGTGCTTTAGCCAGTGAGAACTGAATCGCACTTAGCTAAGGAGAGGCACGCGGACGGTTAACAGCAAGTATATATATAGAATTCTCGGCACTGGATTCCCAGGTGAACGGGACACATAAATTATTCGCCCGAGACCCACGGAATCCATAAATTAATATGCAAAATCGATAAAATCACTCGTCCCGATGGATAACGATTGCCGCAAGAATTCCCTCCTTTTCTCTGCGCTTCTCACACCGATGACCCAAATTCCTGAATGAAACACTTCCCTCGTTCCTCCTCCCAGCGGGAATTCGCTCCCGAAGCGGCTGAATCTCGCTGCCTGCGCCTCTTTTCCATCGTTATCACTTATTCTTCTCGGGCGTTTCCCCGGAATCGCACGTTCGACAATCGTATCGACGATATCTGAGGCCTGTCAGGCAGGAGAGTACATCTCAGTTGACGTTTTCTCCGCCGCACGATGAGAACTTAATTGCGACTCCACCCTATCACACGGCCGTTAAAAAAAGCCAGGGCTCTGATATTCATTTGATTATTTTGTGAAAACGGACCAAGCCCAATTACAAGTACATGGGCAACTCCATCTAACCGAGTAACCGATTTGATAGCGATGCGGAGGGCACGACGGGCAACCGGCCCAAATCTCGTCAAAGCAGCGAGCTCATAATGCTGGCGATTAAGCCCACGAGCATCGTTTGCACTTAACCCAGATTGAGTATCAGCCTGAAGGGTGCGGTGCGGTTCTCGCAAGAACCATCCATATCTCCGGCCAACGAGGGATGCAAGATTTCATCTGGGAAACTCGGGGGCCGCGACGGTTCCAAGATGCGGCAGTGCGCTCCGCGTCGCTCGATAGATACGCGCGGTATTGAGATTATGGTGAGGGGAAGTAAATGGACGCGGAGAACAGCGAGTTGGGCATGGATACTGGGTCCTTGTCGTCCGAACGCGTCGTCCATTCAGCGTAATTACTGCGGTACGCGGCTCGTCGGCTTCCAACGGTAGCCTAATCCCGTTTACAAAGCATTACCTGCTAATGGATACGAGGTGAAAGCAACGATGGCGAGAGAGGGAGAGAGACGTGGAACTAGGCCAGTGTAGACCCGGGGCAAGTGCAAACCCAAGCCAGACGAAATGCTGGGAGAAACCATGCGAAATGGTCCTGCAATGGTTCATAATTGTATAGTTCACAACGATGTGAGAGCCGACGAAGCGATATAACAGGGCTTAACGGTGCACACGGGGTTATCGAAGTATAACGCGGCTCTCCCGTTATTGAAATAACTCGGGGAATGGAAAATCCCAGAGATACGAACTCTCCTCGGGAATGGATCCACCCCGCTTGCCGTTCAAATAAATTTTCATCAGGAGGCAACTCCGTCCCAAAGTAAACTCGGTGATATAAAAATTACCATATTCGCCACGAAAGTTTACTCTTCGACGCAACGGGAAAGGGTTTGGGGGAGCGTTTCTGCCAAGATGTCCGTTCCACGCTGCGATCTCCTACGTTTTCCGATTCCGTTGATTATCGTCGTCCTCCCTCCCGTTCCCATTATTAGTTCCATCTGTTATAGCTTTGTCATTTGCGGATGTCGTTGGAACTTTCGGCTCGTTAAATCCAACGATCCAAGTTCGAATATGTCCGCGACGCAGTGGAAGCGTTCGCTTGCCGATCGATGTCAGTCCCATCGCGCTGTATGCATCCTTACGGAATCAAGCTCCGATGGCTATCCCCTTAGCCGCCTAGAGGGCCGTCGGTATCCGCATAAAACACCATAATACGAAGGGGTTCGGAGAACGTCGATCGAAATCAGGTGCAGCCAATTTGGCCGCGGCCCAACAGACGTAGCATGTAAATTCGGTTGCGGAGAGGAAGCCAGAGGCAGGGGGCATCGACGTCGAGAACTCGTAACCCGTACAGCACGAAGAGTCAGAGTGTGCGAGTCGACAGCCTGGCGAACTAGCTCGGTGCTAGTGGAGAACGACGGAGATATTCGCGCGGGTGCGAGAACTTCGAAACCCTCCCATCCTACCCTACCCTACCGACTGACAATAATAAATTCTGGGCATAGGCCGCAGCAGTATCTACGTAACTGTGTTACGTTAGATTAAATTCTATCATTGCTTATCATACAAAATTAATTAAGGCCATAAGTGGTGAAAATTGTATGAATTTTCTTCAGATGCTCGGTGCTCAAATTACATAAAATTATTTCCGCAAATTCGCCTTGTAATTGTATTTATGGAAAATACTTAACACGGCACGGAGATTGATACACTTAGAAGATTATTTAAAGTATATATTTTTATTGCCAACAGGCCATCGACCTACGTCCTTCATCCCTTATTCGCCTCACTGCGTTCGTTTTTAGGTGGAAAGGAATTGTTTTGATTTTAGATTAGATCTTCGTTCACCACATTCACAAGTCGTTGGTACGTGGTAAATGCTAAATATTTGCGTCTGCGGTTTATATTTTGTGTGGGTCGTATACACATCGGTTCGATGTTCAGCATTTGTGTGGCTCTGGTTTGAGCCGCCATTTGTTGAGCCAGTCCACTGTCCTATCTACAGTGATTTCCTCGTTCCATTTAATTGGGAAAGCCAATTTATGTAATTTGGCACGCGATTTTTACCCCGCGCACATGTGGTATCAAGAGTTCGCGGACCATTCCGCACCGTCGCAAGGCTCTCCGGTTCTTCCATCCCCGCAGCGTTAATTTCACGAGTTCGCAATTGCCACGATACACACCTCCTACGTGGGGATGCACAGAGGATCGGGATACACAACCGTACTGTATTTCGGAAAACGTACGTTGCAGGTGCCGGAGGAGAGACAGAGCGGTCGCCGATTCGATCGATTCCTCGACGAACCTTTATCACCCCCCCCCCCCCCCCGTTACTCGGCGTCTACAGATAAATCTATACGTACGGAGTGTACGCGGTACACATAGACATACATAGACACATTTTGGCTCGCTGCGATCGTATATCGATCGTGACCGGGATGAATCTCCGGATCCGTGGGTCTCCCTTTGAAAGCACGGCACGTTCGTATACACCCTAATGAGTGAGCGCGTGGCAGGACCAGCAGGGGCCGGGGGGGGGGGGGCAAGTCGGAACGGTCGAATTGTCGAGCGAACGTGTAGTCGCGACAGAGATGGGAGAAATTGAGGAGAGAATTGCTCGATCGAACGGTCGAGAAACAGTCGGGAGAGCACGGGCGAGATGAGGATAGCTGTACAGGTATATACAGATTATATACGTGTCTATATACATATGTAGTGCAAAGGACCGGCGAGACAGAAGGTTCGCCGACTGACGCCCGCGCAGCGGGCTGATTCGACGTTTGCCGAGTCTCTGTGACGGACGGTTCGAGCATCGAGGGCCAAGAGACCCTATGTGTAGGTATATGGCAAGTTTATATACATAAATGTATATATATATATATACATACAACATGTACACAGTGTCGATGCGCATTGATGCATCGGCGGCCTTGCAACGGGGACAGCACGAAACTGGAGACAGTGCAGCGGACGAGGCGTCAATGAGGGTGGCGACCCCTCGACGCGAGAGCATCGAGATTATCCGGACTCGGAAGCCGGATCGAAGCGTCCACCTGAAAAAGTAATGTCCGGTATGTATACGCGAGTTCAATGAACCCCCGCTTGGCAATCCTCTTTCCCCCGCGCACACGTATGGCGCTCGTGTGCAGCCCAGGATGCACCGACACGCGGAGCGCTCGAGCATTTTTCAAGCGAATGTCCTCTTCGACTCTTTTCGCACCACCCACCCTCCCCTTCAGACCTCGGATTCTCGATCGAGGACACGGTGTTAGGGAAAAGGATTTATCGTATAATAAAATTAGAATTCGTCGATGGTTTTTTTTTTTTTTTCACTCGAGACAAACGCGTAAATGATGCTTAGATACGTGTCGCTCGGTTCATTTAATTTCTTCGACGACGCGATATCCGCTGGTCGACGAGGCATGAATGATTGTGTCGCCGACGGGGGGGAAGGGAGGGGAGGATTTTAGACGGAAATATCGTTACAAAGGTACGTGAAGCATGCGTGGAGGCCGGGCTGAAGTTTGCTCAGCGCGGAGACGAATAAATTGAAGGCGAGTGTGTTCAGTGAACCTATTTTTCCTCTCGTCGCCCTTTTGCCTATCCTCATCCCTCTATTTCTCCTATTCGCGGGAGCAAGCGCAGTTTCCCACGAGCGCCTCCGTTTCTCCCGGAGCTCTCTCACCCTTTCGGTAACCATAAAGGAAGATCGAAGGGAGGGCAAAATGGGCGGTGGGACGGCCAAGGAGCGTCGGGTTCGACGGTGCTACCGGAGCAGCTCGCACTCGCGATATCACCACTTTGGCAAACATTCGCAGAAAGCGGCAGGGACCAACCCATGGGGAAACTATGTGTGTTTTCCCGTATGTGCGTATGCGCTCGGGCGATCGAGCCCCACTCGCTCGGCTAGTGTGGGGACGTGTACGTGTGTTATTGCCACCGAGAGAGTGTGCGATGTAATTCCTGACGCTCGAGACCGGAAATTCCCGAGCCATCGACTCTCTACGTCCCGTGCAAAATTATGTCGAGGGAAGATTAGACCGTTCGCCCTCATCCGACCGGGGTATTCCTTCGGCTCACCTTGTTTTACCGTTCCCTCCCCATACGGGAGATTGTAACTAGGCGTTCCCAGTGGCTAATAACAATAACCCCGTACGCCCGCGCTCATGCAAGCGGTATATCTTTTTACCCTCCGACGCCGGAGAGTGGCGCGTCGAATGGATGCAAGGGACGCGCGAGGGAAGAAAGCGGAGAGTGCGAGCTTGCGAGCTTTTCAGCTGCTATATGGCAAATGCCCGGTAACGCCAAGGGCCGCGGCGGTACGATACCGGGAGTAGAGAGGATACGGTAGTTGAGGGTTCGGCATAGAGGTCTCGAGATAAGCCAGATTTATGTCTCAAACGTATAGAGCGAGCGACTTGGGCCACTACCGCCTCAGCGGCCTTGGATCGCCTCGTATATACCCTCTTTTGAATCGGTGTGGCTCATCCTGTGTGTATGACTCTGGACACACGCTCGTGCTCCTCCCGCGAGCAACGCCGACAATCCCGGCTCTTCGGAGTACTGCGAGCGACCGCCAACCGGTCGGTTTATTGCTCGATCTTCCGCGACTAGAGCTTTCTGTCTTACGATCGAGCACTTTGTCTCTTTTTGTCATTTTTTTTTTTTTTATGAGGCAGAAGCGGCAAATGGCTCGTTGTGGTGAAATGGATGGCCGACTGATTTTGATTCGTTGGTGGTTCATGCAAAGGAAAAGGTTGTCAGATGGATCACTGTAAAATATTCCAATTACAGGGACTTCTAAACTGAGTTTCCGGTGACATGTCGTTCCCCGCAGACGGTCATTTTACCTCTGAGAGTTGGCGATGTAGGGCGAAACTTCTTGGTGGGCCATATTAACCGCCTTTACCCTACTCTGTGATCTACCTTATACATGTCTTATCTTATCAGTACCCCTCCTGAATGTAGGTTGTGTATTCTTCTTTCCCTTTCGTTCGTTCTCCCGCACCATACGCTGAATTATGTATTTAAAGAAAGGTTCGCGTCTCCAGCGGTCAGCTTCCAGGCTCTTCCGGTATTCCGGCATAGCGTGCGGTATCTTCGATTCCGTGATTCGGTTGCACTAGCCGATTCCATTCGATATTGGGAGGAATGAATAAAAGATCGACGGGGGTGCGAGAGGTTCCGGAAGAGGCCACGTTCGCCAGGATGCTGGCACATTCCGAGGGGGGGCTTTGCCTGAATTATTGGAGGCTCTCGTCGATCGCCGAGAGAGCTTCTTTGAGCTGAGAGCAACTCGAGCCTCCCGGAGAACGGAAGCGCGCGCGATCTCTTCTCCGGCCCATTCTTTCCATTTCGTTTCATTATATTCTCGAAACAGCCGCGTCGCCCTCGCTCGACGGTAAAAGTGAAAGCATCGCGTAAACTTATGTCCATACAATTTCCATTTTATTTTTACTTTTATTTTTTTTTATGATCATTCTTCCATCAAGTACGCACTTTCCCTTTTATATTCTCTGCCGCCCATAACTAATCGCATTAAAGCCGGCCCTTCAAGCGACCCCTGGACAACCCTCTTCGGCACTTATTCTTTCGATACTCTTTGTTTCCCTCCCCGTACATCGTTCAGATTCCTCGAGATCGCTCTCAAAACCGTCGTCGATGGAGTAATGTGTCTCAGGCCTCCATGAAATTTATTGGGGATTATCTTTCCGTCGTGGGAGAAAGTAATAGGTTATTATTTTATTCTTTTTATGGCGAATTTTTCTTTTTATTACTTTTATAGAAAATTATATCGGCGCCACTTTAACTCTGCTACTGCGAATTTAATTTTCGTCCAGTTTTTTAGTCGGTTGAATTGCCGCAAAATTACAGTCGCCAGTCATGGGCCGGGAGTTAAAAAAAGCGCCTCATGATCGAAGACGAGCTCGTCCGGATATCTTCTCGATAAGCTCCGATACAGAATCTCGCATGACATACGTCACTCTCGGAGGAACACACCGCGATAGCTGCAGTTCACGTTTTGGTGTGTCACTGACAAAATGTTATTGCTCCGCCACTATCGCGTGTGATAGTTGTAAAACTTAGTGAGGCTGAAAGCAAGCTCGTGACGTTATCCATTCGCAGAGGAAACATTCCGACTGACGGCTGTTATTTTCATCGGACATCTATCAGCGTGCGTACTCCCGACACCGATTCGCAATCCCTCCAAATACACGTCCGCAGCGTTAAAGTCGTCGGTTCGCAACGGTACAAACTCACAAATTCGTTAAAATAACGACGGGCCGAAAGCAGCGTCTCGACCCGACAAACGAATACAAATCTTCGAGATTTTTTTGGAAAAACTTTTTATTCCCCCGCTCAAAAATTCTTCCATACACTCCCTCTTCTCCGGCTCTCTGTGCGAGATCTGCCTCATGTGGGAAATCATGTTGCAATATCTTCCAATCAGATAGCCAATCGAAGCGGAATGCTGCAAGCTATTGAGGAGCAGCGGTGCGGCTGGTGATTGCCGATGTCAAAGGAAGAGCGGCCCGGTGCAACGATATATTCCCCGCTGATAGGAACCCCGGAGGAACGGGGAGGGGTGCAGTGTGCGGAAGGTTGGTAGCGTTGGTACACTAGGCAATGCACACGCTCGCTGAACCTCCGCCTCTCACTTTCTCCAACGGAATTCTATTTGTGACGATCTATCATGCAACCAAGACTCACTCCAGCGGTGGCCATCGCCATCAATGCAGCCGGTTTCGCGTGCACACTGACCTCTGTGCTGCACAGCCGCAGTGGGTACGCTTGTATCCTCAATCCTTCTCCCGGGCACAGCACCACTCCCAAACCAGAAAAGATAAACCATAAAGGAAGAGATGAAAACGAGGGCGAAACGAGAGAGCGCGAGAGAGAGGGACATAGAACGGGCAAAGCTTTTACCGATTTCCCGCAAATAGACCGTGGCTATGTGTATTTTAATTTTCGTTCGACTATTGACGAGCTTTGCTGGCGGGAGCGAGCTTACCGAATTCCAACTTCTATCATTCGCCGATAAAATATTTCATATCTTCGTGCATTTTTTCCGTACATGAAAGAAGTAATAGCATCCCATGTGTCAATGAAATATATACAGGCGAGTATGGTCATAATTTGATAGGATATCAAAAGAACTTGCGTTTGGCAGAAGAGCGTAAATATAAATTAATTTTTCGAAAAATACTTTTATTCAATATATAATTTTTCATCACTCGGTGCGGAAATGGCACAACAGTTGTATACACTATTCCAACTCTTCGTTAGAACGAACACAGCTGCATTGCAGGTGTTTCATTGCCACGCTCGCAACAGTCTAAGACGCCGAATTTTCTTGACGATTCGTTAAACCTCTCGTCGAAAGAGATGTACACTTTTATTTCTCGTAATCCGTCCGATACGACGGAACAAATACAGCGTCAATTTTCCTTTTTCCCGGAGCGATTATTACGGCCGATATAGGATAAAACATTGTCTTCCCCCTTGCAACTTCCGGTTTCCCCGCATTCTTCCCTACACCGCTCGTATATCCGTCTCACCGCTAATCGACTTGTATGGATTGCCATTGGGGTCGGTTGGCGAACGGCACACGTCGAGGGTCGTTCGCCAAACGACCAGAAAACATCCGCAACAACAACCCTCGGTGGTTGGGCTTTCTCCGTTACGGATACCTAACCACCTACCCCCGCTACAGTAACACCGGGTAACACAAGCTATGTTTACGGCGACCCATTTGTTCGAGAGGAGACACACTCAACTCGTATAGTGGCTGTATTAGTCCTAGTGGATGTGGACACTGAGCTTACCGAGGGATATACAATTTCGACGAGGTGACGGCGGAAACCCTCGAAGCTTCTTGTTTTTTCCCTGCCTCACCCTTGCGTTCCTCAAACGAGACGGAAAGAGTGAGGAACTTCATGCCAGCAAATTCCGATGATTCATTACTCCTCCTTCGGTCACTCATGGTCCTTCCCTTTTTCCCGTCAAGATTTTCCGTCGTTCTCTTCGTCTTTTTCGCCGCGGTGTATATTTCTCCCAGGAAGTGCGCTTTTTTTATTTTCATCACCCGACCATCGCAACGATTCTCTCTGAATTTAGCTTGTCGGGATGGAGATGGAGATCGTTTATCCAGGAAACAGGATATCCACTCTTCTCGGTGTACCGCACGGCGGCATCCTTTCGCGGGTCACAAGCCTTGTTTATGGAGAGCCATTTGTTCGAGGGCACTCGAGATTGCCTGCAGACTTGGACCCACTCTCGCACCCGAGCTTCCACAATCTCCTCGTTATCCCTGTTGTCGTCGCTGTACTCTGAATTCCTCTTCCTCTGTATAGTTTCCTTCCGCAGACTACGGTATTCTCCTTTTTCATTCTCTCCTTTCCCCAGCTTCCGCTCCCGCTTCGCTCGACGGATTCCTCTCTTATCCGTCGCCTCTTTTCCGGAGACATCGGCTAATCGTCCCTATGAATTAGCGGAGCACCGGAGCGGGTCGGACAAGTTACTTACCCGTTCCGCACTGTTGTTCAACTCGTGACGAGGTTACATTATCAATCCGCCCATTTCCGAGTCTTCTTTAGTTTTCTCATTGTCTCTCGAGCGAGCTTCGTCGAAAGGTCGAGAGAGAACGACCTTACGACCTCGTCCCTCTCGTTGGAGAACAGCGACGGACGGGTCATCGGTTCATTCTCGTGAGTCAACAAATTCGCAAGGTATCCCTTCAACGTGGAAACGTAATAAAGTTACCGGTGGAATGAGCTTGTCCGCGCGAATGTATTACAAGTGCCTCGAAACTTCTTCCGAAGGGGGCGGGTGGGTGGGGTGGAGGGTGGCTGTAGTAGAGAAGTGTTAAAGTCTTTGTATACAGCCTCGAGGAGTTAGGTGGATCGCGCGCAAGGAGGATCTCCTTCTCTCCTTGGTAACGCAGCCGGCGTCACGGTAATGAATCCCAAAGTAGTCCGGAACGTTCTCCGCCTCTCACCCTCCCCGACCATCCCCGCGCCGTCCGTTGTCACTGCACCCTCGCGGCTGCTGCTAGACCGGGGCTTCCTCGAACTATCGGCTAAAGTTGGTGAAGCGCGTGCCTTGGCCCGTCTATATGTATATACGTATTAGAGATAGAAACAGCGGGATGAAAGCTTCCTTCTTCCACCGGGTTGCGTCGTACAAGTTCCAAGTCATTCCCATATAGCTTGTACACTGAGTGTTCCCCGAAGCCATGGAGGAAGAACCCCGACCTTCGTTGAATCGGTTGTGCGAATCGGTCACGTGCCCGATTTACCATCACGTACCGACGTTCACCCGCTCGTCGAATCGTTCGCGGCTTCTCAACTGCGCGCTGTTGCGATGACAACTCGACCCGCGGATAACGTACATGAAGTACACGGGTCGATGGACCTCTGCATACATTGGGTTCGGTATTGTTCTTGCCATGGGTAATGCGACGATGCCGATTCGTTGACACCGCGCGATGTCCTCGAAGATCGCTGTCTGCTTGGAACTAAAAATTGGGACACGTTCTCCAAGTTGTTTTCTTCAGCGGAACGTCCCGTTTCTGAAGCTGATGCGAAAACCAGCGAGTTCACACATCCGCACTCCATTAACCACCGAAGCCCGCTGGAATAATCAGTTTCACCACCGGAACGCCCCGTTGAAAAAGAGATTCGCGAATTTCCAGTGCTTCGGCACTTTCTCACCTGGCGCCAACCCTCGACGCTGGGTACGCGATGCATAAAACTCCGGAGGAACGCGGAACGCACGCCTCTGTGTACACACCGCACGTACACACGACACCATGCACAGAGAGGCGAAACCGAGGCACGAGAAGAAAATTCGAGAATTCGATGGGAATTCAATAATTGAACCAGGCTAGCGGGAGCGCAGACGGTTTCGAGCCCAGCTCCTCGAATAGGCAAAATCCGATTTATTTTCAAAGCCTATACTCTTAGAGACGCTGCCGAGCGGCAAACCGAGAGATGGAGAAACCCTCACCCGCTGCATCTGCCGAGGGCACACAGTGCGCGAGTACACAGTACAGCGGGGTACGATTCGGTGCAGGTTTCACGTGTGCCATGCGGAATAGGCGCGGCAGTGTCGGGAGCGTCGTTCAGCTCGAATAATGCATCGCCACTGAATTGGACGATGCGCCGTCGTATAAGGGTAGATAAGGAGTATACCGTTATACCGTGCTGTATACTCTTGGAAATAGTGAGTTAAAGCGACTAAAAGAGTAAATAAAAGCAGGGTAGAGCCTTCTCCTCGCAACCTCGATGTTCTTTTCCCATTTCTTACTACCACACGTGTGAGTGTGTGTGTGTGGGTGTGTGTGTTGGGGCGATGCTTTTTCTCCTTTTCCTGCGGCTGAGGAAAAGAAGAGCAGGGAGCGTCGACGATGTCGGGCCGTTACGTCGAAGGGATGAACGTGCCTTTAACTCTTCACTTATCTCGGGGGCATTCGGGAGCTGCGGGGTTTTCTCTCTTCTCAATGTCCGTGCCCGCACGCGATCGACCTCCGCTTATAACTTATAAGATAGTATGGGTTTGTAGCTTCACCGTCGTAAAGGTGAGGGAGATCGAAGGGGAAGGAAGAATTCCTCGAGTCACGCCGTTTCCAGAGATCTGTGTGTTTCTTCTTCGTCTTACCTCACCGTGAAGGATGTCGGTACCCACTCAAAGTTGCGCGCAACCCTGCACAGTCGCCCGCTAAGCGCGCACTCATTTATTCCAGCCCAGCGCGCACAAGAATGGAAGATAAGGGCTTCACAAGGAAATCGGAGTTCCACTGTAGGAAACCGTGTGCCTTGCCGGTTCTCACGTCCTCCGCCAGGCGAGGGTGGAAGAAAAAAAAATGTTTAAGGCTCGTAAAAATGAAATCGTAAACGTTGACGAGTTCGATTTTTCAAAGCCCGAGGGTCCGCCGGTGTGTATGAGCTACTTTTCGAAGCCGGAAAAAGAGGAAGAAGTGCGACGGGTTTTCTCTAGGAGAGAACCGACCTCCGTCGGGCGAAGTTGGAGGCGATGCGGCCCCTTTTTCTGTCCCGTGTCACTTTTATCTACTCGAGGCTCGAACGTTATTTTCACTTTTACGCCCAACCATTACGACTACCCGGGTCCGGAGAGAGATGACGGAATAAGGGTACAAATTGTTAACCCATGCCCGTTCTTATTATGACGTCTTACCACCTCCTCCTCCTCCCTGCTCGCACATAAAATATCGTCGGAACAGCGCGAAGGAGGCCGATAGCACGCGCCAACTTTATCCCCCGGGACCACTGAAACTTCACTACGTTATCAGTTATCACTTATCAGCGGCGGATGGCAGCGGGAAAAGAGCGATGTCGCATAGCGCACCGGCATAACGGCGGGCCTTCGACTACCTTCGCTTCTCCGTTCTTCTGCCAGCCTCCAGCATCGTCCCGTTACGCCCCCGGCTGTTAAAGCCCTTTTTGCCTCCGTAAAAACATCGATGATGTCAGACTCATTTTATACACGGCTCGCGAAAATCGAAGAACCCAATCGTCGAGGGCCAAAGCCACAATGCCAGGGGTCGAATTTTAAGACCACGTGAAGCCAATGGCAGCGGCAAAAATTCGATATAACAATGGCGAAGGTTTTAATTTGATATCTCGAAATTTTTTGAAAAAAGTGCCGTGTCGCAAAATTGAACATAGGTTTGAACTTGATTGCTTTTGGGATCGAACTCACGATCGAAGTTTAGCCCGACTTCGTTGCGTGCTTAAGACGTATGTTATGGTCGAACTTAAGTCTGAAGCCAAATTCGATTGCAGTTCGAGTTCGATTTTTTGTTATAGTCTCTTTCCGACTCACCATTTCGCGGCCGAGCGGAAATATTCTACCAAGGGATAGGGCGTCCCGTTACAATTATATAAAATATTCAGCTACATCAATTGCTGATATAGGCGACAATACACGTCAGCAAAGGAGCTGTAAATGTGTGTTGCATACGCGTCGAACTGATTCCGGAAGCGAACGGGGAGCAGGTACTGATGCGAATAGTAGATGAGGAAACCGGAAATTTCTCGCTTGCCGCGTAACGAGGAAAACAACAAAACTATGGGATAGAGGGAACAAGTCGACGCGCATAAATCCTGAATCCTCGAGCTCGTACGAATGCATGGGAGAGAGGAGAAAAAAAAGGAAAAAAATGCCCACCCTGGCCAGTAGTGTAAGCCCGAAGCCCAGCAGTCTGCCACGCCTGGTCCGAATTTTCACTAAATGCGCGCCTAACGAATCTCTGTGTGCTTCACCAATCTTTCTCTCTCTCTAGCGCTATCCGTTGTTTTTTGTGTTGTTTTTTTTCCACTCTGTTATCCCGTTCGGGTGGCGTCCTCCGCTATGACGCACGCTTGTTGTTCGTTGTACTGCCCGGGCTATATCGGTCCGACTAACAATTAACCAACGACGAGCCCCCACGTGAATCGTGCGGAGTGCCGACAGGCCGGAACGTCGAGAGGTGCCACGGGGAAGGTGGATTTAAAAAAAATAATGATGAATCGGCCCGACCGCTTGAGCCTCTTTTTCATTACGGAAACGTCGAGTGGGAGGAAAAAAAAATTCCAAAAAATGAGAATAAAATAATAATAATACAAACGTTGAAAATAAAAAGCGAAAACATGATTTCCTCGGTTCTCCGAGCCGAGCTTTGTCTAGTGCCGCGTACAACATATGCACTTATACGAGCAACCCGGCTCAAAATCGGACGCACGGCAGAGCTTTGTACCGCGCGATTGTTCACCTTTTCCGAATTCCGGCAGGAAGTGAGATGAACAAAAAAAATAAAACAAAATATACACCGAAAGGGTTATTACTACAAGTACTCTGAAAAAAATGTGAAAATATCGTAAATCAAGAACTAAACGGCTAGCACTCGTTATATTTTTTTTCCTACGCCAACAATAAATAATTGATAATATTTATGGCCACAAAAAAAAATTCATTTCTTCGTCAGCACGAAATTAATTTAATTTTTTTTTGGCTACGGAACCTGGCCGAGCTCTGGCTTTTACGAGAGGCATCGCAACGATCATTTGCAACGAGGGATAATTGAAAAAAGTTCTCTGCACCAGCGGGTCACGGACTCTTTCGTTGGTCTCGCGCAGCGCCAGCGGTTTTTCGCGCGGAGTATGTCCGGCGCGAGGTGGAACCACTCGGTTGCTGGCGCATCGGCGAACCGCGGATCCGCCGACAAGCCGCTCCTTCGCAAGCACAAAATCCTCTTTCCCTCGATCTTCTTCCAACCGCGGTACCGCAAAGCCTCTGCCGAGGCTCGGTCGTCGCGGAGGCGGCGCGACGACGGCAGTGGATATACCGAAATGCAGAAGCTCGGCTATCTGTCTTCATTCGCTTTCCATGTGGCACCTGGGGTTCTCTACCCCTCATTATCACCTCGCCATATCTATCCTGATTAAACTCCAGAGCCAACTCCCGGCAACCCCGGTTGGTATATAATCGGCTGAGACTGCCACCTCGCGACGTCACCGCATCAACGCTGAATTTAATCCTTGGTTGGATTTGTTGTGCTCCTGAGTTTTCTCCGAATTCGAATTTAACCATTTGTAACAACGGTTTTACAGATTCGGTCCTCGAGATATCCCGAGAGCTTCAAATTATCTCCGATAAACACCAGAAGGATTAACGAAAGTGGAACATAATCGTAGTCATATCGTGGAACAAGTCGGAAATTGAATAAATCTCGGAATTCTCCGAAATTTAATAATCGTCGAAAACTCATAATGGCTGTTGGTGAAACGATACCAACTTGCCGATATCAATTATATACTTTAGTAGAATTAGTTAACGGGAAGCATAGCTTCAATGCTGGCCATGGAGTCTGGTCCATGAGGAAGGGAGGGCGAGCGAGCCCTCAAGTTCGGTTTCTCGGCCCAGCAGGAGCAGCAGTGGCAACTCGGAAGAGCGTGATCGGGCCAACGGCAACCGTAGTGGTACGGACCAGCGGGGCATATTTCTCAAGAAAGTTCTAACAATATCCTTGTTCGTAACCGAAGTAGAGCTCGAAGTAGGACTGGAAAGGCGGAGCCGGCGTCCCGGCAGGAGCAGAACGGTAGGCATCGGGGGTGGAAGATTGGGTGCAAGGGGGGGGGTTGTTGGGTGTGAGTCTCGTTGAATCGCTCACCCCATGGGTTCTCCGCCCCGAGAGTTCGAACTACAACTTCGCCGGCACTCGCGCAGCACACCCGTCCGCGCGCGACTCCAAAGCCCGGAGGCGTTTTCAAGTTCTTGTTGGGGCCCTCTGCGCCCGAGGGGGGCTCGCGAGGTACGAGCGAGAGGAGACGTCGCTGCGAGGGGTTTCCGGACGGAGAAGAGGAAAGGAGCGAGAGAGGACGGAGGGCTTTAGTCAAATACGTCGCTCTCGGCAGGCGGATCACAATAAATAATTCCGAGTTTAACGCTCGGGACGTGGGTGAACCTCGAGTTTGAAACGTGTGTATGCGAAATACACCGACAGAGGAACCCGCCCGTCGAGTTTCGAATGCCACTTTGAGCTATTTCGAAGCGCGTAAAGTAGTGCTTTTCTGCCGCGGTTGGGGGTGGAGGTAACTCTTGTTTGGGGGTCAAACGGAAACGGCCAACAGTCGGGTCAATTCTCGATTTCCCGAGCATTGGCGACTGTTAGACCGAATATCGGCCCACCAATAGACCGTCGATTGTCAACATTTTTTTACGTGGGTATTAGAAGCACACGACACATAGTTAGTACACATAGTTAGTAGAAGGTGTTATGAAAATAGTATGCGCCGAAATTTGAGCTTTTTAAATAGTGGGATGATGGATTCGAGATGTTGCTGTACAAAGTTCATACGGAAATTTTTTAATCAATCAATAATTAGCTCTATTTTTGCGATGGAGTGTATAAATTTGGTTTGTGTGTCGCTTAAAGTTCTCTATTAATTGTTTATTTAAAGCAGCGAATCTAAAATATTGCAAAATTGTGATAAACATTGCACATGTGATAAATATACGGGCAGCAAATACCCGGAGGCTGATTCGGCATGGATGTCGATACCTCGTTACCGGATGGCATCCGTGCGCCCGGGGTGAAATTCATGCGGGAGTTCCGGTATGCTTTTCGATCCGCTCGACGGGCTGCGCCGCACACTGGCATACGATACTACGGTACGAACTGAGAAACCTTTTGAATTTTCCGAAGATGTATCG
This sequence comes from Stenichneumon culpator, assembly GCA_964017025.1. Taxonomy (NCBI): domain Eukaryota; kingdom Metazoa; phylum Arthropoda; class Insecta; order Hymenoptera; family Ichneumonidae; genus Stenichneumon; species Stenichneumon culpator. Next base: position 17,312,562 of record OZ024776.1, read on the forward strand.
CGCGCGATTCTCGGTATTCAAGCCACCTGTAATATCGTATCTTACAACTTCCTAAAAAAAAAAAATAAATAAATAAATAAAAATAGACATTTTTTTTCGGGTCAAACTTTGGGTGAACCTTTCGAAAGTTTCTTACCGGCTCCGTAACATCTTATCCCATCAATCGTCGCTCTCAAGAAACGCAAGAGCTACGTACAACGGTGCGAGGGAGAGGGAGAGTGCAGTGTGCGAGAGGCATGAGGCGCCTTTATTAAATTCGGACGTTTCGGTACAGAGGTTTTTGCGAGGGCTCCGAGACCGGTAAAGTGGAACGGTGAGGAGCTAATGTCGTTTCACTATACGAGAGGGCGCAGGGGGATGATGCGCACTGTAACCCCCCACCCCGCCCACCATCCCCTTTCGCGTAACATGCCCTGTACGACTCGACCATTAGCGCTTTTTCGTCGAGGCCCGTGGAAAACTCATTTCGGCTTTTGCTGATTCTGACGCGTTTACCGGTCGTCCCGGCCGCTGCTCCTGCTGGTCCAACGCCGGGCCAATCCTTTTTCCAGTCGGTCGGGAAGCCGGCTGAGTGAAGGAGAGCGTAATGAAAAGCTCGAATCTTCATCTTTCCGGCTCGGGATGCACTTCGATTAAAAAGGATTGAAGAAGATAAAAAAATTAACAAAAAAAAGTCGGCGCACTTCGCGCCGACTCACGTCGATACTGAGCCGGGCGATCGAGCTGAAGATCCATGAGTGGTCCGTCAGTGGTCATTCAAAGTATATTTCCTACCATTAAAAGCCATTCACTCACTGAGATTTCTCCCTTTTAACGCTCAAAACAAACATGGAAATCAATGAGAAGTAACGAGATAACGCGCGCAGAAAGAATTGGGATGATCGAAGTACCTGGTGATGGTTAAAAAAAAAAAAGAAAAAAAATCATGTCACATTTGTGAACCGACAGATCGAGTACGCAATTTATTGATTCATTCGGTTTGCTCAAGTGTTTTTTTTTTCTCTTAAATCGTCAATTATGAACGTGATTAGCCTCTCGGTCTGCGGTAACCGGAAGTAGAGGAGATGAAAAAAAAATACTAAAAGAAAAAATTGCCGGAGAAATGTACATCGCAATAAAAGATAACCTTTCGAATTATCAAGATAAGAAAATGTATTTAAAAAAAGGTCTCCGTATTGTCAGCTTCGACCTCGCGCCGGTGTAATCGTGTAACGAGCGAGAGACGAGAGAGCCAACACAGTGACAGTGAGAATTTGTCACCCGCTACCTACGCTCCCTTATCGCCGAGGGAGATCCGCAGTGAAAGTACGCGAGACCGGAAGGGAAAGGAAAAGCGCCTCGGGGTTCGGAGACCTGCACTACGCTCGTTCCTGCCGCGCGCACAGAGAGACCTCCAGCTTCAGCTCCGGCTCCGGTGCGACTTCAAACGCAATGCCCGCCGGCGAGTCTCTTTTCGTTCTCGCGCTCGTTGGAAAATAGTCGTGCGGGCTGCTCAGCCCGTTCCACACTCTCTATCTCGCTGTCTCTGCCCCCAACCCCTCCCCCTCCTCCCCCCACCTGCTCGTACGAATTTTCAAGTAAGACAAGGAAATGAAATAAAAGTTTTGCCGAACGCTATTACCTCGAGTACATCTGGGGGCATGAGCAACCTGGGTGGCAGGGGGAAGAGGTGGGGGTTGGGGGTGGCAACGAAATCTCTCACGGTAGCTACCGGAAGAGACTACTGGTTTCCTGGCTTATCTGTGTATACATGTGTATGTTATGTGCACGAGCTGAGAGGAGCGGCATCGGTGAAATATATACTTGGCCGAAAGTAGGAGAGTCTGCATGGCCAGAGATGAAACTCGGTTGAGTGGTGTGTATTTTGAGTCGGACAGGGATGAGAATCGAGAGGTAACGTTACCGGCTGTGCAACCTACCCCATCGAGCCCCGGGCCCCGGGGGTTACGATAATGAGACGGATATACACTGAGAGTGATAGTGATGGGTAGGCGAGGGAGAGATTCGTAAACGTCGAAGCGAATGGGGTGTGTGCGCGGAGAGTGAGTGTAGCACGTCGGGTGTAGCGCATGGCGGACGGAATAAGTGAGTTGCAGTGGAGCGATTAGGGTGGTCGGTTATTAGGGTGGAAATTACGAGACTGGCTTATTAACATTCAACGACGGTCACCTTTCGAACATATATGTATGGACTAGCGGTTATATTGTTTCAATAATGGTGTAGCCTATCTAAGTGCGCCTGAATTGATTCAACCAATATTCCGTGATCGCACCTGTGAGATTGATATTACCAAACTTTTTTTTTGGGTGTACACATATATCTTCTCTTTATTTGTTCACACCTATTTTCCCTTTTTGCCGCACATTAGATCGATTCTCGATCTCTCACCGCTGAAGTCCGCAGGTGTGATAACCAGTGAGGCTGTTCCGAGATTTTCCACTTAGGTGTCGATATTTGCGATCACTCGCATTCTTCAGCCTTCCGTAATCCGGTGCCGTTGTAAGATATGAGTGTGATCGAAGTTCCATCGAATCCACCGATGATGAACCGATCGTATAATTCCGTATGTACTAGAGATATTTTTGTATTAGGTATTTCGGGGTCGATCTATGACTCGTAAATTTAGCCGAGCATCAGGAGCGAAGCGGAACGTGGAGAGAAATGCATGAAAAGTCTGTCAGAGGGTTTATTGCATCGCGCGAGTGTGAATAACTAACGAAACTCGCATCGTACGGTCTCGAATGCGACAGGGCTCAACACACTCCAAAAACGCGTAACACTGTGTTAGTCTTCCTTTTTCCCCCTTCTAGCTGAAAGCCGACTAGGCGTATAATACAAGAGAGAAGGAGAGAGAGAGAGAGAGAGAGAGAGAGAGTGGAGGAGCGAGAGCGAGTTACGCGGATGGCTGCTCGGATCCCGAGAGTGCGGATATAACTGACTCAATTCCATTCGGCTGGATGAAAAGACTTTTTTTTCGAAAAAAATGAGCTCACCGTTTTCTCTCCTCGCTCTCTGGTTCCGCAGGTGGTACAGTATATATTTCAGTGTTTTTAATTCGCTTTGACTACTACGGGGACACATCCGTAGGATGATACGCAGCGATAAGCCAATCGTTGTATCTTCCCGCAAGACGAGCCAATAGCCCGGAAATGTTCAGAACGGAGAAAAAAAAAGTTTGTTCATCTACTGTGACAAAATGTCTATCGGCCGATAATGCGTCGTTGAAGCGTCAGAGAAAAATTGTCCGCAGTTGTTAAAAAATGTATCGTGTAAAGAATTTCCTGCTGCAGTGACATAGTTTCTTGTCCCTGTATCGAGTAGGTAAATTAGTTAACGAAACTCTTGCAATACTGACGCATTTTTATTCTATTTTTCCACGAGAGATTTTCGGGACTTTGTCCTATCTCATATAGGGTGATTCTGGCTGCAGCACGAACACCGATATTCTATATATATATATATATAAAAGATATATTCGTCTCCCCGGTTAAAAAACTATTGTCATATCAGCCTGAATGTCTCTGTTCGATATAACTTATAAGGTATAAGTGGTGAATACGGCCACGTTGATCGGGATTATCGACGGCACATGGACCAGGCTGCATTCGCCACTTTGCCCTAATTCTCCCGTCGGAATACGTGATGAAGCACGCGAGGCATCGCCACTAATACATCTGTTGTTTATCCGTCGGTCCACCGTATCGACAAAATTTAAATTTGGCGCAAAATTTGCCACTTAAACGAAAAGAATTTTCTGCCACAGCGACAGTTTCTCGTCCCTGTATCGAGTAGCTAACTTAGTTAACGACACTCTTGGTGTCCCGAGGAATCAATTTTTTTTACGGGTCTTCTCGGGACTTCATTCTGTCCCGTATAGGGTAATTCCGGCTTCAACACAATCGCCGACTTTTTTTTAATAAAAAAGGTATATCTATCTGCCCTGTTCCAAAATACGATGTCCACACAGTAAAAACAGTTGGTACACTTTACAACAACTTATTGTCCACAAACGTCCACAATTTCTCATTTGTTAATTTTCCGATTTCACTATTCGATTCTGGTTACATAAACAAAAGTACAACCTAAAATTATTAATGATATGGAAAATAAAAGGACAAGTTTGCATATTAAGACCTTAAGAAACCAGTTTGTCACTTATTTAAACAAAATTATTTTTACGAAACTTCGTATTCCGATTTAACGAAATCATTTTTTACCGTGCATGTTAGCTAGAATGCCTCTGTTCGATATAATCTATAATTGGCGAATACGGCCGAGTTGATCGGCACGTTCATTAATGACACATTGACCGGGCCATATTCGCCACTTTTGCCCTTATTCACGCGTCGGAATACGTGTCGAAGGTTTGCAAGTACGCGCTGCATCGCACCTAATACATCTGTTGTGTATCTGTTGGTCCACCGTACCGACAATATTGTGCGTCGAATGTAGACCGATTATTGAGCATCATCGGACGTTCCTATACAGGTACACATATACATCCGTACATACAAACACGCACCAGAAGCGTCGATGATAATGATTGCGCGTGCTATTATGATCGATCACGATGATTATGGCGTAACGATATCGTCCGCGAACCAGCGGTTAGCCATCGATCAGTGAATTAGTCAATGATGGGTATCGCTGACCCGCGTCCGCCGTTTGTTTGCCGTAATTACCTGTAATTGCACAGTGGGCTCGAAGCGGTAAGCCGCCTCTCTCACTGCGCCGACACTACAGAAACCCGGGCTCTGTCAAGCTGAAAGCCCGCCACCGCCGCGAGGAACAGATGAACATTATCAGAGCTGCGGTGGCGGCTCCTTCTCCTCTCTATGCACGGCGTAACCGACTGCTACGGAATACGCTTCATCACATCGCACGCCACAACCGGGCACGATATTCACCCTCCCGCGTCTCAATCTCAGCTCGACAACCTCAATTTTTCTCCCATATTATTTTTTCCAACTTTGTCCCACGTTTTCATCGTTAAAGTGTTTACCCCCGCCGCGCGTGATACATACTTTATTATCGACGATGAAGAGATCGTCCGTGCGAAGTTTGCTCCATAAAAGAACACCGTCGTTGGCTCGTAATGGACCAATTTATTATACAATATGCAACAACCCGCAGTATGTTTACTCGGCTATCGAGCGCGGAACAATATTGGCCCGGACGACGGGGATCTTCGATGTTACCGAGCCGTGTATAAAATTTGCCCGACAACAACGATGTTTGTACAGCGGCAAAAAGGGCTTCAACGGCCGGGGGCGTAGCGGGAAGATGGTGGAGGCTGGCGCGAGACCGAAGAAGCTACGGTAGTCGAAGGCCAACATTATTGCTGGTGCGCTATGCGACATCGCTTTTTTCCCGCTGCCATCCGTCGCTGATAAGTGATCATTGATAAGGCAGTGAAGTTTCGGTGTTCCCAATTTTTTTCCAACTTTCTCCCACGGTTTTATTATTAAAGTGTTTACCTCTGCCGATCGTAATACATACTTTATTATCGACGCTGAAGAGATCGTCGAGGAGAAGTTTGCTCCATAAAAGAATAACGTCGTTGCTTCGTAATGGACCATTTATTATAATAATATGCAACAGAGTACCAGCAATATTGATATTGTTATTGGTTTTGGTATGTTTATTATGCCCTAGTCGATATGGGCCAATATGCGTCAATGCAGTGAGAATATAACAGTTGTAAAGGAATCTAATAGTAATATCGTTCGAATTCATGAAACAGTAGAATGGAATATTAGGATTACAATAGTTATCCTAATATTTGATCTTAAGTTGAAACTAACGTTTTAAAATGTGACCCTGGCGACCTGTGCATTATCGAACTTCGCAGCTACTCTCTTGACGTAACTTAGTGTCTTAAGGGCTGCAAAAATACAGTGACTGACTTGCGTTTAAAAGGATAGTTCCGGTTCAAAGATGACGCCAAGGTCGCGCACACAGGAAGTACAAGCTAGACAAATATTATCAATAGGGTAACGAACGTTTTTTAACGCTGTAAAAGCCAATTACTCTAGTAATTGGCTTTCACGCGCCAATCTTACGACATGACATTTCACGATGTTCAGAGACAATTCATTCACTTTATACCACGTCGCAAGATTGGCGAGGTCAGCTTGGAATAAACCAGCATCCTCGAGAGAATTTATAACCCAACACATTTTCATCTCATCCGCGTATAAGAGTGCTTGAGAGTTGTGTAGTACACTAACTACGTCATTAATAACATGTTGAACGACAAAGGCCCCAAATGGGACCCCTGAGGAACGCCGGAGACGGCATAAATGTCGCTCGAGAAGGCCGACCTGAATTTGTCGTTTTGCACGCGACCCTTTAGGTAGCTATTTATCCAACGAAGAAGCACGCCCGTTACACCAACAACCTCCAACTTAGCAAGTTGTTTATAAAGGGTATGATATTATATATGTATATATATATACACATATATAAATCGATGGCCAAGAATCAAAAGTAACCTGTAAAGCAAAAAACACACTAGTTATAAATAATAAAAAACGGGCGTGATGTTAGTTTGATTTTAGTCTTCGACTTACCTATCGGAGAGTTCGACATTCACCGCTCATATAGATAACGTATTCGGAACGGTTTTCGGTCATCGTTCCATTTCAAGTTCGAAGGATCGGCGCGCGATAAATCGACTCTCCATCCGCCTGCGGCGAGATCTTAACATGGTCGGCGAGATGAACGGGAACAGGAAGTACGAACAGTTTTCAAGAAACGAAAAACTCGAGGATCGATTCTTCGTTCCTAAGCTTTGTAATTTTCGGAACGAGAGTATTTTTCGTTAAATTTGAGTATAGCGCGTCCGAGGAATATTCGGGTTTCCACTGTATCTCGACCTGTAAAGGAATCCGGAGCTTTAGCGAAAATACCTAATCCACGATATTTTATACGTGGTATACGATATTTTGTTCCTTCCTTCTCGCAATTTCCCTCGATCCTTTCCCGCCGAGAAAGATATTTGTAAAAAAAAAAATTCAATTTTTTCTCGGATCGAAGTTCGAAGCGTCCTTCATATTCGGCATTAGCCGCCCGAACTCGTGGCGGTACGCGATAAATCGGCTCTTCATCCCTCTCCGGCGCGATCTAACCATGATCGTCAACAGGAAAAAGAGCGAGAAGGACAAAGCTCAAGAAATGAAACGCGACAAAATCGAGTACAGCAGCCCGAGTAGAAATTCTACAGCGTTACATCGGGTCCTGACAGGGTGCGGAGGAGGTCTGACAAGGCTTTGTCAGGGCCCGACGTAACGCTCGAAAATTTCTACTCAGCAGAACCTCGATTACGCGCTCCACGAATAATCGGCTTTCCACTGTATCTCGAACTGCAAAGGAATTCAGAGCCTCAGTGAAAATACCTAATCCCCCTTTCTACATTACCTCGCAGCCATGGTTATACGATACTCCGTTCCTTGCCTCTCGCAATTTCCCTCGACCCTTCCCCGAAGAGAAAGGGCGAGCGAGAAGGATATTTCTTTTCTTTTCTTTTATTTATTTTTCTCTTTTTTCTCCCGGAACAAAAAGGGTGGAAATATATATGGAGAGGGTCCGCCTCGGTGAGCGTCGTCGGCGTGTGCTCTCGGGAAGCCTCGGCAGTGGGGAGTCTGTGCGGTCGAGAACGACGCCAGTGAAACTCGACGGCCGGATGAAAGGCCGGGTTAGGGCTTGCCGGGGAAGGGACTGTCGCCTATCCGAAAGCTCTTCCAGCCCGTTTACTCCAAATTATTATAAACAGCCCCGAGAGTCAGCGAGCGAGAAAGCAAGCAGCCAGGCAGGCAGACAGGACAGCCGAGCCATCTCGTACACTCGGCAACCACTCTCGGGTCGGCTTCCGCGTGCTGCACTCAGCCATCCGGCCTCTCCCCGCGAAAATCCTGCAGCTCTCGCTCTCTTTCAACCCCCTCGAAAGCGTCCCTCACCGTTCTTCTCCTACGGTATTCGCGCGTACCGCCGCTCCTGCCCTCGCCAACCTTTTCCCACATTCACGACCACTCGCGTCGCCGTACAGCTATGCGAATTCCCCCCGCACAGTACATTCACCGCGGAGTCACGCTTTGCTTCCCGCCATCCAGTTACATAACCGTCGGTGCTCCGTGTATGCTCAACGTTTCTCACCTGCCCGAACCCGGCCCGCGTTGGACCGCGCGACACTGCGGAAGGGTCGCGATAACGCGCTACAGTAAAACCTCGGTTGACCCGCGGGTAAAACCGCGGGCGACTCAACCGGGGGTAGATTAAGGATGTTTGGGCAAAACGCGTTTCTGTTCGACCGGTTTAAGGCGAACGAAACAATTACTGACGACCTAAGCTCTGCGATTTTGTATGACCCTGAAGAAATCTGCATGACATCAAATTGCACCTTTGACAAGTCTTTGTCAATGCACCGCTCGTAACTCGATACTCCGCGATAAAAGAAACCAAAAACGCATCGACGGTAAAGCGAAAAAAATGATTGTCTTGTACGAACCCGACAGAAGACGAACTCGACTGGAACAGTAATAAAAACAACGCGTACAGCCCTTAGTACACCCGATGTAGTCCGAGGGGGTGCTTTTACTCGATTGAATTTCGGCGGTCAAACGGAGAGGGATATCGGTTTCCAGGATTCTAAAGCCCCCTCCCCTCCCCTATTCCTGTGTATGTCGCTCTCTTTCTCTCGTCAGATAGAAACCAGCAGCCCTGCAAATGCCACCACCCACCGAGGCCGAGTGGGATTTCGCGAATCGTATAGTCTCACCCTCATGGTGCGGCTTTTTGCCCCAGTTTTTTTTTTCTCCCCTCGTTCTCTCCACTCCGCGCGTAGAACTGGGATCGGCACGATTGGTCTGTTTTGAGTGCCAGTTATTGGCGATATCAAACCACTTGCGCAACTTTTCGTACTCGCTAGCACACATCATATCTATCTCCGGAGTAGCTGGTGCGTGTCCGCTTTTGCCGGTCTCATACAGCTATAAGTCTATAGCTATCGATGTGCTCGACGGCAAAGCGCAGGGGGAATTTCATTCTTCACGTGGAGAATCATTGCTCGGTCATATTGCGGCGAATAAAAAAAAAATGGAACGGGGCAAGAGAAATGGAGAGAAATTTTTTCCGCGCCCAGGGAAAAGTCACCCTCGAAGGGAGGACGGAGGAAAATAGTGACCAGTGGAATGTTCGGTGAACTCCGGAGAAAGACGGGTAGGGAAAAGAGCGACTGTTTTTACGGCTGTGCGACCAGCTGTTTTTTTTTTTAATAATCCACAGCTTCAGATTTTTTATTTATTGCAATGCAATTTTCCTGAGTCCTAAACAAGTGACATTTAAAAATCCATTAGGATATTTAAATGTTACTTGTTCACTCAGTTTAAAAAATTTGACATTTTTTCAATCTCTAAATTATTTTAAAAATCGATCGAGCGATTTTTTAAATAATGTAAAGCAGCAGAGTCGGGTATTTCATTATTGAATCTTAGTAGAATGCCGTTTTGGATCTGCAAATTATTTAGAACATCGACTAGACGATTGATTGAATAATCTACATCCGCGAGTTAGGTTTTTTTTTTGTCGGATCTTTATGGAATCTCACTTGTTCGACACAATTTTTTTGAAATTGAATTTTTTAGGCTGTTGATTATTTAAATCGGCTGTGGACCACTCAGGACTTTATTGCAATAAAAAAGTAGCATTTTTTTTACCATTGCGCGACCGTCCATTTTTAAAAATAATCCACAGCTTCAGAGTTGACTTTTTAATGGATATTTAATTGTAACTCGTTCAATGAATTGAAAAAAAAAACGAACAATATCTTTTCAATCGGCAAATTATTATTAAATTATAATCCACAACCGCCGAGATAGGTTTTTTTTTGTTGGATCTTTATGGAATGACGCTTGGTCGTCACAACTTTTTTTGAATACTGAATTTTTTAGCCTGTAGATTATTTAAAATCCGCGTCTGCCACTCAGAATATTACCGCAATAAAAAAATAAATTTTTTAGCCTGCAGATTACAGAAATAAAAGCCCACTCTCGTCCGTCGCCCGTACACAGTGAAGAGAATACACGGATTATAAGAAGAGCGAGAGTTCTGCCGATCGATCGAGCGACCTCGGCGGGACGGCCGCGCAATGTGGGGAACAGTGGTTCGCAAGACGCGACGCCGGAAATCGGTTCCGTTCGGTGAGGGGTGGCCCTGGCGAGCGTCCCTTAGCCGAGCCCGGCTCGGTCAAACCCCTCTCTGGTTCTTATTACGAAATCAAATTGAATCCAGCCAACCTCCGATAATGACTTTTCCCCGAAGGACGACATCGGACGAATTTCTTTTCTTCTCATTCACCCTCCTCATTCCCTCGCCCGCTCTCTCGTGCCTCAGCCCCGTTGACCTCTCCAATGTTTTTTTACACAATTTTTTTTCACTCCCTCTATTCGGCGTTTCGTCCGATTTTTCGTTTGTTTTCTCGCATCGCCCGAGGAACTTGGCGGCGACCGACGGAAAACATTCCCGCCGCCGGCGGACGATACGGGATCGGGGAATATAATAAACTGCAACGAAATCTTGGGCTATACGAGTTGTTAAGTCAGATTAGATTTCCCATGCGGATTCGGTGCGAGCATTTCGAAAATCTTTGGCCCCGCCCGGGGAAGCCTCGTCGGAGCTCCAATTTCCGTCGGTTTCAAATTCAATCGCATACCGTTCGTCTCTATCGCATTATTCGTCGTTCGATTATCATCCCTTATATTTCGCCGCTAGGACGGAGCGGTGACTGCGCCCACTTTGGCGTAAGCGAGAGCGGGGCAAAACGGGACCGTGGGTCAAACCGGAACAGATAATCGAGATGCAAAAAAGTTTTTAAGTTTTTGAAAACGCATTTTTTCCATTAATTTCGGAACGCCCCATTTTTCCCCGTCGATGCATCCCGACTTTCTGTCCCGTTTTCCCCCTCTGTCCAATTTTGCCCCGCTCCAACGCATTATTCGTCGTTCGATTGCCATCTCTTATATTTCGCCGCTACGACGGAACGGCGACTGCGTGGGTGGGAGCGGGGCAAAACGGGATGCATCGATGGGGCAAAATGGCGCGTCACAAAATTATTTGAAAATTGAGTTTTCAAAAACGTTTTTTGAAAAGAAATTTTGAAATAATTTTGGGACGTTCCCCTTTGCCCCATCGAAGCATCCCGATTTTTTCCAACACTTTTGGAAAATTACGTTTTGAAAATACTTTTAGCCTGTCCCATTTGGCCCCATCGATGCGTTCCGTTTCTCCGTCCCGTTTTGCCCGACTGTTCCATTTCGCCCCGCCCACCCCTACAGGCTTTATACAAACGCCAATATGAAAAATAAAAGTTTACCGGACTTTCGCGCCGCCGAGTGTTTTCACTTTTATCGCCGAAGCAAAATCACACCGTCGCTTTTTTGCGCCCGAGTCTAGAATCCGGTGAGCGTTCGCCAGGGGCTCCCGAGCGGCAAACGAAGCGTCGCAGCGGTATCGCGAATGGAAATGCGAAAGGTGGAACGGGAACGGGTGGGTTCGGCAAATATTTATTAACCGCTCCGGGGCAGGGCGGGTGTCTGACGGATGAATTATGCAGAAAATACGAAGAACGTTACCGCTCGCTGTTTCTTCACCGTTTTCCATCTTTTCCACATCTTCCACCGACAGCGAATTCCTTCGCTGCGACACGGGGGAAAATTTTCTTTGTTTTGCAATTAACCCGACGTCCGCGCAAACGTCTTTTCAATCGTCGGAGTCTGGTACCGAGTTGAACTCTTTGCCGGTTGGCCGACGAGCGCCGAAACGAATTTCAACGTTCCCGAGGAAAGTAAGATGACATCGACACGACGGCGTTTCTTGGTGAGGACGGAACAATTCCAAAAGACCGTTCTCCTCCGTTGGGTGTGTAATGTCACGGGGGAAAACAACGATTTTCAAGATCTCGTTGGTTCTCTGTACACGGTGGACAGTTTTGCGTCTCATCTCGGGTCCGAGGATTTTGAGGTAAAATAAGAAATAGGGAATGCGGATGCGGAGTTCGTCGGGGCCGAAAATTTTCGTGGAGGCAAGGGATGGAGGCATGAGAAAGCATAAGAGAAAGCCCGGTCGAGTGTCTTCCGCGCGTCTCTTGATGCCGAGAGAACGCTTTGACCAGGAAGTTCTATTTGAACTTTGGGGTGGGTTGGTAGAAGGAAGATGACGGAAAAGCGGGGGCGGCAACGAAGAGTACACAGGACAACGACTGTATGTATACTGCTCTGTACTTTTGCTAGTGGAGCTCCAAGTTTGGGTAGATAGGTTCTCTTCTCTTTTCCCGTCAAGCCCCTCCACCCCACCAACTTCGGGCTCACGACTTGACTCGAGTCTCTACTGTATATACGATGCCGAAGACTAATAAAGACCGAAGTAACGGACAGGGAACAAGCTAAGGTAAACGCCATCGTCGCTTCCGTATTCGTTGACGCTATGCGCACTGCCTTTCGGTTGTGTATAAGAACAAGAGAACAGCGCGGTGCGCTTCCGCTACTGCGCTTAATTGCAATTTTAGTGTACGCGTCTCTTGGTAAGTTGTGAAAGGTAATTTTCGAACAGTGAATGGCGATGGGCTTACAATGTGTCTGTGTGGGGGGAAAAACAAACGAACAACTTTTTACCGTCCGGTTAAGGCACGCTCAAATCAAATCACGCACAAGGCACGGTTAAGGTACGCTTAATGTACCGTTGGGTTAACGTTCGAACGATCAAGCAGTTCTTAGTAGGTCAACGACCCACTAAGCTCAACGTCAAGTTCCTATGACTCCTGCATAAGCGAACAAGTAACTCGATGATCAAACTTTGATATCGAGCTTCTCGACCTTCCTCCGGAATATTCTTCAACGAATTCGCTCCTTCTCCTGGCGTCTTAAATTCGGGCAAGTGTTTGTCGAGTGGCTCCTTTGCAATAAAGGTTCCAGCGGTCGCTTCCGTCTCGGGGCTCATCTGTTCCCGAGTAAGAATGGCTTCGATGCTACCCCATTGTTCGCCACTTTCACCCCTCTCCATCAACGCCGGGATATCTTGAGGAAACCCATCAAAAATATTATTAGGGTACACACGACCTACTTAGATTCAATGAGAAAAAGCTTTCCGGCTGTTAAAATAAACTAAGACCATTATTATTATTGTATATATATTGTTACGTTCTCGTGGAATAAGTAACGCGTGTATTATTAGGTTTTGGGGCGGATATTGTTAACTACAAACGCAGCTAAATATCTCGATCACGATCCGTCAAACGACTGTTCTCTCTGATAGGCCGATCAAGACTGTTGTCATCTGGTCAATCGATAATCCCCCCGTTTGTCATCTGTCATACCAGGCTATTCCGGTCATTTATTTAATATCGTGTGTCTCGCTCCATTCTCATCTCTATATTCGTTACGATATTTTTTTTGATACCACACAGTAAAAATAATCCCGTAAAATCGAAATACGAAGTTTTGTAAACATAATTTTGTTAAATAGGTGACAAACTCTTTTGTTAAGGTTTGAAAATACAGACCTTTCCTTTATCTTCCGTGTCATTAATCATTTTAGTTGGTACTTTTGTTCGGATAAAATTTGCTTCTGAAGGAAACACGTCTAACGAGAAAGGTCTAGAAAAAAATACGAATGTGAGTGCGCGCAGAAAATACGAGATAGAAGAAAGCACGGAATTTATGGGAGGAAGAATTTTGTTCGCGACCTACTCGAAACTGTGGCAAAAACGAGTTTGCTAACAGGCAACTGGAACCGACGAATTCTGATGCTGTCTGTTGCAGCTGCCTCTAACTCCGGGATTGAAATGGCCGAAAGCGAGACGGAGGGAAACTCCGTCGCGGAAGTGGATTCATTACGCGGGTTTGTATCCCAGCTAAAAGTCAGCGGGCCACGACTGTTCCGCATCCCTATCCGCGACTCACTGTGAATCATCCCCTCGGCGGAACGGCGTGGTTTAGTAGTCGATCCTCCATTTAAGCATCGCGAATTAAAGTCCGTTGTTGTCCGTGACCGCTGTTAATTGTATTATTACCGGTTGGGAGGGGGCTGAGAGATATCCGTCGGCGCAGTTAAACTTTATTACGTAACCCTCGAGAGCTCCCGCGAAGGGGTGCGAACGTTCGAGCGTAGGCAGTGGCAAGAGTCTTCTCGACGAGACTCGTAAAAGCCCCGCCGCACTGCGGCGTTCATCTGCATAAGTTACTTAATGTCATTTGCGAAACTGCCATTGATTCTCGAATTAAGCGTACAAAGCTTTAGAGAGACAATTAAAAACATACCCGTCAATGCGCCTCGTGTTGGAACTCGCTGTTGGAAGCTCAACATTTTACCCTCCATATTAATGGGCTATTTTTGGGCAATAGATTTCTATCGGGAGTTATTTGTGTTTTTTTGTGGTTGCTGTGCTTTTTTGTGTGTCGTCTGTGCAGATATTGAGCAAGCAGGTGCCGAGCTGTCGCTCGCAATCGCCAATTCCAGATTGCATAAAACATATGTTGGTTTCCAGTACCGGAAGCCTCGCTCAAATGAACGGACAACCCGCTGGATCGGATAGATCAGCAACACATTCAGAATTTAACAACATTATTTGGTAACAATCGCGAAATATAACAACTTCAAAAGCTTACACGTGAAATTTGTAATCTCAATTTTAGCCCATGCAATGGAAATTTGTCACAGGCAGTAAAAATGAGTGTCTGTGAGAATGGCTATGAGAGCGAGAGACAGCAAAGCATTGGCTCCCTCGAGATTGTTTCTCTGCAATGCTTGCGGCGGGACGAGCTTTATCTGCCGCACGTCATATCCGCTTCGCCGCTCCTCTATCGTCTCTACGCTCTTGTACACTTTTACTGGCAATGGCAGCAAAGTTATTTTGTCCTTTATCACACGCTCATATAAAATTATAGCGGATATTTGCAAAAATTGCTTCTTCGAATGCGATACTTCCGTAACGTCCTGCTGCACTGTTAGTCGCCCCGATCTTCGGAAAATAGTCCGTTTCCCGTAGTTTCGTATTTGAACTTTTAGCTTGTACATCGCTTCACGATTTTTAGAACAGATTTGATAGTATATTATAGGCTAATGTTAGTTCACTTATTTCCTTCGAATTATCTATCGAAATAGCGATAAAACATTTTACAATCGCGAAAAGCAATTTGGAGCCGCAACGACTTAAAAAAAAAAAGATTCGTCGATGCACCAAGCTTTTTGATTTCGATGATCGTTAATAATTAGCATCGCGTTGCGAGTTTGTCTGGTACTCTGTGGTGAATCGATTCACCGAACGCATTTCAGCATCGGTGAGATTGCCGTTGCATTCGATAGTAGATGGTAATATAGCTGTAGTTCTTGGAATGAGATTCTCTCGCGGGCAAACCCGCGTCATTGCTACACACGATATGATATTCATGAGACGATTATAATACCCGTATGGTGATAGAGGAAGCCGTATACGTGCACACACACGGAGAGAGGGTTCGCGAGTGTGGTAGCGCAAGGGCTTATGGAGCGGACCGCTCGTTGCTTTCGGCACAGCGGCTCGTTCGAATTTAACGGAAGTACAACAGCTATGGAGAGCCACGGCGATGTTATTAATTTCCATAATATAGCGGGACAGACGCAGCGATAGGCAACCGATCTCATAATCGGCCGGTACTTCTGTGCATGTCAGCCGACGGATTATCGTGGAGGGTTGCGTTAACGCATAATGTGACCAGGGGTTAATCGCCAGAACCATCGACGCGTAAGTTGATGAGGGCGCGGTTCCACAAAACGCTATCGGCCTCTTATCTATTCCCCATTAAAACCCATTAATTAACATTCGGCGTTTAATGAATTTCATGCCGAAACGTATACGGTCAATCTCGATCGCATCATTCGGTGAAGAGTTCAGACTGGATGAATCAGGCAGGATGAATCTACCTGTTACACGGACAATACCGAACAGCCACGTTGCGATCGGTCTGAAAAGGATATCGCGATATTTGTTCGAGATTGATGATGCTTCGATTCGTTAATTATTCCTCGCTGGGCTTATCCGCGAAAGTCTATTTTGAACTGAAATATAAAAACATTGGTCCACAACGATTCGCACAGCTAAAAATGCGTCATTTCTGACGTCAAAAATGATGTCGATCGCTGCAGTCATTCCAGTGTCGCGAAACGATCGAGGCTTAATTGGCTCACGTAAGTGATCCTCATTGAACCGCCCCGGGAGATCGCCATTAAAAACGTACCGCGCAGCTTAACGCTTCCTTATTTTCAATCGTATAGAGCTGAGCGGAACGTCAGGAGGCCATCAACACGGGCACGTCCCCTTCTGACGGTGCTCGTTTCCTGTTCGCGGAATTACCCATCTAGGATATGCCCAACGTTGACGATCAGTAGCGGTAGTCTGCACCGGATGGGTTATATATACCTGGTTACTCGAAGCTTAATGTCCGCCGATACCACTCCGCAAGTTCCGAAGGCTATATAGTGAGCATATACATCGACTGCTGAGAAATAAATGGCCGTAACTCGTATGCATTAATACGGGAGATGCGTCCTTTCGGCTTTTACAAGTCGATATATGTATATATCGGTAGTACGAGCGATTGCTAAGCTGCTCCAATTTCCAACGGGATAGATTCATCGAATGCCGCCGAATCGAAAGCACGTTCGGCCATTCGGCGACGATTCCTTCGTTTTCGAAAACGAAATATCTTTCAATCGGATTGACGGCGATGAAAATTTTGATGGCGAGAAAGATAAATTACCCGAGAATTTCATCACCTTACGTTCACGAATTTTATACGATTAAAATAATCTCATAATAGCCGAGCGTTTTTTTACGCGTGCAGTGCGCACAGTAATAAAAAGTCTTTTACACATAACCCTTCAAGTACCGAGGACTTTGTGCCGATCGCGAACGACCGTGCCTTAATTTAAGCACAAAAACGATACGGATGTAAATTTTCTTCCGCGTTATAAAAATTTAAAAAAACAACACTTCAAGATAGGACTGTGAATTTTTACAGATTTTTTTAGCACTTTAACTTGTTATTCGAATCGTTTGAAAGTTGCACCTTGGGAAATTCTAGGACCTCATTGAACAAGGATACAGTACGTGAAGGGGGTTAACAAACATTTCTTGTCCACAAACGTCCATATATAAACAATTAATAAATAAACAAATTGAACAATTCTTTTCTGTCTACAAATCGTTTTTTGAACAAAAAAAAATTGTAAAAATAACAAAACAAGAAAGAAATGATCGTTTATGTACAAGAAATGGTTTTTGATTGTACAAACCTTCCGTACCGCGTATATCGCCATTCCCGTGTCGTCCCCGCTCACGGAAACAAAGCCGCGCGCTTCAACCCGAGCTGATTAAACATCAGGAAATAGAATATCGGAATAACGTGTTAATTATTACTTCTCTGAATGGTTTCGCACGTTCCAGTTCGGTCAGTCGTGGACGTGACGTTGAAAGCCCACCCCGCAAACCGACCCCTCGCCGGATCGATTTTTAATTATCTCTCGCTAATTGATACACTCCATGGATGATCAGTCGGGACCGTCATCGAGTTCCGTTCTTCGATTCTCGGCCAAAGATCCTTTGCATGTTTTATCGTTTAAAAAAAGGAAAAGAATAGTCAATATTTCCAGGAACCGAGAAAAGCGTCCGAGGAAAAGCGTTGACCACAGTAAAGATCGCCCGATGTGATTGCAGTCGTTTGCGCAGCGGTCTGCGAGCGCAACACCGCGACTCGGCAGCGAAGTCTTTCCGGAAACGATTGCTATCTCTAATCCCTCCCCCAGCGCTCCCTGCAGACACGGTCCTCACGAGTCCAATAGTTTTACGACGGATTTCTTCGTCCGCGCTGCACTCGCGTTAATTAGTCCAGGCGTTCAATTTAATTGTTTTACTTCAATTATTTCCGTCCATTCGACGCGCGAGCTCCCATTCGTGCGTCAAACCGAGCGCGAGGAACTCTCTACGTGTCTCCTCTACATCCTTTCGAATCCTCGTGTGCAGCCGCGCGAAAGGGAATTTCCCACCGAACTGCGTTCCACCGCGTCTCATTTTTCCCTCATTCTTTCGACCTCCCTCTTCACCTCCTTGTCGCCTCCCTCCGTGCTGCCGACCCTCTGGCCGGATTCCTCTTTCGTTAAAGATTCCATTGCCTTTGCCCTTTCTACGCTGTCCGTGCCGATATAACGTCGAACTAAAAAATTCGCTAATTGAAAGAAATACGTGGCATTTCGCGAGACATCCGCACGTACATCCTTCGCCGATCTCCTTTGACCCGTCTTCGGTGGATTTAACGGCAATGGCGATGGTCCATTTTTATTTTCTTTTTTCGACAGACTCAATCGGCAACGAAAACTGCAATTCCCAATTTTGCATTAAATTTCTTCGATTCAGACAGCGATCATTTTCTTTCCGCGCAAACTTTGCGCCCGCAAAAAAGAAAAATAATGGATCAAGGATTTCTTAGCCGACCGAGTTCGCTGTTGCCGGAGTCGTCCACCGCCTCATCGCCGACTTCCTTTATACATCCGGAAGCTATTCTCCCGCGCGACAATTCCGCCCCGTAAATTAATTCAATCCCGGTAAGTTCGTTTTCAAGAATTCTCGGTCACCGTCCGCATCGCCTCGCCACGTAAGCGGAACACTGAGAGGCCTCCGGGGTAGCCGTCCGCGTGTTTCGCACGTCGAGGCCTTTGGGTAGGATTAAGCAGCGTGTCCAAAGCTCTGCGATATTGCCGCAATCTTGGACAAAGTTGGAACGCGGCGAAAACTTTCTGTGACAATTAACAACCTTCTTCCCCCACTCCCCCTCCCTCTGCAAGCAACCTCGCCCCCGGCGAAGACGCGTAGGGCCTCGGAAGCGTGTGTTTCACGAACCCTCCGGCCTCTTCGCCTGGCTCTCGCGTGCCCCTCTCATTCCTCTCGGCGGCCCTCCAGTGCACCCTTTCTCTCCGCAAGCTCCTTCGCTCGCCGTAGTCCCTCGTTCACTACCTGCAGAACGCATCAGCAGGAACTCACACATGCACACCCACAGAGAGAACGAACTCTCCGGGTTCTCGCAGTAGGCGCACCTCTTGTTCGTCGTGGCGGTTCTTCACGAGCTTGCGAAGGGCCGGCCGAGTGAGTGTGCGAAATGGAAGAACGGCGGGGCGAGCGTGACCCGTGACACCTAAATACGCCAACCGTCGACAGAGCCAGCCAGAACTCGGAGGTAAACTATTTCGCGGCTCTGAATAGCTCGAGCTGCGGGGGGAGAGCTAACGATGCTTCAACCATGGGCAACTACTGCGGGGGGCACGAAGGGGTTGCGGCCGAGGAACTTATGTGTTTATCAACCCCGGCGCTGTTTCTCCATCTTCTTGCACCAGGTGGAGTACGAGGTAGGTTGCGAATCCGACAATTTATCCACCCCCCCAAACCGGATCTTCCGCAACCCCCCTCCTTCCCCCCCCCCCCCCCCGCCGACTGCAAAAAAACATCCTCTTCGATCTTTGGATTCATGCTTCGGCAGTCGTTTTGTTGATCAAAGAGGCAGCGCGATTAGATTCGCAGAGCGCAGCATGAAATTTAACGCCAGGTGGGACAGGGGCAACTTCAGTGCAGCGTGCTTGACAGGAGATTAGCAAGGAGGACTGCCAGAAGGCTGGAGCACTCTGGAAAGTGAGAGCCGTGAGGAGCCTCTTGATTTTTTGCACTCGTGTTACCTCTAAAGGGGAGGAGAACTTCGCATACACCGGAGAACTAGTACTTCAACATTTTTATGCTCTTTGCGCTTTTCACCTTCCTCTCTCACTCCAATACATCCTCCAGCGTTTTTTTTTTTTTTTTCTGGTCTTCGGGATTTCTGCTGCGGCAAATTTTAACTCGCGGAAAGGCCTGACACTAAAAAACGGATAGGATTTTCTGCTATAACGAATAGTTCCTAGCAGAAACGTTTATACGGATAGTTTCTGATAGTATATGTTCAATTGGTTAAACTATAGTTGTGGTTGCAACCATGATTTTTTTGCTGATTTGCTTCGCCGGAGTTTCGGTGGAGGTAAATCGATCCATCGGTGTTTTAGGCAGAATACCGAGTATAGATGTACGGTATTTCTTTCCGGTATTGCTTTCGATGCAGAAATCAATCTTGAGGTATTGAACGGTATCGACGGTATCCTCGTCGTCCAACACTACCTTGAATTCGCCACACTCAGCCTTCCCTTCGCCTCCTCTAATTAACTCGCGTCGACAAAACTAATTATTTCTTTTTGCGCGTCTGATATAATCGTTGCACTTTCTCGTTCGGTCCAGCGCAGGACGAAACTTTCCAACGGTGTTTTATGTCTCTCGCTTTGGTTCAGTGCTTCGTTGCCTCATTTCGCTCGTTTCTCCGGCTTACCCCTGCGAGCCAAAACCGTTTCAGTAATCAGTCACTCGAACGAACGCGACTCTCCGCCTTCCCTCTCTCCACCGGCTCGTTGGGATTTTATATAAAAGTTGAACTTTATGAATCGACGGAGCACCTTTTCGCGAAAACCGGGCGAGGGATGCTTCTTCCAGTTGCGGTTGCGGTTGCGGCTGGATGACGCTGGAAGAATCTTCGTCGGCCGGCACGGCGAACTCTCCCCGACTTTTCGCCCGCCGTCGATGTTCTTGTTTTGCCCACCGACGCTCTCTCGAAGCCTTCCTGCCCACGGAATCTTCCCAGATGCTTCGCGACACCTTTTCGCACCAACCTCGGCTTTTATTTCCGCTTGGCCATTAGTTAACGTCAGGACCAGAAGCGACTTATCTGCATTTTTTAAAATTAACGAGCAAGTGTTTTGCAATATTCGTCATTATCGTACCAACAGGATGTCGTCTCGCGCCATACGCGAAAGCTGTGCTCTATGCGTCTGTAGGTGATGGTTTTTTACGCATAATATGGTTTTAAATGTCATATATATTCAAATAATTTAGAAAATGTCGTTCCCAATTTTTTGAAATTTATTTCTACAATATTAACCATAATCGTAGGCACTACCGGAAACTGAACATTATTGGTTGGGCAGTAGCTCGATATCTAAGTCTCTAGATACGATCGCCAATATCTATTTAAATATCTCTCCAAGCAGATTGAGTTTAGGCTATGTGCAGTCATGGATGATACGCTGTTCTGTCAAATCAAAGACATATATCTTATTATCTTATTATATTTAATGTATATATCAAAGTATATATAATACATACATCGAATTATACATAATAAATATATAGAAATACGTACGATATTTATATACATGATTATATATTGCATATATGAATTATATATCTGTCATATACTTCATTTCCAAGGGATAAAAGACGAATCGAGGAACGAGCTTTAAAAAAAAATTGATGAAAACGAAGACCAGCTTGCCCATTCCCCTCCCCCCCCCCTCCCGCTCTGCCCTTCCTCGTTAAAGATCCGTCTCTCTGCGGCGGGAAAGATCGCGAAGGACCGGAGGAAACGTCGCTGGAAATGAAATATAAAAAGAACGTCTGAAATGGGTGTTATTAATTATCTCTTTCTTCTCGTCCATCCGTCTCTTTCGGTCCTTACATCACTTTTCTTCGGTCGAGAATCCGAGGCGACGCGATTCTCCGGGCCACAGCTGGGACCGTCGTCACTCCGCGGTTCACTTTCCGCCGTCTTTCCAACGGCGCTGCGGCGCGCTCGCCGGCGCGAGCTCTCCTTCGGCACGCCGGGCAGAATGGATTATAATTCCCGTTATGAATAAAATAAAAGATTCTCACCGGTCGGAGGACTCTGGAGGGCGCAGGGGAGGGAATTGAGCCGCCTCGGCGAACGACGGCGTGGCTCGAAGCTGCAGTTTTGCCAGATGTCGAACCGGCGCTCTCGCATCGATCGAGGAAAAAAGCAACGCGCGATTTCCTCCGCGATACAGAATTAATTTGCCGTCTTCCACGTTTTTATTAGTTTTTTTCCCAAGCTTCGTTGCGCGTGTAAGGCGAAACGATTCCTCGGGTTCGAGCGCGAAAGCCACGATGGACGGAGAGAAAAGAGCGGGCGGATCGATCGGACAGGAATTCTCTCGGTGGCTCAAAGGGATTATTCTTCGTGGGCTACCCTCGTCACTCGAGAAACTCTGTTTCCCCCTGTTTAACCTTCCGATCGACAGCTAATTCGCTATATTTCGCCGAAAGTTACGGGAAGGCCAGGATAACGCTCATCCGTTTCGGTAATGAAAATAAAAAGGACGATGGAAGGTCTTCGCGCTTTCGGTACCTTGGTACCGAAAGCTCTGCGAGTGAGCCTGGAAAGAGTTCAATGAGATTCGCGTAGTTTCCGATATTCCTCCGATATTCAAGAAATAGTGAAATACATATATTTTTGCTTAATGTGAAAGAAGCCGATTGGTTACTTTTTTCTCTAATAATAAATTAACATATTGGCGATGGTGAACTATCGGGAGCCTCTACTGTGGTTACTCTTCGTGTCGATATCCCTACGTGATAATAAGTAATGGGATTGCACCCGCGTGTCGCGGTAACTGGACGAGGGATACATTTTTGCTGGGAAAATTGTCCGGTTCTTCGTGTTAGCCTTGCTGCAGTTTCTCTACTAATATGTGGGGCATTCCATCCCGTTTCGAACGGTCAAAAACGCGAGGACTTAAAAAAAAAATCAGAACTTCGCCACAATTCAATAATTATTTAAGATAAATGTTCGTCATTTTTTCCGCCGGCCTTTTTCGCCTACAGTACAATGCGACATTTCGATTTTATTTCGATTTCGATTTTATGCGAAAAAATTATGCACGATTTTATGCATTTGGCCGGCTCAAATAGCTTGGCCGGCTAAAATGGATTAGCCGGCTAGGCCGGCCTATCTGTACAGCCCTGAACCAAATTACAAACATTCCTTTTAAATAATTAGGCATTGTGGTAAAATTGCGATTTTTTAAAAAGTCCTCGAGTTTTTGACCGTTCGGAACGGGATGGAATACCTCATATATATACATATATATGTATATATGTATATGGGGATGGTAGTCGCAAGAGTGCAAGCTCGCTTGTTCTGCTGCGATCCACTTAATCCGAGCTCGCGCTCTCGTTGGCTCAAAGAACATTTCGGCTTCCAAGGATTCTCTTCTCGCACTTCCCGGAGGAAAAACGTATATATGGAGAGCCGAGGCGTACGGGAGCGGGCAAGCAGATAGTATTTCCCTTTACAAGCTAGACCGGCGGCAGCAGGACACGAATGTACACACGGGCCATTACCCGAGGCTTTTGCCTTGCAACGCCCTTTATCTCTCTTCAGTGCCAGGACGTGGGGAGTTCGCTTGTATCCGCACGAGACAGTGCGGATACAGCGGGGAAGCCGAACGGGAGAAAGAGTCCATCGCGCTTTTCGCAAATTGAATCCCAGGAGGAAACTGTCCCCCTCCAAGCGCGTCGGTCCTACAACGAACCACATGGGAAATTAGCCGACAGCCCGACTCGTTGAAAAAAATTACAGCGACGAGGAAATTCCCCGTCGCGACGATCAGAGGATAAATATGTTCCGATAGAATAGTCATCGACTGAAGAGTACATTGACATTCATGAGAAAATATCGAGGTTGGTCAATTTGGGGCAAAATACACGCTTTATTTTTTTTTCTTGGCAACAACGTTTTTTGTAACAATAATCCTTCGTGATCGATAGTTCGTAACGGTGTTGTGATCACGTGAAAAAAATATCCCAGCCTCCGAATATAAAAAATTGTACGAGTTTCATTTTCCCAAATAAAAAATATAGAAAAGAATTAACATTGAAAAAACAACTGAAAAGGTTTCTGCAATTCTTTTGTATTCGAACCAGGAGATTTTTTTTACACGGTCCGAGCGATGTTACGTTCGTTCGTGGGGGGGATTTACGAGGAAATTTTTTATCACCGAGGAAAAAATAAAATAAAACTAAAGCCCTGACCCCTTTATTTTGCACGATGTGAATTTCGCTCGAGACCGAGGCGTGTTCTCTTCCCTCGCTGCCGACGAATTTTTCTTACGGACATAATCAAACGCCCCGACGTTTAATCCGGACCTGGGACAACAGCGGTGAGCGGAGAAAAATGTGTGCTGACTCCGACGGAATAACGCGAAGCTTCAAAAGATAAATACACCGTTCGGAGAAGAGCGAGCGGCGAGGGAGACCCGCGGGTTGCAAGCGGGGCAGCTGTGCACGATCTCGTTTTCCACTTCGACAGCGAAAACTTTGCGGAGATGGCGGAAAAGCCGGGCCTGCTAATCGTGTACAATTTCCGTCTATTCACTCCGATGGTGTTCACCGAATCGAGATGATGGCACCGCTACTGTTTCCGCTTCTTGTTTTCACACCGTTGTATATAAAACCCATCGCGAGTGCATTGTGTTACCGCGTGCACGGTTCCACAATACCACCGCTGTTACGGGGAAAATTGTATTCTCGGCATCGATGTACCATTACCGGTGGGAGTTATAACTTCCGTGTTGTACGTACGGTGTATACGCGGGGCGCGAGAAATTTGATGAGAGCTCAGGGGAACGAGCGCCGGGAACAAACAAGAATTATCCTCATA
Source organism: Stenichneumon culpator (assembly GCA_964017025.1). Lineage (NCBI taxonomy): Eukaryota > Metazoa > Arthropoda > Insecta > Hymenoptera > Ichneumonidae > Stenichneumon > Stenichneumon culpator. The sequence goes on from OZ024776.1 coordinate 17,337,170, forward strand.
TGTCATGACGCTATACTCGTACGTGGGAGTACTCGAATCTTCGTCGCGCCGTAAAGTTACAGTAGAACTTCGCTACAAGAGACGTCCCCGTGAAAACATCAGCTTTGCTGTATTCGATAAAAATTGACCGCAGCGAACCCGCCAGCGGATTCGCTTCCCCCTCAGGGAAACCAAGACCGTGAACAAACGAGAATTATCCTCATATCTCAATGAGGCTTCCCGCACGTCGGAATACGTGCATCTTCGTCGAGTTGCACTGTTATAGTGGAACTTCGCGACAAAAGGCGTTCCCGTTAGAACTCGACATCATCGTACCGTAATTTGCATCAAAGTTTCTCATTTGTTACTTCCGCGTGACATAATAAAATAGTGCTTTGCGATACAAGTGCGGTAAAGCGAGCGGTATATCTTTGGTGCGAGAAGCAAAATTAGCGCACGCTTTGCTAAAAAGCGCCACTTCTGCCTTAGAGACACGAAGAGTGGGACTTCTCATGCATATATTGCAAAAAAATCTTTATCGTTCTCAGCAAAAATTAGTTGCAGTAAACTTGCCAGGGAATTCGTAGCTCGAACGTAGGCGTTGAGTTTTCGAGGATCCTCGTTACGGGAGCTCATTGATTCGAAGTTTGTAAGGAGATCCTACTGTAGCGCTCGCACTTCGGATATATATTCCTCGATCTTTCATTCTCACGACCGTACGCGCTCTTCTCACTCGTTCCTCCGTATTCCCTCGATTTACCCTCGTGTTCGCATGCCCATTCCTCACGTCAACCGTTGAAACTCGACTTGTCCCACATTTTTACGACGGCGATATAAAGCCTCCATGAAGTATGATGCTGGCCGGCTTAACTGCGTCGCCTCGCTCGTCGCCCCCACTTGATCCTGTCTTTCATTCTTCCGCCCTGGATGCATCTGACTCCTTCCCATCGGTTGTATGGCTCCGTTATTCTTCATTCTCGACGGACAACAACCGTGTCGGATCTCAAGCGCGTATCGAACTCTCATAGCCCATCGAGGCAATCATCAGAAGCCGGACCGACAAACAATCAGGATCTTCCCCGAAATCCGGCTTGCAGTTTCCTCAATAGCTTCTCTTGTAGAAGCCGCACAGCTGGTTCTTCCCGTCGCGGTACAACTCTCGAAAGTTCCTGGTTACGATGGGAATCAAATTAAATCGAGCATAGTTCGCCTCGAAACAATTAATAGACTAATTGACTAAATCATGTTATCAGGCGAGCGCCGGTTGCGAATGAGGAAGCTCCATCAATCCGCATCGTCCCTCGGCCTAATGGCTTATCGACGCATAAGACCCCCCTCCCTACAGTTTTGTGTCTCCGTGATTCTTTATTCTCGACGGACGACAGCCGTGTTAAATTTGATGCGCGTATCGAACTCATCTAGGCAGCCATCAAAAGCCGGATCGCCAAAGAATCAGGACTTTGCCACAATCCGGCTATCTGCTTCATTGGTAGAAACCGCACAACGGGTAATTCCCATCACGGCAGACCCCGAGAAGATTCCCGGTCACGATCGGAAACTATATCGAGCATAGTTCGCCTCGAAACAATTAAACGGCTAATTGACTAAATCCCGTTATCAGGTGAGCGCCCAATGCGAATGAGGAAGCTCCTTCAATCTGCATCGCCCTTCGGCCTAATGGGGCATCGGCGCGGATGCTGCGGCGTGCTCGCTCTGTCTCTCTCTCTCTCGTCCAGGATCTTCGAGAATACTCGCGTAAACCAGCTGTAAATTCCTAAGCGGCTGCAACGGTATTATTCAAGGAGTGTAGGTGATCCGTCGACGTTGAGACTTCTGGAGGATCCGCGCATCCATGAATATCCGGAGGGTTCAAAATCGAAGCAGAGCTGAGCGGAAGGAGGCAGTCGGACGGAGAGAGCCTCGGTTTACGATCACGTGCCCCGATCTCAAAACGAGACCCGGAATAGACAGTGCGATCGGTATTACCACCCGGCCACTTCATCATAGGCAGGAGCTCGACAACCGTGCAGCAAACCAAGCCGGGGATATCGAGCGCGGTTGCGTGAACTTCCGGTAACTCGATTAAGTAACTACCCTCCTGCGACTCCGGCTCCGATAAGCCACAGGCCAACGGGGCTCTAAAGATCTCCGCTGCACGACAAGAGCATCCTACGCCGGTAACTTGGCTGTTGACCAGATAATTGCCGCTAACCGAGTGCCCATAGGCAGCGACGGCGATGCGATCGTCAACGATCCCGATCTAATTGTCATCTTCACCGGACGATCGGTTACATCGGTAGAGGCTTTATTATTACCCCAATCGCATTTCCGTATGTCCTGCGCATGTTCCTCGTTCAGCCACCGGGACGTTTAAGGCCGAGTGAAGTGGAATCGTCGAGGTGATGATTCCGTCATCATCTTGCACTCTAGAAGTAAGCGTGTTGTCAAGTATTTTGAAACAACTCACGCATATTACATGTGTTGTGCCAACCAAATACACGTTATGTGTGTTGTTTCAACGCGTTCAATGCCAAACAAATCACTTGGTGTACAGGTATACCTGCTGTTCATGCATGCCTGCTTTTCCGATGTTTCTATCTATAGAGGCGATATCCGCGGCAATGTTGCCGCTAATTCAGCCGGCAATGGAGACAAGACCGGTCGCCGGGGCCATCGCCCAACGTCAACGTGCACCCCCACTGTCGCTCGTCGCAGTTATGTAGATGGCTTGGCGACAAATACTTGAATATTCAACGGTTCTTGGTATTAGCAGCATCGCACGGGGGGAGGAGGGCTCGGCCTCGTCCCGAGTTACCTGCTGAAGATGACGACGACGATCGGGGATAGTCGACCCCACTGCTGTCACGTCACCGTGACTTCCGGACGTCTCGGCCCTCAGCGGCGATTCGTCAGGCTGACGTTGTCTCGCTCGTGGCCCGACAGCTTATCCAGATTTAACTCGAAGCGATCCCATCCCGATTCCCTCTTTGGCACTCTCCTCGATGAATAATCCTCTCGCCCTCGAGGGACACCGATAAATCAACCAAATTACAATATCTCGGACACGACAAAAGTTTTTCCTCGAACTCTAAATCTCGGGGTTAAAAAAAGAAAAGAATGTTGAGCGTAATCAAATAAACGTTTCTCTGACAGTGAAGCGGTTAAATATTTATATTTATCAGGCATTGGGCTCTGAATTTAATAGCCAAAATTCTAAAAAAAGAACGCTAAAAAAAAGAAAATATATGTATGTTGTTGCGTTTCTTCACAAATGCCAATTGAATTTTACACCATTTTCTGCCTACTTCCGTTGCCTTAATGGATGTCACAGGTGTGCTCGAGGGCTTTTTTTCACACGTTTGCTCGGAATCTCCGCCGGCTCTAGGAGCGACTGAGGACGGTTTACGAGACAACCGACTACGCGCCAAGCTGTTGTAACGTTGCATCGATGTTTTTTTTCCTCGTACCGGTCTTATGGTATGGTAGTTTGCGAACACGACACGTGTAGAGGCAAGAGATGAAGCGTGGGATTCGTGGGTAATACTTGACACAACGTCGTACGATACGACTCTCCTTGCTTGGACGTGACTCGAACATACCGCCCGGTTGGCACGCAAAGGTGACCCAGCAATTATTCTCACCTCTCCCAGCCCTCTTTGAGTCCCAGCTCGAGCACCGGACGAGGTTCGGCACTAATGCCGCATGAATGCAGCCCAACTTGCCTACCCCGACAAAGCCAAAGGAGCATCTCGTTACTGGACAAGCTCCGGGAACGAGCTTTTCCACCAGGCGCAGCTATCGTTAGCGCACCGTGAGCGCCGCAAAAGGGAGAGAGTCACCTCGCAGTCGTGTGATATAAACCGACGATACACTGTGCCGGTCACACAAGCGGAAGTCGCGGGTAATTCAAAGGTAATAACGCGAGTTCTGGCACGGGCGTTTTTTTTTTCATTCGCATTCAGACTCCTCTACTTTTCTCAACTGGACCTATAGACGTATGCTCGTGACTCATTATAATCGCGCGCTCCTTTCTTCGTTCGTTTTTAACACGTTCCCGATCCTTTTGTATTCGTGGACGTTAAATTTTCGCCGCGGAATTTTTAATTCGCTCCGGCGGAAGGGACCGCGTCCGCGCACGGGCGCGCGTAACTACTCGCTGCACTTAATCGGCGGGCGATCGAGAATGAGGATAACGCAGGGACGTTAAATTAATTGCGATTGAAGTATCGTTCGAAAAACGCTCTTCGCGATGCGTTGCAGCGAGTGAATTTTTTTCCGGAATTTTTGCATACGTAGTAAAGAAGATTCTTTTTTTTTTAATGGTCGTTACGCCAGTGTGGAAAATATGGTTCGGTTGAGAATCGAGAATTAAGATAAACGATGGGAGCCAAATTAAATGAAATTGAAGTATCGCTTGAAAAACGTTCCTCGCGATGCGTTAGAGCGAGTGGCGTTTTTTCCAGAATTTTTGAATACGTATTGAAGATTTTTTTTTTTCATAGCCCTTTTGCCAGAATGAAAAATATGGATCGGCCGAGAATCGAGAATGACGATAACCGATTGGAGTAAGGTTAACTAAATCTCTTGATTTAACTAAATCATTTAGTTAATCCAATTAAATTAAATGATGAATAAAAATTATTTAGATAAATGCTGATTTAGCAATTAACTAAACATGAAATTTCGTTCGAGGTACTTTCTTTCCGTCATGTTGCAGTGCATCAAAATCTTTCCACAATCTTTGCATCAAAATTCCCAAATTTTTTTTGAACATCCCTTTCGCCACGAAACTAAGGTGCGTTTTGCATTAAAGGGTTGAAAAGTAAATTCCGGCCACGCCAGCCGGTACAACCGTATTAATTCACGATCGCGGTAGCAGGAGACGAGTCAAGGTGCGTTTTAGAAACGCGAGCCTCCATTACTGTCCGACGGGTCTTTCGAGGAGAGCATTCCGGTCGAGCCACTGCGGGTCTGTCGGTGCCGACGATACAGGATAGGCCATAAAGTGCTTTGGGGGTAGCGGCACACGAGAAATGTTGTTACTCACTGCTTTAGAGCTTGGAATTAATTAAAATGCATATAAAATGACCCAACGGATAGTCGCGGGTGGCCGGTCGGTGGTATAACCGTGGTATACGCGCTATATACACAACGGTGTCGGATAGTACAGTCCCGCGAGCCGGGCTCGTTTTCCAAATTGAAGCGGACTTATCTCGACGCACGGTCATCCAGCAGCGGTGCATCGCGCTCTATGTCTATATACACCGAATATACGATATACAGAATACCGGTGGCATCCCTTCGTGTTACCCCGGGCTCACCATTCCCGTGTCGTGCCTCAGCGTATACGTAATGAATGGGAGCCGGAGAGCCTCGCTTACTCCCGTGGAAAGTACGGACGAAATAGCGACCAAGAGATAGCCCGTGCCTCCCATTTCGGGAACCCGTTCGTGGATTTCCCGGTGAAACTTCAGTGAATATCCTGTTACCTGCATGAGAATTCTGGTGTAGCCGCTGGATCATCGCAAGTGGAAAAGGTAGATCATACTTTGTCAGATGTAGGGGAGGGTGAGGCAAAATGAGACAGTGGGGCAAAACTCAATTCTCTAATCATTGTTGGATGCCCAACGATACATCTAGATTCTCCCCACTCACCATCATCGCGGCCGCTCAAAAATTATTAGAAAATTGCACGTTACCCCACTGTCCCATTTTGCCCCGCCCTCCTCTATATATATATATATTTTACTAGTGGTAAGTGGTAAGTAGGTGGCTTGCGCGCTCGCACCAGTATATGGACTTAAGCCCTTATTATTAGCCAACTTTGCGTTCGTATTACTGACCCTCTGACCCTATCCTTGACCCTTGTGGCGATATTATTGACTCATCTGACCCTATTATTGACCCATCTGACCCTATTATTGACTCCTCCGACCCTATTATTACGCCCCACCTCCCGATTCTTGACACGACGGCGACGGTGACATTCTTTTTAGATTAGTCAATCGTTTGTCAATGTCGACAAAGTACCATCTCCGCGAAACATGATCGTTCGGAACGACAGACGAACCACTGCCGAACAACTGCCGGACAGTCATCAAACTCATGAAAACGCAGTTATCTAATAATTTTTGTATGCCACATTTTTTTTGCCCCATCGATATCGATTTTCCGCCCCATTTTCCCTCACTGCCCCATTTTGCCCCGCTCTTCCCTAATACCTAACACACGGACGTGTCTTAACTATCACTGTAGCTTGGCGAGTAAGTCGAGATGAAAATTCGTAAAAATTTTTAGTACTCCCAGTGGGTCATACCGGGGTGAGGGGGGAGGGGGTAGTGCGACTGCTTCAATTTTCGACAAGTACAAGCGTCGTCGTCGTGTGCGCTACCTGGGCAATTTCTGGTACGTCTCGGATCGGGGACCGGATAAATTACGAGCTCCGCTATAATTCGTAGGTTCGCCAAGTGAACGAGCGAACGAGGGATGGAAGGGAGAGAGGGATAGAGAGAGATGAGATAGAGAAAGCTCTTCGAGCGTAACACACGGGGGTAATACGGCGTCTCTATGGGGCTGTGAAAGTGCACTCAGCACCGAAGCTCATGCATAATCATATATTTACAGTGTGCGAGAGCCGGGTCCTCTATTCCCTTCCTCTCTTTCGCCGCACCCCACTGGAAACCTTCCACGCACCACCCACCGACTTGTCCCTCGTTCCGCCGGGCTGTATACCAGCCACTACCATCCGGCACATATGCCCCCCCTCCATGGTCGCTGTTCTGTTATGCTACTGGTTGGTGCTTTAATTAAATATTTGCATACAGGGCACACGGGAAACACACACAGTACTCGTACTCCCAGGATTGAGAGAGGATCTCCGAGCGATCGCCTTGACGCGCTGGCCACGCAGGATTAACTCCGCCAGTTGATTCACCTGAGCCTTCGCAGTTTCCGAATAACATAATGCTGGAGAACTTGTGATGAATTTTTGCCCCTCTCCGTCTCGCCCTCTCCGTGTGACGGGCAAAAGCGGGGAATATGGCCCACCTTGAATTAACACACAAATCAATTATTCATGGACCGTTCCATATTCGCGACTTTCAACTTATGTCTGTAAGATGGGGCGCTCCTGGGTCTTTACTTGAAAGGCAGATAATTCAATCTGGTGCCGCGGTAATGATTTTAGTTATGAGTCGCTACGCTGAGGGATCTGATTGAAATTAACATAAATCTGGTTAAAAACCGACAGAACTTTCAAGTTCATGGAAACACGGCGACATCCTGGCAAACATTCTCATTAAACTTAAGAATGCGTCACGCGCACGATCGCGGCCAAAAGTGAGATTCAGTGAGGATTTGAACAGTTTCTAATGGTATAAAATCTGACAAAAACATAGCTTTCTATGTGAGGAAGGAAAAATCAACTGTCTTAAAGGTGCGAAGAACTTTACTTTTGCATAATAATAATTTCGAAAAGTTACTAACAAATTTCTAAAAAAAAAAATTGTTCAATAAATATTTAGTAAATCCTGTTCAAGTTTGAATATACAAACCAGTCCATTTATTTCCCGGGTCATTAACAATTTTAGTTTGTACTTTTGTTCGTAAAACTGGAGCCGGACGGTGAGATCGAAAAATTAATAAATGCAAAATTGCGGACGTTTATGGACAATAAGTTGTAAAAGTACAAATTTTTTTAACTATGTACCTTGACGAGCTGTACGATGTACGTCGTACGTCGATGGTTCGATTGTACGTCGCCAGACTCAAAATATCAAGTATCTGACTCGTGGAAATTTCTCTGATAGATATTCAATCCCCCCAGGCTGCCATTATCTACCGCGCTGCACTCAACTTTCATCTCTGTAACTTTGTGCGATCCACGGAACGGCGAGCAACGTGCGTGAGCTGAAAATTACACGACTGCATTATCCCTCATCAGTTCCGCCAGTAACCCTCTGCCACTCGGATCATCCACTCACTCCGCCCGGAAAAGTCAAAGAGCTATCGCTTTGATTCGTCCCCGCACAGCTGATTCTATTCCTACTCCATTCAACTTTCCCCCGGCACTCTCCACTTTTTTTCCATTCCATATTTATTCGCATAGGCTCGGGGCAATCCATAGTTTTGTCATAGTTGAAAAAGGCGAAGACAGAAGCCGTGTCTTTTATTTGCCATGAAATCAATGAGTCCCGTATACACGCCGCGTTTAACAACAGAGGCTCTCGCGGGTCGCGATATCTCCGAGTCGCGAATTTTATTTACATTCGCTTCAATTGAGATCGAGCCGAAGGCACTCTAAAGCCGTGCGCGGGAAGCACCGTAAAGAAAAGTGAGTTACCGCTTTCAGTCTTTGAGGGTTTGCCTACAGGCAGCTGTTGCGACTGAACGAAAATAGAAAGAAAAAAAAAAGCAACTCCACTAAAAAGTTATAGCTTTCTCAAGAGCCATAACTGTATCGATAGTTTTTCTTTATCCTCGAAAAGTCCTACTTGACGATAAAAGTTGTAACCAATTCCGTGCGACCGGAGCGAGGAGATTCACCCGCGGTATGTATAAATCCGATGTAGCCGAGGGAGTTTGCTTTGCTCTCACCGTCGGAGACTTCCGGTCCAAGCATACAACCTTCGAGGTTAATAGGGATGGAAAAGCTGCACGGTATATGGGCTTAGGGCACGATGTTGTCGATACCACTCGAGAAGCGCAAAGATGTATCAGACCGGAGTCTAATCCTTTCTCGAGTAGCTGCAAATCCCGTGGGTCACGAGGACGTCACGAGCTTTGAAATCGTGTTATTCGCGCTCGAACCGGAGCGCGAATCGAAGTTTACCCGCCACGGTGTGCTCTCAGGTTCGCGCCCAATGCCGGCTTGGGGTGGGCTTTTGGCTTCGTGTGACACACACTCGTCCCTCGCTATCGCGTCTGATATCGCTGCCAGGCCTCCGGTAACTCGCTCGGATGCGTTTTAATTGATTCCAATGCGGCATAATGGCGTGAGTTTCGCCGACACGTTCCTACAGTTTCCCTTGTCTACATAGTACATAGAAGCGATACCGTAGACGTACATAAACAGTATGAAATTTAACCGTCAAGAAGCTTGTCTGGCTTCCGCGGAAACCTCAAAGTTTACTGCGCGAAACAGTTTCCACCTTGGTGAGATACTGCTGCAACTGTAGTGTTGGGAGAGCTTCTGGACCGAACCATTGCAACTAATAGCAGCTCGGATACTCCTATATCTTGCACCTTACCCCCCGGTCTCCTTTCCGACCATCCGGTACCAGATGTTACAACGGCTTCCACCCTTTGAAGTACTAAAACCGCGAAACTGCTTTTCATCCCTATCCCTCCGCCGCCGCGCCTCTCCACTGCCGCCAATATAGCCGTTTCTCCTCGTTGCACACGAAACGGCACAACGAGATTTGCAATTCTCACGCGGCTATACGTACCCGCCTCGTGAGCTCCCTCGCGAATACCTCGTGAAGTAGGTTCGTCGGTGGTTTAGACAATCGACGATTCTACTCGTTCCGTACGCAGCCCTGGGAGAGATACGGCCCGAAAGTTCCAACGCTGGCTCGCCCAACCAACAAATTCAATCTCGCTTCTCCCGTAAATAAAGCCGGGTGGATTTATCGCTGAAAGAAATCAAACGGGCCACGCTTCGGTATTAATAAATTGTAGGTTTATTTTTTATTCTTTCGACACCCCTCGAAGGCACTCGCGAGATCGACCATCGGAAGGTGTAACGAGCGTGTCAAGATTGGAGAAGGCGATTATCCGGGATGAATGTGACGCGGGATCGGGAGCAGAAAGGCGTAAGTCGCGTCTTTTTGCTTCGAAGATTCATCCTTCTGGTTTTTGGCGGAGTTTCTGATGGACAGCGAGATTCGGGGTAATAAAATTCTTCCGACCTGACTGAAGGTCACCGGGTAGGAGGGTGGAGGGTGTTAAGGTCGCGGATTTTCGCTGGGCCGCGGCGTTGCCACCTAACGCCTTTGAATGATCGAGGATTCCGATCGGATTAGCTTTTACTCCCCCTCCAAAGTGTAAAGCTCCGTTACTGTACGGCTCGTCGGAGCTTCGGAGGGTGAAACGCGTTCCTCCGTCTACGTCTTATACCGGAGGTACCTCTGCTTCCCAAGCCAGCGCGACACTTTCTCGGCCCTTCCACATTTCCCTCCGCCTTCCCTGACGCCTCATTGAAAGCGCGTCAAGTGACTCTAATCCAAAAACTCCCCTCTCCGATCTACTTAAATTCCTTTGTGTTCTCGAACGTGCTAGAGACGGGGTAATACGGACCGTTATTCCCTTTTTCACGGAGCTCGATAGCGGCACCTCGAGAGGGCAATTTGAGTTTCGAAGGGGTAGGCAATAGTTCGCGATATCGAGTACGAACAGTGAGTGATGAAAATCCGGCCGAGGTCACGAATTCAATATCGATGGCTGGAGGCTTCGATTCGAGACTTGAAAAAAAATTACTGTAGCGCGCACGAATTTCGAATTTCGAAAACCTCTCCATGCATCCACGCGTGTGCGACGATGAGACGGTAACAAGGGTATCATTGCATATTATCGTATAATCTCGTAGGCTGCCGCGACCATATGAGGTCGTTCAATAAAGCACGTAATCGAAAAACTAATTATTGCATTAAAGGCATCAGTATCTTTGAAAGGAGCGGTCAGCCAGGAGGGGGGACAAACAGCCAAACCAACAAACAAACAAATCCACACTTTTCCAAAATAAATATATATATATATATATATGTTCCATATGCATATGCATAGTATGAGGTACTGCGTTGGAAACTTTAAAGTGGAGTAGTAGTACGGTGGCTGGACCGACTTTTGTGGCAGCATCATTTATACATTATTCACGTGGGAACGTTGAAGCGCAGGTGAGAGAGTAGTATAATAGGTACGTAAAGCGCTTTGATCGCTGCCACACTCAGAGCGACGTAACCGTCCCGGGTGTAACTACCCTCAGTCGCGGGACCTTACATGTCCACACGTAACAACCCTAGTTTCTCCAACGACGCAGTCTTTTCCACTCTTGAGTGGCACAAACGCCTCTGCGTACGAGACTCCCCTCGCCAATTTTCCTCTCTCGCGACACTTCTTCTCAAACGAACGAATTCACTGCTCCAGCACTAATTTTCAACGATTTTTACTTCGCGCTCAAAGGAACTCGCCCTTTGAGCACTACTCTACCTTCAAGCCCCGTCCACTCGATGTTTCTTTGTACTGTGGATGGAAGAAAAAATTGCGCCGAGTCGAGAGAGAGCCCACTTATTTTATTTTATTTTTTATATAAATAAAACAATTAGCAGTTTTAATGAGAACGGAGCTTAAACGGCGAGAAACTTCAAAAATAACGAAATATTCGACGACTTCCTTTTGCGTCTCTCGTACTCGAAGTTCCGAGGTGTTTTTACGCTTTGGGCTGTTATTCCTTCCATTGTGTTCCGTGCACAATGCAAGAAATAACTCGACTGGTACAAAGCGAAGGTGTTTTTATTGTGGCACATTGCCTATTGTGGACCATGTACTATCACGGTTGTCGTCGAAGATAGTCGATAACCAGCAGCAATACGCCACGGGCAATATTTCGCAGGTATTTCTCGCGTCCCTTCTTCTGTTCCGGTTCCCTGCGGACGAACGCTCTCCGTGTCACGCTCCCTGCGAATCCGGCTCTTGCTCTCCTTCTCTTCCAACTGGCGACACTTCACTCCTTGGTCCCAGCGATTTTCAGCTTTTTCCGTATCCCCTTCCGGTAAGGTTCTCGCTCGCCAGCCGCGTTGAGTGGCCCCCACTGGGACAGCGCCGGACATCCCGAGTTCGAGAGGCAGTTCCTATTCCGTTTTTCGTCGCGCTATCGCCCCGAACTTCTCTTCCAGAAAAGAGTAAAAAAATAAGGCAAAGAAACGGAAAGAAAATAAAAAAATCTTGCTCCACAGAATCGTCATGCAGCCGCAGCTGCTGATAAGATTAGATTAGCGAAGTGGATCGTCGCTCGCTTCCGGTCTAACGAATGACGAAAGGCTCGGGAGTGCCTTGAAAAATTCCAAGAGGGCGAGCCAACATTCATGATAGCGATATTTTTTTTCCTGCGAAAACGGAAAATAACTGACCCGAAGAAAAAATGAACGACTCGAGTGTATGTGTGCGTGTGTCTCCATGCGTGTGAGAGTTTAAGAGATGAGAGAACAATTCGCGGAGAAAGAGAATACCATGAAGCATGGAAAACACCGCTTATGCATACGGCGTAAACTAAAACTACCGGTGTCACCCAGTTGATATACGGTGCCGTGGTGCGTAGCTTCATCTCTTCTGGCACGATGCTCCTCGTTTCTTCCCTTATTCCTATTCCACCTCCACGGCCTTCCATCGCCGTTGAACTGTACAACCATACCGGCTACCTAGGCGAGAGGGCGCGGTTTATCGTTCATTTGCATCGTCCCACTCGCATGTATTATACTCGTCTTGTTTCCCCCATTTTACCCTCTCCTGTTTTTCCCGCGCCCCTGCGAGGTACAAACGGAGCTCGGGTAACTCCGACGCGGAAATTATAAACGCGTAAGTTCCGATGGGGTTCCTCTTGTCAATGTTCGAGTGTTAAAAAAAGAGATGGGCGTTTGCGACTAGCAAAAAGTTCCCGGTATCTGAAGGGGTAGTCTAACCTTATATGCACAAAGTGATATTTCTCAGCGATTTAATTATCTAATCTTGTGTCTCTTAAATGCCAAAAAAATAAATCTGTACGGTGGATTTCAAAACGCACAAAATAACAAAAAAAAGTGCACTCCCAACTGGAAATAGATGTTAAAATTGAAAAGTTCTTAAAAAATCATTACTCCTTATTAAAAAAGTATAAAAAAAAACCGACGTTGAAGGATAAACCGATCATTAATCGCAAAAAATAACTTCAAAAAGGATGAAATAATTAACTATATATATAGATAATCTTTTTTCAACTCCTTAATTTTTTTGTTATGAAGTTATCTGGTCACATGCACCTTGCAAAGCTTACGAAGTCTCAAGTACCCTTTCATCGCATCGCTCGTATCTAAGGCCGTGTTAAGCGAGGTCTCTGCCCTTGACGTAAAGGGCCGACACCTCGAGTCGAAAGCGAGACTGCCTTTACGTTTCACTCAGCGTGAACTCACTGAGAGCTCGTCGGAACGTAACACTGTACATCGCCATCGGTCAACTTCTCTTCATCCCCTATCTGCTAATCCTCTTATCATCGACGCTTCCATCTCTGTGCCCAGAGGCGTTCGACCCTTTGCCAGCTCGTCCTCTCGCTCGCCTCTCTTTTCAACGTCGATAGAGAAGAATTTTTATTTAATTTTTTTTTTTTTTTACATCCTCTGTGTGTGTTTTCAACCTCTCCAATACCTCACCAGTATAGCAACTACTTTTCCCACCCACCTCTATCGGTGCCTCTATCCGCTACCATATTTTCCTACTCCGAACGTCGAACCATCGAACCGCCGGGATTGAGGGTGGCTTTTAGCTGAGTGTCCGGATACATTGGTGTCCTCTATCGACACCTCGAATCCCTGCCGCGTGAGCCGCGCTGCTCGCTCTCTTTCTGCCTGCGCTTCACTGCTTTTTCTACTTTCAATAGTTCTTTTTTTTCTTTTTTTCGCTTCCTTTTTCACATATTTTCCTTGCGTCACGATCCCCGTTCGAACGTGGTATACCACTCGAATCTCCACCTGGGATTCGCTCGCCTATTTATATATATATATGTATATATGTACATATATATATTTCTCCTCGACGCTCTTACCTACCCGCTCGGGGAACCCTCGTCATTCTGCGTTCTTCTCTCGGTCGGCACTCCCGACAATCGAATCGCGGAAAGATTTCGGAAATCGGCACGATCATTCGGCGCATCCTCCGAGCTCGTTTGCGCGGATTTCACGAATAGAGCCGACCGAACCGAATCCCGATAGAGTGACGGTGAATTATGATCGCAGGAGCTCGTCGGATTAACAAGACTCGTCGAGGCCTGGAGAGAGTTCCATTATCGACGATACCAGCTACGTGAATTTTCTCTCGTCATTCCCTCGTTTATCATTTAATATCTATATTCCGCTTCGGTATCCGGCGGTTTTGGCATAAGTGCTCTCTCCCGGCTGAGTCGGAGGAAACGAGTATCTCCGAAAATCTCGGGTAAAGTAGGTACGATTTTAGTCTGATGATAAACGCGCGAACGCGGACACACATTCGCTCGTAATATCTGTACGCTCCCGGTGTAAAAGATTTATCGTAGTCGCGGTGGTACCTCGTAGGGCAGACACGCTAAATCGTAAATTCGTATCATCTCTCGGCTCTCTCACTGTCCCCGCTCGGTATCGGGAGCAACAAAAGCTCGGCACGCTTATCGAGACCCGATCTTCCGAGCTCGAAACACAATTGCATGTAAAGTGAAATTCTTATCGTGACCGAGCGAAATGACACTTCCTTGTAACGGTATTCAACCTCGTTTCATATCGCTGCCGTTGTTCATATTTATTATGTATACATATATAGATATGGATATATATATATATATATATATATTTGACGATAAATCGTGAAACCAGAAAGTTAATATAGTACACGTATGTACGAAGTGCATGCAGCAGCTGTACGTACTGCGTGCAATCGATCAAAATGTGTAAAAGAGGCAATCGCGCACGCATCGATGATCATCCCGATTGCAACGCAAATGGATATGGATTGGTGATAATTTTTATTTTTGAAATTTTTAATAAAACTAGACTGAGAGACTAGACTAGACAAAAAATTTGACCTATGTCGGTATAATCTACAAACAGTTCGCAATCGAAACGCCACCGATGACTATACTTTCTATTAAGAACTTATATTCTAAAAAAAATTACGGGGCATTCGGGTAATATTCGCGATAGCGACAATTACCATATTTTCTAGCAGAACATGTTAAGCTTGATACGAATATTTTCCAGTATGTCGCTGTAGTTCTCATTTACCTGAAAGCTGTCGGTTTTTATCAGCTATATAGTAATTTCTATCAGATCCTTCTCTCACTGTAGGGATTATAATAATATTGAGTTTATGGCTGTCACTTTTACCGTGGTAAATTCATAAAAAGAAGCCAGTGGTTGATGCTACCCAGTTTTACCGTTTGTGCGTGAAGATGTGTAAGATAATAGTCCGGAGTAAGATAACAGTCCGGATAATGTTAAAGGAACGTGCGTCGGTAAATGCGACAAGCAGGAAGAATTAAAAAGATACGATGCAGCCGTCCAGGTAAAAGCTCCAGGGTTCTTCGTTCCTTTTTTTCCAGACCACTTGCCTCTTCTGCGTACTCGCATTTTTTGTTGTTTTTTTCCCCTCCGGGAAAGCGTGTTTCCGTGCGTGACCAACGCCTGAACGGCTGCCAGCGGTGCGTGATCTTGTACGATAAAGCATGCCGCCCGGCGGAAAAACATACCAGAAATACCAGAAAGCAGCAGGACCAGAGAACCACGAGCTTCCGGGGAACGGTAATGTCGTCCTGACTCGCTCTCTCTCATTCGCCCCGACCGGCGGGATACAAAGAGCGCCCACGTGTTTCTATAGTTAAGTGACCCGTTGCTACCGCTCCCGGTGCTGATGCTGCTGCCGGCGCTGGCCCCGATGTTTACCGCTCCACCACTTCGCCGTTTAACGCAGCACTTTTACCTCCCGGTAATGCTGACACTCTCGGGAAAAAAACGAATACGGAACCACTCCATCTCTCCTGTCATCCACTCTTTTTCACAGGTTCGAGAGTCTCCCGCCGCCCCTTTTGGAAACTTGCCTGCAGAGGGGTGTGCGCCGTGCCCGCCTGTGTTGCAGACCGTCGACGGGTTTCAAAGAAAAATTAGGCGTGTCACGCAGTTACCGGTTAATCGAGTCGCCCCCGACCGGAAAATGTAAAGCGTCCAGAATGTGTCGGGCCTCGGACAGATTACGTCGGGCCCTGACGAGACCCTGCAGAGCTTGTTTCCGGACCTCACCGGGACCAGCGGCGACGGTGTAAAAGTTCTTCCAGAGCTGTGCCGGTCAGTCGCACGAGAAGCGACTCGTCTGCAACCCGCGCACCAAAAGACCACCCATGAAAATTCATTTGATCGAGAAACAATGAATAAAAGAAAATGTATCGAAGCAACTTTACCTTCCACCGTGTGCTCCAAGAAAACGATAAATTCTACGGGTTGGAACGAGGGGGAAAAAACTGCGAAAATTCGCGACTCCTCGGGGCTATAGTCTGTTATTCACAAGGTAATGCAGCTTGCTGCGTACCAGTTGTGTGTCCTACCGCGCCCGTCTTTTCCTTTGAGAAACAAGCCGCTCGCCGGCAAAAGTTGCCGCGCAATTTTCCAACCACCCGGGAACAATATTAAAAGTATTAAATCTACGGTGGGTAGGGCATACGTATCGAGATTGCAGTGCACATATAAAGCACAGAGTACGACGCTCACGCATGCGTGTGCAAGTGTGGAACTGGCGCACGCATGAGAGGCCAAGACCCCTCCCGTTCGTCCCCCCCGCACTCCACCCATTCCTTATTCCTCCCTCAACTTTCGTCCGCCTCTGCTCTTATCGTTTCTCGGCAATAACGTCGGGTCGGGAAATATTGCGCCGGGAGGCACTTCTCGCACAAACAAATCTCGCACTCGGCTCGCTCGTTTTTCCTCGCCGTTCTCCGGCTCTCCTCCGCGGGGACTCTCCAGTTTCTGAGGTCAACAACGAAATAGAATTCGCCGAAGGCAAATAACAATCTCGCGAAACTCGTCGCGAGAAGGGAGTGGCGGAGCTCTCGAGTAAGTTGATTTGTGACGAAAGATAGATTGTTCGGGGCGATTCGTCGTTTAGAGAAAAACGGGCGAGTAACCGAGTGAGGAAAGTCGGCTGTAGAATCTGCAGCGCGAGTCGGCTGATCAGGAATCGCGATGTTGGAATCTCGGAGTTCGCGGTTAGATCGGATGGTTGCAAGCGGGAACGGAGGGAAAGCGCGTTGCAGTCCTCTGTGTCCGCGGGTCGCTCGGTTCCGTCGTCGGGCTCGGTTTAATGCACCCGGCAGGCAGCCCATAACGTTCCTCTAAGTGAGATTGACGTGGCCGGAGCGTGTCAGCGCGAGGACGAGAGGGGTGAGACCGAGGTGGAAGAGAGAAACCGAGCGTGCGCCGCGGCCGACGAGGCTGTTCGTGGGTGGTCAAGGGACGGTTAATTCGCGTACGCTCATCCGCTATGCCCTCTCTCTCTGCGTGTGTGGCTCGTCGACCGAGCCGCAGTATGCTATACTAATGAATTGGTTCTTTCTGGACAAAACGCGTTCCATCGCCGCGCGGTACTCTGTATGCACTCGCCTCGCTCTCCCCCGGCGTACGTAACGAACGCTAACGAACCAGCAGCGATCTCTCCACTGCAGTTGAATGAAACGCAGGCGACACGGGCTCTTCCACTCTCGCGGACTCGTTTACCTGGTTGCATTAGGCTTTTTGAATTCGAGTTATTTTTTTTTTTTTTAGCTTGACGATTAATATAGCAACGTAGGGGACCGCGTAGCACCTGCTGCTGCTCTCCGAAGCGTGGTTAACGCCGCACCGTCGCGAGCCTCCGAGGGGTCGCTCACCCTCTTGCGAAGATGAGGGGTCTCCGACGGCTATCTCGCGTGTTATATTGCTGTAGGGTGGATGCGGCGAATGTGGACCACCTATTACCATGTATCTCACGGAAATAATATATATCCGAAATATATTAAATTCGTGGTTATCATATGATTAATATATTAAACATTTAGGGTAAAAGGGGGGTATATGGCCCACCCAGATTTTCACGTAAATCCATGATGTATGGACCGGGCCGTATTCATCACTTTTACCCTCAATTGCTGTTGGGTAGAAGTGGGGAATATGGCCTTGTTATTATAATATTTTGCTCGCTGACTGTGAACCGTGAATCTGTACTATATCAACTCAAAATCTTCCACTCAACTGTACTCTTATCATGTAAAAAGGTTCGTTCGAAAAATTAATAAACATTATTATAATTATTATAATTATTATCATTATTGTCGTTATTGTTGTTATTATGATTATTATGAGTCAGCCGTATCGACACTCGGACAGTTGAAAAGTATCACGTCTGTCCATAAATGGCTTCAGCGTACGCTATCTCATTACCCTATTATCCTATCGTGCGGTATTTTCATTGGATTGCCGCATCGCATTACGAGTGGTTTGATAATTTGAGACAAAAGTTAACGAAACGAGTGAAATTTAATATATTAACATTTTCCGGTCTATTATTTCGTCACGATAATTATCATGTTACGTCGAGCTACCCGCCGTGCGACCGGCGAGAGATTCCAGGTAGATTGTCGCGTTATCGGTCATTTTTGTTCTACGCCTACGACCGTTACATTCAAGTTGCCTTTTTGTGCCACATTTTTTTTTTCTTTTTTGTCAAACCCCATGGCCTTTCTAATCCCCGGAGAATCTTGCCGGTATTCGTCATGGTTCGCTCCGCGCCGTCACACGGGGACTTCTTCCAGTGTTATAACTGTATGAGCTTCCACTCACGTCATACTCGATCCTTGTCTCGAATGTAACATTCGTGTGTACTTACGTCGCGAACGCGCGACCCTTTATTTTTATTTTTTCTCTTCCCTATTCTTCTTGCCCTACGCTGGTACAACGACTGTCGCCGCCGTGCAGAAGCCCTTTAGCTGCTGAATCGCGTGCACCGGCATCCTTGGCAGAGCCACCGAACTGAACCCTCGACCGTATTTTATATTTTTCTTTTAATAAAACATTTGAGGGAATAATGATTGTCGAGTCTTGTTACGCCGCAGGAGATACGAGAATAGATCGCGTGCCCGGGCTGCGTTCTCGATGATCTTCTTTATCGTTGCGTGGAATTTTTGTACGAAATATGGAGAAAAAAATTAATAAAAAGAAATTAAGGATTCGAGGGCATTCCGAGATTGTCGGTTTGCCAGATACGGCGAACGGACAAAACCCACGAGGATTTATCGTTCTCCGTACCGCGACTTCATATTTCGAGTCACACGAGAAGAGGACCGAGGGTAGAAAAGGTCGAATGTGAAACTCCTTCATCTTTCTAATTTCTGCTTGGTAAGCTTTCCTCCTCTCCGCTCTGCATCCGCGCCGGTTTTACCGCACCAGCCTTCGAGAGTGTTTCCATTCTTCGCCAAACGTCCAATATCTGTCGGGTCTCCTCTCGACGGTGATTCGATGAGACACTTTATTAAACACTGCAATTTCATACGATGTACCCGAAGCCCTTCACCGTGCAGCTTATTCATTTAGCCTCCTCTTCGCATATAGTTTTTTTTTTCATTCTTACCTCTATTTTTTATACTTATTTTTCTGCCAAATAGCTGTCTCTTCCTCGACATCGGGAGACTCCTCGAAGATGACTTCGAGTTTCTCTCTCGTGCTCGAAACTCTATCCAAGGGGTTTTGTTTTCCACATTTTACTCCCTTTCCCATCCTTCAGCCGCTGGTTCCTCCTCATTCAACCCCTCCCGTCGCGTCTCGCCGTATCGTTTCAACGAAGGCTACTTAACCGCGACGATATCAGCCTGCGAAAAGCAATCTCCTTGGGTATACCTTTGGCTACGTTCTACTTCCTCAAAACTTGCCTTTCGTTCGTCTCGCGTGGATCGGATTAAGGCAGTATACGATGCCTATATCTCTAACCACCCCTCCCCCGCCTCCCCGGACCCACCCCAGACTGCTTCTTCGAAGCTTTTAACCGCAATATATACAACAGGATCTCTCGACTTCCACGAGTGCAGCAGACTCTCCTTCTCCGCTTGGTTTACGTAAACGATCCATGATAGTACTCTTCTTCCCCCTCCCCCGCCCCTCGCCCCGCCTTGCACGGCTTAACGTCAAAGAACCTGCGACGTCCGCGTTAAACGATCGCAGGAAAATAACGAGATTCTTGTCTCAGGTCGATTGTCTGGCAACGGAATGGATACGAAAAATAAAAAATAAAATTTTAATGGAAGAGAGGGTGCAATCGAGTGATCGGCGATCTAAAAATTTAATTTAACCCAAAAGCTTCATGAGATACCGCACTAACAATAAAATCAAATGATAATTAAATTAAGTATCTTCCGCGGCGGGTTCATTTTTTTGCCCGTCTTGTCCCTTCCATCCTCAATTAGTCAGCTCGGTAGTTCGGCGGCACGCACAGCAGCGCTCTCCCTCCGGCGTCGGTCTGCGCGAGGGTGAAACCTACAATTATTGCAGAGCCGCCCGAACCATCTATACCCGGCGGTAGCTCGGTCGAGCCGAAGCGAACTGAAAGCCGGCCGGAACACGAGAATCGACCTGCTAAGCTTCCAATTACCCGACTGGAATGCCAATGTGTAGCGTGTGTACAGCCCAGGCAAAGGCACACCACTTCGTTGCACGTGATCACGTAAGGATGTACGTACCGCTAAGTGGAGGCGTTGGGACAAGTTCCATAGATATAGATATTGCCCCGCACATACATACCCATATATATATAACAATAAATATGTATCGACTGGTAAGTAGCGGATGGGCGTATATCACGCGATTCAGCATGCAAAAAAGATGGCACTTACGCCCTTCTGTTTCTTACATTTCCGGAGTGCTCGCAAAGGACAACCATCCGGAATTTATACACTGCATAGCCCAGACCCGCGTGTATGCACGGATTCTCACGTAGCAGTGAACAAAGCCCACGAGCGCCCGTTGGCGCGATACGAAGCCTCGGCGAAAACCGTGGATCGAGGAAAATTTGAGGGTCGGATCCACTGCGGTGGCCGTCGGCGAACAAGCTTCCTCCGAGGACTCTGTTCCCCCGTCGTGCCCCTCCGCAGTTTTCCCTAATTTGTGTCAGCCTACCCTGTAACCATCGGCACACGTACATGTAGGTGGCAAAGTTTCCAAAGCCTCTGTCGCCCTGTCCGCAAGCTAATAACGATGTGGCTTTTCGACGCAGGAGAGCTTTCGTTCGACCTGGTGGAGAAGCAGACGCAATACAGAGTCCGGTTGTTAGGGGTAGTTTTTATCGTTATAGCTCCATGTAGGTTTTGCCGATGGAAGGGAGGCGGCCGATGATCAGGCCAGTATTGGTGTGGCGATTATCTAATACCCAACCTTCGGACAATGTTCGGCCGAGTACGGACTCGCCAATGGTTGGTTTGACAATTTGCGGCTGATGCCCGGCCGCATTTGACTCGCCAATTATTCGTTTTTTGGTTTGAGGCCAATGGTCGAGTATTCGCTCGCCATTTGTTGGTTTGACTATTTGCGGCCAATGCTTGGCCGCGTAGTCGAAAAAAAAAGTAATCTATTCGACGGGTGCTCTCCAAATAAATATGTATTTAAATCAATATCCATTCAATTCAAATAAATATTTATTTGCACGACGAGGGTCAATTAAATTTTTCTTCTGGGTGCAATTATCAGCCGATCCTCTTGATCGACCTTGCGGCCAATATTGGCAAGCACTTATCCCTCGACGATTGGGCCAAGCTCGCATGCCATTGGCAACATCGGTCAGCTTCGCCCAACCATTGACCACACCCGATAACCCTACACGGGACTGTATACTTCAGAAACCCTCGTTTCAGTAGGTAAGAATCGATCAAGTATTTTTCCGAGGAGATAAATTCTCGCCGGATCAGCGGGCAGGGGGCTTGAAACGGTGCTAGGGGTTGAAACCGGAGCGGGGAGAGCTGCACTGCGGGCGTTCGGGACGATCTGAAATCCCGGAGAACGCGTCGGGCGGAGGCGCGGAGAGGTAAAGAGGGATACAGAGAGAGAGAGAGAGAGAGAGATCGGGCGAACAACACTGTAGTTACATACAGTCGAGTAAAGGGCGGAGTGAGGGAAACGATCCGGAGGGGGGGGAGGAGGTGGTGGGGATGGCAACGCGATAACTTAGCCTCAGCCGGGGTTAATCGTTGTAATGCCTTGATTTAATACCTCGAGCGTCGAGAGACGAATATATCCAACGGTTACCAGCAACGTGAATTAATGGACGGACGCACACTCTGCATCTATGAAGGAAAAAATATACGAGGCTTATGGCGCAAACTAAAGGATAGCGGCTGCGTGGAGCCGGGCCGTTCGGCGGGACTTCCCCCCCCCCCCCCGGCCCCCACCCCGCCGGGCAGCCCCATGCTGCGCGGGCCCGACATTGCCGAGTTGATTTACAGCTCGTTAGATTATCTAGATCGCCATGAATGCCTTTCGTCGGGTCTTTATTAGAAGAGCACGAGAGAGAGGGCTCGTGAGTCACGAGGCGAAGGAAAAAACCGTGGCGAAACCCTTTTAACGACTCTATTCTATTCGTTAATTCGCAAACGAGCAATGAGAGAAGCTCCCCGCAACCCACCGCCAGAGAACGATGGAAGGGTCGCCCCTATCTCGCATCTCTTCATCAAGGCTCTTGAATATATATCGCGGAATTAAAGACACTTCATGACCAAAGCCCACCCGCCCGAGTTTCCGGATGTTTAATTACAACTGCGTGGCACAAGCGAACCCGGAAGCGAATGTTGAAATGGAGTGCAATTATTTAAATTTTTTGCTTTTGGTTTTGGAAGCCCCGATAAAAGGATGCAGAAGGTGAAAACGTTGAATAGTCGAACGCACGAAAAATTAATGAAAATTTTTATGAGTGCCGGTTAACGGGCGAGAACCGGAAGTCCCAGGTTGAAGGAATGATCAACAGCGTGTGAAGCCCTATCGAGAGGTCCTGGAAGGTTCTTGAATGTCTCTTGAACAGATATCACAGAATTAAAGATCCTTCACGACCGGTTCCCCCTCGTTGTTCCGGATGGTCCATTGCAAGCGCATGCTATAAGGAAATCCGGAAGTTAATGTTGAAATAAAGTGCAATCATTTAAGTTTTTTTTTTTTGCGAAGCGCTGATAACAAGATGCACGCTTCTGTGGCCGTTATAGGTGAAAAGATTGAGTAGTCAAACGCACTAAGAATAAATTAAAAATCGCATGAATACCAGTAGCGCGCAAGAACCGGAACTCCCAAGTCGAACGCACAAAAAATAAGCAAAAAATCTCATGAGTGCCAGTAGCGCGCAAGAACCGGAAGTCCCAACTCGAACGAAGGAGCAACACCGTGCGAGGCCCTCTCGAGAGCACCTGCACGGTGCGTCGTTAACTTGATCAATCCCGGCCGCAGGGCGATCGGTCGAGTACGAAATCGAGGTGCCTTTTCCGCAACCTCCGTCCCTGCTCTCGCTATCAATCAGGCGTGTGCTGTAAAAAATCCGAGACCAACGAGAGCGACCAACTTTTTAACGAGTTCGACACATCGCGGACCCTTAATAGCCCTCGACCTCGCCGCCCGCCGGGGTTTTAAACCCTCCTCCGCCCTCCGCCGGGGAGAGAAAGAGAAAACAGCGTCGAAAAGAAAAAACAACCCCCGTGCAGCTCGAGGGAACTTATCCCCAGAGAAAAATGTAAGCTCGACACGCTCGCGCCCCGAATGGCTTAATTCCGACGGTCGGCAAGAGCAAATGAGAGAGTGCGCTCGCCGGTGCTCGAGGCCTTTTTTCGACGATGACGCGGCTCTCCTCGGGTTAGCCACCGCCGTGGCTCCGTTGTGCGAATGGGGTTAATCTCGTATGCATGCGTGCGTCACGCCGAGGAGTTAATGCGGGGGCGAGTGGGAAAGGAGAGTGCGCAAAGCGGGCCGCACTAGCCTTTTGCTTCACGCATTACACACTGTACGTATATATATATATATAAAGGGTCTACCTGGTAAAACGCGAGAGAGTCAGACAATAATAAAATTGAAAGGACGAGAGCACGAGTTCGTTGGTGGCCGCCCGGAGTACAATGGGAACCGGGAAACAATGTGTCCGCTATAGCTGTTTGCCGGAGAAGCTTTATATCCCTTTTGCTTTTCTTGCGGCTTAGAAGGGTGCGTGTGCGCACACCTCACGGTTTTTCTTTTTTTTTTCTTCACCTACCATTATTCTTTCTCTCGTTTCGTTTCCCGTATAGTCCATCGCTGTGTATATACGTAGGGGAGAGCGGGGCAAAGTGGGACTGTGGGGCAAAACGCAATTCTCCAATCATTTTTGGATGACCCATTTTGCCCCATCGATAGTCCGGATTCTCTGCACTGTTTTGCTCCACTGTCCCATATGAAAGTTACTGCACGCAGAAAAAAATGTATTCGACGGGCAAT
The DNA here is from genome assembly GCA_964017025.1 of Stenichneumon culpator. Lineage (NCBI taxonomy): Eukaryota > Metazoa > Arthropoda > Insecta > Hymenoptera > Ichneumonidae > Stenichneumon > Stenichneumon culpator. The sequence goes on from OZ024776.1 coordinate 17,361,370, forward strand.
CGCAAATATATATTTATATGCTTTTAATAAATATTTTTATTGATTTAATTAAATATTTATTGAAAGTAAATAAATATTTATTTACGCCCGCCAAATAATTTTTTTTTCTGGGTGTGGAAAATTACGTTTTTCCCTACTGTCCCATTTTGTCTCCCTCTCCCTCCATATATACAGAGGAGCTGGGTGGAAACAAGTGGTAAAGGGTTGATCCCCCCGCCCTCAAGTCTTTATGGACTTAAGCCCGTATTCTACGTCTCTTTAACCGACGCATACCCTTACCCCACTCCAGATAATAGACTTAGGGTTTGAGGAGGCATCCAAGGGGACTTAAATAACATTTAAACCCCCTCCACGGTCTTATTATTAACCAAATTCATGTTCCTATTATTGACCCTCGGACCCATTATCGATCCAATTATTGACCTCCCGCTCCTAAATTTTTGTACACGGCGGCGAAATTTTTTTATATGATAGATAGGTACATTTATGTACAGTATGCGTATGTCATAATTTTAGAATGCCTCATCTGGCCCCATCGATTCAACCGGATTTACCGTCCCGTTTCGCCCCACTGCACTATCTAAAAATTATTGGAAAATTACGTTTCACCCCACTGTCCCATTTCGACCCGCTCTTCCCTATATATGCCTGTATATACATTTGTGTACAGTATATGTATATTATGCCTCTAGTTCTATTCGTATTGTTGGGTCATCCGAGTCCAAACACATATCCCACGCGCTTAATGCCGCGGTCGTGTTTATTTGCCAGAGGGTTGGGCACACACTATGGACAAAGGGTTATACGTATATCCATAGCCGAGGCAGGTAGGTACGGTAAAAGCTGTTATATACGGACCGGCCAAAGCGCACGCACGACCATATCGTTTGTACTAGGATATGGCATTCTCCTCTGGACCGCGGGCACCAGAGAGGAATGAAACACTTTCAGAGAGCTCGCGTTATAGCTCTCTCTCCTCTTTGGCTCTTTGTGTTCGATATCCTCTGGTATTGCGATGAATCGAGTAGAATAGCTAGGTGGTATCAAAATCCAAGGGAGGAGATTCGGAGAGATGCGTAAGCCGACGGGATGCATGAAAAGCTCCTCCGCATCAGTCGGCTGGGATATTGCGGCCGGAATATCCGCTTATGACAAAATCCCCGTGCTCAATGTCGCCTCGTTAATATCATCATTAGCAGGAAAACGCAATGATCGGCGATAAGTGCTTATCGGGCGCCGGTTCGCCGCGGTCCTGACGAACTGTTAAGGCCGTTTACTTGTTATCTAGGGTAATGCGGCAATATTTTAGGCACAGGGAGGACAGTCAAAAAATGTCTCTGTGATTAAGTTTTGTCCGAGAGAGTTCACCTTTTTTTTCTTATTTTTACAATTTTTTTTTAAGTGAATTCAGTCCGTCGGTCCGACTACACTGGGTTCAGATAGGCCGGCTTAGCCGGCTAAAATATCTTATCCGGCTAATGGATTTTATAGTTTGGCCGGAATTTACAGTTTAGCCTTAGCCGGCTAAACTGTTTTAACCGGCCAAACTATATTAGTGTAGTCTGTACAGCCCTACTGTGAAGCGCTCTAATCTACTTAATAATTTTCTTAAATTATAAAAAAATATTTAACATTAAATAAAAATGTTATATCATGATTTTTTTTATCATTGATACATCGTGGGAATCACAGTAGCCAAACTCCGTTCCGCAAGGGAGTCATTAGGCGGAGAAAAAAAATTGAACGTCTGTAAATACGGTCGCAGTGTGTCGTAGGTAAACCTGCCACGTTAAATATCGTGTAGCGCTGAGCTCTCGAGCACCCACCGATCCCGCAGTGGCACGCGCGCGCATATTCTCCCGCGATATTACAATGTGCAGCGATACAGCGAATTTGCTGGCCGCAATTAGATGCGCGAGAACGATTAGCCATGAGGGCATGAAATGGTGGGAGGAAAGGGAAAAAAAAGAAGCGAATCTCGCGTGTGACGCTCGTGTCCAACGCTCTGTGTGACTGCCCGATCGCGGGTCACGTCCCGCGGGACTCTCGCCCGCGATAATAATTTGTGGGCAAAAGAGAAAAATGAAAAATAAAAATCGTATCGCGTCGACGAACCCGACACGACACAAGCAGGCCCCGCGGCTGGTTGCAACGTGCTCGTACATAAAAGCTCGACGGACAAAAAAAAACGGATCGATCTCTATCCGGGTCAATAGCACGCTTTTAAAGCCGATAATGAAGTGAACGAAAAATGAATTTATCTCTTGTGCAAGCCAAAAAAAAACTGCATAATTTCTTAAATACATAAAACCAAATCTTATTAATCAATCGATCGTCCGATCGATCGGCAGCGATTTTGTGAAAACCGGCCCGATTTCTCGTCGATCAGATATCGTTGTTGATAAATTAACATCCTCGTTACCGCGCTCGTTCGTATCTCTCCTGCCTCGAAAGCTGGATATGCGCGATGTAACTTCGGGGTCGCGCGCAGAACTGGAAGGGTTGAACGTGGCGCTGCGCGCGACTCGTTGACGCGACCCTTTATTAATCATCGCTTTGTCAGCCGGTCGCGGCGAATGCTCGAAAGCCCGAACTCGCGAACTCCCCGTCGACCGTAATACACAAAGCCATCGGATGTCCGAACAAGATCCGGGCAGTCGATTAGGCCGAAGGGTGAGCGACCTCCCGGCGCGGTATCGAATGACTGCACATTTTTCCGGCTCGTTTCCTCGAGGTTCGCACGATCGTAATGGGGCGGACCGCGAGGCAACGCTTCCCCCATTCTAGCATTACGAACCCGCCAGGGACCGAAGGACCGATGGACAATCGGCGAACTATTACGGAAATTTGATCGAGTCGATCGATTCGAGATGGCCAGCTCGAAGCTTCTTCGGGAAGCAAACCGGCTTCGAGCCGCTACTCCGAACCTGCTCTCTCTCACTCTCTCAACATCGTTCTATACACACGTAGACTTCCATCCTAGCAATCCCGAGATGCTCATCGGGCGCGAAACTTCGGATAGATTAATCGGGCGAACGACTACCCTAGGAGGTAAGCAATTGCAATTACCGAACGAGCGGGGATGAAAGGCGCTTCGCTAAGCGCGGGCCTGGAGGTTATTGAATCGAACGATTAAGGGAATATGCGGTGAGGCTTTTCGGGTGCGATTTGCCAATTCTGCAGTGTGAGAAAAAACATTTTAAGTACGAATTTTTCACACATTATTTCTTCTTTAAGAAAATCCCCAATTAAAAACAATCCGCTTTTACATAAATCTATGTAACCAAGGAAATTTTTTCCCGTAAAAAAAAATCTATGTTAACAATGACATTTTTTCCCGTTTAAAAAAATCCAAGTTAACAATGAAAATCTCGAAAAATATCGAAGGGTCGAAGGGTATTGTTATCGTTGTATTCGTGCTGTGATTGGCTGCCGCATGAGTCTGAACCTGATGCTCTTCGATGCATCACTTCTGTCGTATAATAATTACGCTCTCTGACAATCAATCAATTTTATTTCAAAACAACATCGATCGTTATTTGGAAATATAAAAAAATATGTGGATACCGTCACGTTGTATTTTTTACAATCGACACATTGAAGTAAGTTTCGCCCGGGATTTCAATATTAGTATTCCTGTCTCTTTTTTTTAAGTTAAATGAAATATAAACCTGCCTTTCCGAATTTTTTCGCGTATGGAATTTAATTTTTTTTAATATGATGTGTTTTGTTTTCTTTCAATCAATTATGCGATCGAAATTCGGAAGAGACTGGGAAACGGGCTTTCTGGAGAAGAGGAGAAGAAGTAAAACAAGTCCCGTTGGGCTTTCCGGCCCTTGCAGACACGAAAGACCTTCGAACTTTGGAAAATCGAAGGGTCGAAGCTCCCGAAAGCTTCGCACCGGTGGAATCTTTAGCTCGAGGTCGCTGTATTCGAATTGTATGACCCTTCGTCGCCGCTCCCTTGGATTCGAGCCGACTTTTCCTTCGGCCTGCTCGGAACGCCGTCGCTCCCCTCTTTATCTTCAGGCACACATCAGGCGCCCGCGCACACGAGTCGCGAACAGTCGCCTAAACTAAAACTAACTGTAACGTCGTAACTGTATAACTGCATTACACCGTACCACTTGTATAAATTAACTCGAATCTCAAGAAGTAAGTACCCGAAGAGCAAAGCGCTAGTTGACTTGCTAATGCTATTTACAACCTTGCAGCGACGTAGGCACGGATAGAAAAACCCCTCACTGCCTCGCTCTTATAGTGCCGAGGGAAGTGCGCGCCTCTCGCACCTTCGAGTCTTCCGCACTCCAGTTTCGATTCCTAAGACCCGAAATGTCCCCCAAAAATTCGATACTTTTTAGACATGAAAAAAAAAAATTATCAACCAAAGATTTTGATTATCGGGAGCGATGGACAAACTTTTTATAAGACAAAGAAAATTTCATTAAACAATTATTTTTTTCAAAATCTTGAATTTTCATTGCATGAATGAATTTCGATATTTTTGGCAAAAAGTTTGTTTGCGTAAAATGTGAGTATTTTTTTGGGAAAATTGAATCCTTCGGCAAGATCCCTCGGTTGCCACGGCCCTGTTATTCAGAAAGGTCGACACTCGTCGCGCATTCTCTCGAATTTAAATGCCCAGCTCTCCCGGCCCCTCGCGAGGGGGTGGAACTGAGGGTGGGCATAAATATGCAACGCTGTAGGAGGGAGGATTTTATGCACGGTACACCTCGCACCGTGGAGCGCGGCTACTGTTTTCGTCCCAATTTTCAAGATTGATTCGAGGCAATTTGCGCACGAGCAGACAGACGAGAGTATTTCGTATACGTACTGCAGACTGAAACTCTCATCTCGCCTCTTGCCTCGCCCGGTGGAATTTCGTTTCTCACCCCGTCGACGGGATCCCGTACGTCGCAACAAATGTTCGGAAGAGTGGCTCCTGGCTTATCCCGCTGCGTACGTTAAAAAAAAAAATGTATTCCGTAATTCATCGTCTCGGCTGATCGGAGAATTTTTAGCACAATTTATGCATTTCGCATGATTTTTCTTTCATACAAGAGTGCTGAGTTTTATGTGAAAATTTTTCTATTCTTCATCAATTATTCATATCTAGAGTTATATTTGGATTAACTCTTTCCATTTTTTTTTAGTACACGATTCGTAGTTAAATATAATAAAAAGATGGAGTCTGATTATTACTTCAGTGTGATGCGTAATACTAATTAGATCAACCTCTTCTTTTCGCCAATAATTTACAAGCGGAAAAAAAAGCTTACATTTTTTCTAGCCGAGATCAAAAAGCTTGTATAAAATCAAAATCCTTTATACAAACTTTCGACAAAAAAAGAAAAAAAAAACTGATGTATCAAGGCTATCACTAAGATCCTCCGGTTCCTCGATCCTCCGGCATTCGCTAACTCGCAGTAACACTTCCGATAACAAATTAACACGACTCTCAAAAGTCCCGGCCTTACCCGTACATTCGCGCCCGTTTCTCCAACGCCCTCGGCACAACTCGCTGACGAGTGAATTTCTGCAGCTGCATAATTCCCCCCCCCCCCCCCCCACCTTTTCCCTCCCCGTCATTCCGTGACGTTTCGAAATGTTACGAAAATACAAACAAAAGTATCTCGATGAATATTCCCGTGTACTTACCTAACCCGTGGCTCGTTTCGCGCCTCGTCGAGTTGCGCAACCAAGATTTCGACTTTGAGCGAAATCTCTAACGACTCTCGGAAAATTGCACGCGGGAGCTGAGTCGCACCGGGACGACGGGTAGTGTATGTACCCAGCAGACTTGCAGTCTCGAGTCGAGTGTACGACGCATAATAATGCGATTCATGACACACACACACACACACACAGAGAATCGCCTATAAACGCACACACAGAGACACCGAAACGTCGAGCCTGCGAGAGTGAATATCCAGGGCGATATATAGAACGAGACGAATGCATCGAGGGTTCATTTCCTCGGGGCGAACGGGAGAGACTTCATGCCTAGGATAACCCTCCTGTCGAACAGGGCAAACACCCTGCCTCCGACCAGCCCCGTTCAACAGCTTAACGATTGCCGTTCCCTCTCGTTTCCTCATCGTCGACCCTTTTTGCCTATTCATCCCCGAGACACCCCCCGGTTCGCCCTCTCGAACCGCGCTCCCGAGTATCGTCGCTGCACTTATTACCTGAAAAATTTATGTGATTTCGCGAGCGCCGGGCGGTACCATGGGGTGGGTGTATCGTCGGGGCTCCGCGTGGCAGCCCACTTTAGTATATGGAGAATGAATACCGAAATAGACACCGAGGGTAAAGTCTCACCTGTCTAAACGCTGCGCATGACTCGACGACTTTTTTTCTTGGTCACGTCAGATTATCTCACAGACGCCGAGAGCCGAATAAATATATCGAGTGGTGAGGAACCGAAATGGGGCCGCGCGTATGTTTTAAGACTGGTGATGCGTTCTTTCGTCTCTTAGGGTCGAATTTTGAGACGTTAGTTTGAACTTAAGATCGCTCTTGGGATCGAAGTTTGGCCAAACTTTATTGCGTGCTTAAGATCTATCTTAAGTTTGGATTTAAAATCTTTCTTAAGTTCGGACTTACAATCGGAGGTTCGATATTAAGTTCGATGTCACGAGCGATCTCAAGTTCAAAAAGGAGTTGGGCAAATACCCAAAGTACTTCAAGTACTTCGGCTTCAAGTACTTAATGTATTTGCCCAGCTCTGGTCCAAACTAATGTCTTAAAATTTAGCCCTGAGAGTTTCGATATTAGATCACATAGATGACTGGAAGAGTTCGGTACGACAACTGACAAACGTAAACATTATCGATTGACGAGACGACCAAAGTTTGCCGTCAAAGCTGTCAAAGCAAGCGTTTGACAGCTCGTACTTGAATCAAACAGCTGCAACTGTAATTAATAATTCTGCCCCAACGCTAAATAGCCGTGTCCTTGATTTTACTACTTCATAAAATAACTAGTGCCTCTTTCGGTAAGTCGGTCATAACAGTATGTATAAATATGTTTGCCAAAAATAAATTGCATGTTTCGCAAAAAAAAAAAAAAATCCACGTATGTCTTTTTCTATTTCTTCGTACTTTGTATCATCCGGACTGCATTGACGCGTGGAAAAGTTCTGAATGTCAATAATGAAAAAAAAAGTGCCGAGGAAAATTACGTGGAATCCGAGCTAAAGCTATAAACTGCGTGCTATACCTAACGTCGCCGCTCGACGGACTCCGAATAACTGTTGTAGCAGAGTATACGTTCGAGGCAGAGACATGTAATAACACGCCTCGCGTATCTATAACCCACAGAGGAAAAATCGTTTAAGAAAAACGAGAATACATCGATCGGGCTTGACGGTGTCAGGGCCGGCCTTTCTCCAACTGTTTCCGCGATAATAAGAATTCCGATCGGGGCTGGGTTGGGGGTGGTGTGAGGGAAAATTCAAACGTTTTCCCGGCCACCCGACTCTTCCGTGAGCGAGTCACATAGGCTTGTCGAGCGGGTGTCGCGCGAATCCCTTCGGCTCGTGTAAAGCGTTCTTCTCCCGCGATCGACTGACGAAAAGCTGTTCGAGACAGCACCGCGCACGGTATTGCCTCTTCACCGGAGAGATTTCTCCCCGAGACGACTTTAAAGGAGTTTTCTTTATCTTCACCCCCCCCCCCCTCCTCCCTTTCCTGTTTACATCCCCGCCGTTCTCTTCAATCTCGCTCTTTTCCGTCTTAGCAACCCCAAATCGTATTCGGTCTTTTCACACCGACACTTACCTTCTTTTTTTTCTCCACCCTTTCAACATTGACGTACGACGAGGACTGCGAGTTTGCGTCGTTAAGAGCCGTCGTGCTACCTACTGGGGGGAAAAAAAGGGTCTCGGGACGTTCGCCGGAAGAACCGGGAGCGACGTCGAATTCCCACTGGGACTACCTGAAGCGATTCACTTCGCGTTACTCCGAGTCTCTCGCTTTCCTCCCGCCGCAAGGAGGCTCCCGTGTGCCTCCGTCTGTCCGTCGCTCTGTGCGCCGGAGAAAACGAGTCTGTAACACTTGACGGCGGTCTGGCGTACACCACGTTTCGTTTCTCGTACCGACGTCCGAGATGCGCCACGACTGACACCCGTTCGCCACCGTCCGTACCTCCTTAACTTTTCCGTTCTCGGTAAAACTTCAATCTCAACTTTTCACTGCGCTCTCGCGGCGCGCTCCGTACCGCGGTGTATGTGTGTGTGCATACGCCTCGCTTTTCCCTCTTACTTTTTCGCCTCCTCTCACACACCCCCTTCGCTATTTTCCTTTGCGTGTTGTCCACCCCCTCGCCCATAGCGTTCGTAAAGCTTCCCTTCCTCTCGCTCGCTCGTCGACCGGGCATTTTTGCCCGCCCCGGCGAATCCCGTGAGAAAAGTTCGTGGCTCTTTTTACACTCGCTAACGGATTTTGCTCGTCGAAGCTCGAGAGGTGTTTCCCCGGCGCTCCCCCGGCCGCTCGCATCCTCGTGCGCGACTCACTTCGAGCCGGGCTTCGGGCTGACCGGGCCGACACACCCCCGCCATTGTCGCTGTTGCATCTTGGATGAAGACGCCCACGAGATACCTTCCAGTCGACGTCCACCTTCATTTTTTTTTCTTTTTTCTCTTCGCAGAGACTCGAGATAGCGCGAGTCCTCGGGCGTTCTCCGGAGGAGAGTTGTTGGTAAAAAAATAAAATAAAAAATAGGAAAAAATGAGATATTAAAAAAGTTGGGAGTCGAGTCAACCATCGCATGCGTCTCGGCGCGAGGCTGCGAGCGCGTGGCGCCGAGATTTCGTCCCCTCTCGTCGTCGCTCCCGAGGCCACGCTTCGCGGCTTTATGGATTCTTCTCATCCGTTGATTTAGCGCGGCGGTTTAACGCGCCCGATAAAGCCCATCGATCACCGGGCGCTCCTCGCGGCTGCAGCCGCCGGACCGGCGAGATCTCTTCGGCTTCCACGCTTCTTCCTTGAAACGCCGTCGTGTATGCAGGTATAGGTGAGAGGCCATTTATTGGGGCAGCGTGCCGGAGAGGAATCCTCTCCGATTCGGCTCAAATCGCGCCTCCAAGAGTGATCTCTCTTAACAGGAGTTAAATATCTCTTACAAGAAGTAACTTTTATTTTTATCAATCTTTTCCAAATCCTTTTAGACTGCCGACGACTCCGTGCGATTGCGATAGTAATCCGGAAATCATTTTTCACATCATGTGTCCGCGTGTGAATTATTATTAGTGAGATCGTAACGTATGCACTGAGAAAAAGGAGTGGTTAGATTAAGCAAATGCACGGCGACATACGTTCCGAGGTGTATCAGGTTGGTACAACAAAAATGTTCGTTTCACAAAACAATGCTTTACTCGTACCAAACAAATAACAGCTTTGAACTGTGCGCTAAACTCAATCCACTATATTTTTCAGTCATCGCCCATACTTAACTTGTCGCACGTGCAGTCATAACAGTTGAAATGAGTCCGGTAGTTAGGGTTGTTGGTCGCAAAATCGAAATCAGGCGAATACACTTAGAGCGGGGAAAAAAAAGAAAAAGTTCCTAAGAGGGAAGACCATATTCGCGGACGTGGGGAGGGAGGTGTGGTATCGCGACCTAACGGGTCGAGGCATCGTTAGTCATGATAAATCGAGCGTCGTTGGACGGCATAAAGGTACGAAACGACCACCGGGTCGTACGCGGATTCAACGCGATTTTCCCACGATTTCACGCGACAGGTCTCAGCACCAGGGACTTTCCGGGCCTCCGACGCTGGTTAATATTTCTCGGTATAATATTATACGCGGACGTGTATAGAGCTATGCGAATCGATATCTCGTTGCCTTAGTATCGATGGGCGGGGGCAGGACTGGGAGCGGTTGCGGAGGGACTTTTCTTCCTCGTCCCTCGGTCCGATACCTACTTACCACCAGCAAAAGACGGCGACGATCGATGTAGAAGAGATACTCCTTCAAATATTCATGGTAATTCTAGACCCAACCAGGTGTCCGTTAAACACACAAGCCGTTCATCTTGCCGTCATCGATCTACGATTACCCACCCTTAGGACGGGTCGTCTCAGCGTCGGTGACTGAAACCCAACCTGCGCTACTCCCGAGTAGGTATCGCAAGGAACCAGCACCGTACTCTCTACATAGTTGGATACGCAGACTAAAATTGGGTTCGTTAACGATCCGATCGCTATCCGGGACGTACAAGCTCATCCCCGTAACCATCTACGATGTTCGCGACAAAATTGCCTCGTCAAGGGACGTCCGACGAGGACCGCGAGTTACTGCAACATGGTCCGTCAGGAGCTTCAAGCACATAATAATCTTTTTTATTTGCATTTTCTAGCCGTTCTCAGGCATCATTCCGCGCTTGCACAGGGTTGGTTTGTAGCCAATCCAACCCTCGCAGCCGCAACCGACTTCGCCCTTCATATCACATTTGCCATGACATTTCTGCCATAGGGAAACTGCGGTAAACTTATGCTACGGCCGGTCTCAGGTTCGATTCCTGGCATCGGAGCTTCGTCGCGTTTCACTGAGAATGTTAACATGGACTACAGCTATATAAAACCGACACGCACACTTAGAGTTACTCCGTTCGGGTGATCGATGTATGCATCTCGAGCTTCGTCCCGCCCAGATTTTTACTCTTGGCAAGTCTTCGAAAACCAGCAGTTCAACCGCCGACATCCCGATGCTTAAGTCCACAATCTTAAATAGGATCTCAAATCAGTCATATAATTTACAAATTCTATATCGGAATCATGCGACGGCAAAATAGTACTTGGGTCCAGACATGAGAGTGCAGTTTGCCATTTGCTGGATTGGTTGCACCGCCGTATTTAAATCTCCGTGATATTCTATACTAACGATGATAATGGCAAAGTGTCACAATTCATCCTGACCTCTTCCCATCAAGAGAATTCGCCGGAGAATGCCAGTTCTAATATTGGAACCGTCGCTCTCCGCACCTGTTAGCGGATGAGGCGTGGATGGTTCGAAGATTCTTCCTCTTGGCAAATTAAGACACTGACGCCCTAAATGATGGGCAACTTTCACGGACATAAACCTCTAGCACATGAAGTCTCCGACAATAGAACAAATAAGAAAAGCTCCAAGAAACGAGTCATGTAGAACCGTCAGGACGGCAGAACTGCACAGTCGCAGGGCGACCCATCCGGTCTAACCGCAAACCGTGTCTCCTTCGGACAGAACAAAAAAAAAACCTTTTATCGGTATAGCGGACAAATTATTGATTCAGACACACGATTCCTTGAAGAACACCTTACCTCGCAGTTACCGCGAAAGCCTATTTTCCCCTTTGCCGAATTCCATGAAAACGTCAGCCTGGTTTCCTTCGTAGCGATCCGAACGACCCGCAAGAGCTAAGGCTCCGTTTCCATGAATAGGAAAGTGCGGTTGATGACGGTGGCAAAGTTGGCTTCTCGATTATCTGGTTCTTAGGCTCTTGAAACATGTCGCACTTTACGGAGAATTTTTTTTTTTTTGGTATAACAGGATTTTCGTTACAGTAACAAATTTAGTTTGTTAGTATCGGGATAACAAAACCAGCTTGCAACCGTAGCAGGATTGTTCGCTTCGAGCGATTTTCTGTCGCAACAAAACAGTCTTTGTTACTGTAACAAAAAAATTTGTTATCTGACTGAGTGGGGCGTGTATGTGTGCTAACAAGTACGACGAGCTCGAGACGCTCTACGCGCGAAATGAAAGCAAAGAGCAATTCGAGTCAAAATGAAAATAGAGTGGAATTGCGAACTCTTGAAATTTGCTGTCTATGGATGTATAAAATGCGGATTTCTTTGCTGCTTTTTGTCAGCAAAACTCTCTTTGTTAGAGCAGCTAAACCATTTTTCACCGCGTTCATCTCTAGTATATGTGACGTACCTTATGGATGGAGCGCCTTTTCCCGGATTGATTCTGTGCAGTTGGTGTGCTGATTTTAATTGCCATCGGGTGTCATAGAGCGGGAACCGCTAGGGCGGCTCCAATGAACAAACAGCTCAGAATCATAGGATTACAATGCTCGGATGAATCGTAATCATAGAGCAACCTTGGGATCCCGTTGACTGGAGGCTACGACACAGTGTCGTGGCTGGTGGTGCGCATTGACTCGAGGTCGGGGAACCGACGTCAACGAGGACGAAGGTGGCGGTCGTAGGACGGAAGCTGGATGAGAAAGGGGATTCGAGGGCACGACGAAGGGGGCACAAGCGAACGGGCGGCTCGCCTTAACAGCCCTAGAGACGGCTTCCAACATAGAATAATGGGGTTGGGGGAGGATTGGGTTAGTCCCCGTTAGCCAGACGAGGGTTCGCCAATGTATGCAAACACTGTAACGCCCGAAGATCCCTCGGGAATTCTCGAATTACCGCACTTGGGGTCTCTTGCCACGGGACCTGCAGCCATTCTTGCGCTACTCCAACCCTGCCAGATCCAGCGCGGCGGGAAGGTGTGCGACGGAAAGGTACTCTGATTAATTGATTCCTCGACGATGCGACAAAAAGCTCGATAGGGAAATGCTGCTTTTCTCGAAACTCGAACAAACAAGCCCTGACGTTGCAACGCTCTGTTCGGCTTGTCAACGCAATTTGTTCGAGGATGAAACTATAGGTGAAAGGTTCATCTATCGATATAAATACACGAGAGATTTTGAGCTCGTAATAGAGCGGTTTTTTTGGACACGCGGAAAAATGGTGGAAATCAACAGTTTACGATTCTCACCGTAATAATAATTTTGGAGGGGGAGGAATAATTAAAGTTGCCCCAATCAGCTCCGTGGTGAAATACGCTACAGGTCATTAATTCAGTTGGCTCGGCAGAGTCATTACGTCATTAGTTGCTGAAAAAAAATTCATTTGTTGCCGATCAGTGCGTCGACCCAAGTTAATAATTTGGCACAATTAATTCGTCACGAGTGAATTATTTCCTTGGCAACCAACTAACTTTTCGGCCCAACGAAACAAATCGCTAGGAGTGTATTTAATTGCCCAGTTAGTTGCAGCGAACAGTTATTGATCGCTGTGCATGCGAGAGTAAAAAGAACGTCTTTTTCCCAAGAAAATGTTACGCAATCTTAATTATTCTCGTAGATATAATGATCTGTTTTTTAACGAAGCACCCAGTAATTGGATGGGCTGTTGTATATTTTTTATTCCCAGAAAATTGTGTAACTGAGTTCTCGCGTATTCGTTAAACCTGACGGAAGGTCGATTTATGAACTTTCGTCGGCGAGTGATTTTTTGCTCATGACGCGTCGGGGCAAATATTCCTCCTGACCGGCGGATGGATTACTTGACGATTTATGTCGGGAACGGTGCTGGATTATTCGAGGCGCCGTATCAAATATTGCGAACCGCCCGGAGTGTCGATGGTCGGCAAACGGGTAAACGATAAAGTAGCCACTTTCCGTAAGGGTATTCGGGTCACGTAAACGTGGAATTTCCAGGTCGTCCGTGAGAGTCCCGCGAACGCTCCGGTGCTTCTGCCTCGTTCGCACTCAGCCACGCTCGCCGTTACACTCACTCGATTCTATCTGCCGAAGCAGAGGGTGGATGTGCGAGCGAACGATGCGCCATACCAAAGTACCGCAGAGATGAAGCGGGAACCATTGCAAAGTAAAAAAAAATAATAAAAAAAAAAATATATATATATATATAAAAAAGAGGATGAAGTCGTATCTGTAAAACAGACGAAATCGCATTCGCTTTTATTTCTTCGTATATCTTTGAGTTAATATCTTACACAAGGGTACTGAATGCCTCGCAGGGCACTCGATTTTATATCATCTTATTTCTCTCTCACGATCTCTCATTTACGTTATTTTTTTTCATTACACATGCTGGAAAAAAAGGAATTCAGACATTGGTTGGTGGGTTAGATCTAGTCTAGACGAAGGCTCTGGTCGCCTATTTACAATATAATATAGAATATCTTTGTACAAAAACTCGATTAATATCAACCTCCCGGCATCTTTCGTTTCCATGCTAATCGGGACACTTTTTTTTTCACCACGAATAAAAACCTATGTGAAACATATTTTTTTATGTACTTTCGACGAAAATTTGTTTGCTTTTTATATATTTTTTTACTTCGAAAAACAGTCCTCTATATCGTGAAAAATATATGATACGCATATTTGGAAATATACGCGACACACATAAGATATTTCTCCGCCGAATGGCGAATTACTTCCTCACATTTATTTTTTTCGTGGCGCTACGACGTCGACGAACGGAAGCAGAGAGTTCGGAGAGAAGTCGTTGAAGGGTCCGAGGCGAAGGGTCGGGGAGAGAGGGGTAAAATGGAACGTCGGGGCAAAACGGACTGGTGTCTTTCATTGGAGATTCGACATGTTTTGTCCCTCAAAAAATTGATAAAAATAGTCCGTTTTACCCCGAGGATGGCATTTTGCCCCGCTTCCACCTATGCGGCAGAATGCACGAGGTTTCTTTTCCTGTCGGACCGCCGCAACTATCGACGAAGTTTCTAAGTTCTTTAGTCCCGGACTCAACCACTCGAGGGCGAGTTTCGTCGATCGATTCGCTTATTTCCTCGCGCTCCTTGGGGCATTTTTTCCCCGTATAAATGTTCACCTCTCCTCCTCCTCGTGGGTCGATGGCGCATTATTTCTCTTCGAATGTCGAAACTAACGAGATCCGGAAGTCCATTCGCGAATTCTCTGTTCCCATTGTCATCGTTGCTTAAAAATCTAAATAGGCTTTCCTCGTCCGGCCGTGTTAGTTTGTACAGTGAACGATTAGAGACATTTGTAGTTTACTTATTTTCTTCGCTTTTTTTTTATTTTTGAATTTTTTTTCAATCGCGCACACATCCGCTACGTCGATAAAGTATTATTTTTTCGTCGACACTTTTCGCGCCGAGATGTTTCGATGCACGATTTCATATCCTAAGATACGCACCGTATATTAATCCTATTAGACCAATCTTTAGCCTCGAGTTGTGTTAGTTTGTACAATGAACGTTAAAATTTCGTATCGCGGATACAATTAATGTTTTTTTTTCTTTCAAAAATGTTTCATTTTATCGACGAGGAGTAAAACGTTTAGTTTGTGTTATAGTTCACGATTTCATCGACGGTAAATCTTTTTTTTTTTTCGTCAATCTTTCTCACCTCTATGTTTATAATACATGACACGTGTGGGCATCCAAGAAGCAATCGAAGCGGTTGCTCCGGTGAAGTTTCGACCGCCGGAGATGCGGAGAAAGCCCGCAGGCGGGCTGTTGACGGCCTCCTTGGCCTCTTATATACAACTCTCCTGTATTCGATTTGCGCGCGTGACGACTTCCGGTTGGTGAAACTTGCCGTGCGCGGAGAGGGACGAAGACACGGGCCTCTGCGGGATCGACGAGAGGCCCTTTCCCGACCTCTGCAAACTGTAATACACCTGGAAACCCGAGAAGGTCAATCGAAATCATTGAATTCGCCCGACCTTTCGCGCATGCGCGGCTGAACGAACAGTTCTATTCTTAAGGTACATTGTAAAAAAAAAAAAAAATGTAAATTTAATGTACAATTGCTATGAAAAATTAACATACTTTTTCATTGAAATTAAAGTAAATTATAAAAATTCAAGTACCTTTATAGTAAAATTAAATTAATTATTAAAAATAAAGTATTTCCAACGTTTTTTATGCGCGGAACATCAATTTTTCATCACAATTGTACATGAAATTTAATATACAAGTTTTTGCATAAGAACTTCCAGTACCAGTACATAAAATTTCACACGAATTTTTTTTTACCGGCCAAGTCATCACATAGCATGGACAAAGATGCCAAAAGCAATAACAAACAACGATTTCTCTCGATCGGTGCAAAAAAAAAAAAATCGCTGTAAAGGTACAAGTACAAGGACATTCGGTTTCTTCGGGAAACTCGGTCGAGCCCGGTCGCACCTTGCGACCCTCTCGAGTCGAGATAGCCGAAGCTCGAGAGGTCAAGTCGAGTCACGCGCATCCACACTGGCCGTCTCTCCCGTCCTATCTTCCTCTCGGCTTCTCACTTCGACTCGTTTGCTTTAACTGTCCCCTGTTCTCTCCTCTCTCCGGCTCACACTCGCCCCCTCTATCTCTCGTTATCTATCTCCGGCTTTTTTACTCCCTGCGAATTATCGAGAAAACTTTAGGTAATTAAACTCGCGAGAGTGCAGATAACCCAGGGCTGCGCTAAACCGGAAAAGTTAAAGTGGCTGACTTCCGTGTATTAAATTGCATCTATACGGGGGGGGGGGGGGGGGGAGCTATAGCGTGTTTTTCTTTCCCCCCAGCATCCCTGCCGCGCTTCTTACTTCCTCTTTCTCCCTTTTCCGGCGGCAAGGAAAGACCACGTTTGCGCAGTATCTACGAGAGACCTAACGAAAGTATATTTGTTCTCCACCGTGAGCGTAACGCTTATTCCGAGTTATCGGCGAAAAGATATCGAAGATAGGGCAAAAATATCGAGGGGTGTAACTCGCCGCGGTTCGGGGGATGTTTTCGTTTATGTAGATGGTGAAATATCGAGAGATTGAGAGAGAGAGAAAAAAAACGGATAAAAAAACTTCGGGATTCCGATAAGACCGACGTTCGAGACGAGGTGGGATAAAATCGAGAGAGGGGTCGAGAACCAAAAACGTTTCGATCGATTTATACGAATGGAGGGACAATTTCGTTGGGACATTCGACGAAACGGGGCTCGAATATAGTTTTATCAGAACAAATGGCAATCGATGCCGATAAAGGCAGCCCCTTATCTTTTCATTGACTCCCACTCTAACCTCCCTCTCGCTCTTCCGTTATCGCGAATCTTTCTTTCCTCACCGATGCGAATGTTGCTTTAGCTACGATAAAAAAAATGTATATATATACATATCTCTGTTACGAAGATCGTGAATTATGAAAGTCTGGCTCCGTTTTATCGTACGAATGCGGCCATATTTTTCGTAAAAAATGTACCGATGTGTTTCAACGGAATTAAAAAAGAAAATCGAAAACCCGATACGAGATAAATGGAGATAGAAAAATGTGAGCACGTCAAAAAAACATGCAAAAAAAACATGCGTAAAAAAACTCTAAAAATAATAACATCGAAATGTAATCTTATTTTTAATAGATGCGGACATGGAGAAATACAGAAAAAAAATATCTCGGCTACAAGATTGTGAATTATGAAACCTCGCCTCTGTTTTATGGTACGCGACGACATTTTCAATAAAAAATGTACCGACGTGTTTCAACGGCATTTAAAAAAACATTGTAAACCCAACACAAGACAAATGGACGTGGAAAAATGTTGACGGGTCAAAATAACATGGAATAAAAATAAGATACATTAAAATAATACTACAAATAATATGATCAAAATCTAGTTTTATTTTTTATCCATCCAAACATGGAGAAGTACAGGAAAAAAAAATTAAAAAATTGCGAAAAAAATGGAATAACAAGATGCTCTTCGTGCATTTCGGGCTCAGGTAGATTTCGCGCGGGACGACACACGTGTACTCACGTTTTGGTTGTTTCGTTGATTATAGGCGTCCATCGCCATTTGCTTAAAGTCCGCCATCGTCGGTGGATGAGTGTAGGGATTCTGTTGGACCCCGTGATTATGGGAGTAGTGCATGGTCGGCGAGGGTGAGCAATCGACGAGTCTCGGGTCCGGATGAAGATCGAGGCTGGACTGAACGATGGGTTTCTTCTCGAGCGACGTCGCGTCCTCGCTACTGTGATCCTTCCGTCGTCTCTGCGGTGGGGTCTTGTACACCGGTGTGTACGTTAGGGGTCTTCGCTCTGAAAGAAAAAAAAAAAAAGATTTAACGAAGCCATGCCGACGGATCGTACGACTAATTCGATTATTGCGATTAAACTGGGGGAGCAAGACGCGATGGATGACGCTCAGCGAGAGGCCTCTTATAGGGCTTACTCAACATCTTTGTCTTCCGTTTATTCCTACATCGATGCAGATACAGATATCTTCCGTCGAATCTCAAATGTTCGACTTTTCGCATAATTAATTATTTATTTTCGTATTTCTTTTATCACTAATTTCCCGCATAGTCTTCAGTTCGTAATACTAATAATTCGTTGTTTTCGATTTTTGTTTTCAGCGATTATTTTGATGAATATTTTTTCGGAAGATAAATTTTTTAAAAATTATTTACCATTTAATTAAAAAGAGTTTTTGATCGACAACGTTCTTGGCACAGATAACAAACTTTAAGTAGTTGGGATAACATTTTTTGAAAAAAATGATTATTTACCTCAAGAAAAAAAAAATTAATAAAAAAAGTGATATTCAAAAAAGTCGCTCACCATACTCGTTCGGTATAATGTCAGGATCGATGTCATCGACGGACTGTTTGCTTTGCGGGTGTACAGGAGTCGTTGAACCGGCGTTCGGTGGCTCGCAGACGATCGGAGCGTGTTTGGGACTTCCGCCACGACCGCCTGAGTGTTTCCGATAAAGCGCAGCCAAAATTCCAGCGACCGCGAGAGCGAGAAGGGTCGCCACTGCCGCCAGTCCAAGTAGTAACGGACTCAGCACCGAAGCGTCTGTATTCCCTGACATGAGAAACATAAGAAGAAAGAAAAAACAATGCAATTATCCATAGATAAAAAATAATCAACTATAATAATTCACCCACTCTTATCAGTATCGATAATTTTCAATTGACGAATTTCGTTATCGGCACATCACGGCAGAAAAAATTTGCCGATAAACTTTCTGACGCGTTCAGCAAATAAAAATAACACAACAAAATAACGTTCCACGTTCCAATTTCTGGCACAAGAACGTACAAGCTCTACAACATAATTACCCCAGAGTGTAAGGCAAGGCGCTATATATTCCGCGTAGTGCCAGAAATTCGGCGAGGCCATAAACTAAGTCTCTCGTCTCCTCGTTATCCACGTGGCACATTATCTATCCGGCCCGGGCCCCGGACATATACGCAACCTGAGTAGCTATCTCGCTATCACTATCTCCCCGCAGGGGCCGCGAGGCGGGGGCGGAGGGTGAGGGGTGCGGGGGTTGGTAACTGTGGCGAGGGATGCTGTTCTCTGCTCGTTTTCCTTGGTCAGCTCGCCTGGGCTTTCCCTCCAGCCGATTTCTGCAAGGGTCGTCGTTGCGCCATGGACCGCGTATAGCGGCTACACGTAGAGGGTAGCGCTCGCTGCAGCACCGGCAGCGTCACCAGCCGCCGCGATATCGGCCTCGCACGGTCGTGTACCCGGCTTAATAAGCAGGACAATAATTAACGAAGGTATGTCTATTACGCCGCTATTACAGTACCTCTATATATAAATAGATGTGTGTCCTGTTGCGCGGCCGCAATATGCTTTGGATACTCCTGGCGAGCGCGCATGCGCACAAGCATTATGCCGCTGCTCTCTATTTGCGTTCGCGTTTGCTTCTCCACCAACTATATATACTAATACTATACATATACATATTATATATATATAAAATATATATGTATGTATACATGTGCTATATACATGCACACGTGTTTGATGTGTGTATCGGCCTGCAGCTATGCTACAGTCCGGTACATGTTCGTCCACGTGTACCATGTACCTACAATGAGAATATAATTACGTCAATTAACTCACACGCTCAAAGCTATCCGCGCGCCGGAAGCCCCCGCGAGAATCTCCCTCACTCGAGGAACGGCGCGCGAACAGCCAGTGTGCATTACCCAGCTACGATCGCACCATCATCATCGTTGAAACTGTGCACGGAGGCAGAGGGTATATGGTAAGCCATCCCTCCCTCTTCCTCAACGCACTCACCCTGACGCTATTTCATCCAATTAAGCAAGCCCCGTGTGTACGCACGTTGTGTCCTTCCATCTCGTTTATGCTGCGGTGTCTACGTTTCACTGTCACAGAAATCATCCGTCTGCAATAACCGTCGAGTAGACGAAACAGCGACGATGTCGCTTTTACTTCGGCGGCTGAACTTTGGTGACGACCAAACGTTAAACGTTTAACGTTGACTATAACGTGTCTACATGGGTTTCTGTTGCGGATGTGTTTAAAGTCCTTTACTAGCATAAGGATTTAGTAAAAAAAAAAAACCGGTCGTTTTTCAACATTTTTTTATTTATTTTATTTATTATTTTTCTTATACGCGGGTATAAGAAAGATAAGGTCGAGTTGCTACCACCAAACATTAAACTTTTAGCGTTGAATATAACATGTTTTCGCGGATTTCTGTTGCGGATGTGTTTGAAGTTCTTTAAGGTAGTTCTTGCGAATGGTGTTGATTTTGTATAAGTTTAAGAGAATTGAGAGGGAATTGTAAACACTTCTCGATGGTATAAAAATCTGAAAAAAATCAAGCCTATTGAAGATGCCGAAAAGATTTATTTTGCATAATAATAATTTCAAAATGTTATTAACAGAGAGACAGAGTCAAAAATTTGGAATCCATTTTTTTTCCGAAACGATTATATAAAATGAAAAACGACTTGCGGGACGCACTGCGTTAATCAAATGCGCAGTCAGCACCACATTTCATTTTTCATTTCATAAAATCGCTTCAGAGAAAAATCGATTCAAAATATTTTGAGTTTATGTTGATCATTAGCCCTACCTTGAAAACTGGTATGACATTCACCCTCTCCGATTTTTCGTTCGACCGTGCGTGCGAGCATCGGTGATAAAATTGGATTACAGTTTTCATTACCGACCGCGCTATTTCACGTGCTCCTAAATGACGTCACGTTGAGTGGCGTATTGATAATCATATCGGGTTAATGAGGCGTTTGATTGCGTGAGCACGTTCTGCCGTGGGCCAAATGTTCTCGAGTGGACTGCTGGTGCACGCTCTGTTATCGATCATTTCCTTTTTTAATGGTTTTCCATTTTTTTTGCTTCTTCTTTAGCTTCGCCCCGGGGAGCTTGGAACGAATTTTAATCTTAGCTGGGTTCGGCTCGAATGTACGGCAATTTTTGTAATAGATCGCACGGGCTTGTAACACACACTCGAGACTAATGGAATGGTGGGTACGGTGTGGCTCGTACATCAGAAGCACGTTGCCGTTTGTGCACGAGACGTATGATGAGAAACGCCCGACGGAGTTAGGGCTTTGCGCATTAGCTTTGATCGAAATGGATCGACGTCGGCCGATATCCACTGTACAGCCACCGTGTACGGCTGTAACGCACAATCAACGTGCGACATTGACTCAATGGATAATTAAACCGAAACTCCAATATCGTGTTGCGATGAGGTATTAAAAAAAAAAACAAGTTTTTAAGTTTGAGCATGATACGGATGTCCGATGGACCAACATGTGTAAAAAAGTTATTTTAATAGGCACTTCTTACGTGTAAGGAGTGAGTGTCTACAAATGAGGTTAGCCGGGAAAATAAGAAATGGATATATTTGATGGAAGGAATGACGAGAACTAAAGTGGATGGGAAGAACGAAGGAAACGATGAATTGACGGGTTACGGCACTTCGTCGAATAACTCCAAGAGACGGATCGACGTCGGCCGATATCCGCTATACACCATGTACGGCTTTAACGTAGAGTCAACGTGTGACGTTCACTAGACGGATTAGGGCTGTACAGATAGGCCAGCTAAACTATTTTAGCCGGCTAATCCGTTTTAGCCGACCAAGCTGTATGAGCCGCCTAAGCTAATACAGTCTTGGAAATTTGTGACGAATTTTTATTTTTTAGTTTTTTTCTAATGTTGCCTGCAACGTATTCCGAAGTATTTTCGCCCGCTGAACATGAATCCGCCAGCCTTTTCGCCTAAAGTAGCATGCGACGTTAAGGGGCTCGATTTTATGCACAAAATTATGCACGATTTTATGCATTTGGCCGGCCAAACTATAAAATCCATCAGCCGGATAAAATATTTTAGCCGGCAAAATGAGGTTCGTCGGAAAAAAAATGAAGTTAGATGGGAAAAATGAAGTTGGCTTGGGGGGGGGGGGGGTGAAATTTGTCGGAAACAAATGAAGTTGTCCGGAAAATTGAAGTTGGTCGAAAAAATAAAGAAATACGTAATGTTCGATGGAAGGAATGACGAGAGTTAAAATGGATGGGAAGATATAAAATGAACGAAAGATCAGAATTCTCGGCTTATAGCACTTCGTCGTAAAACCCCAAGAGATGGATCGACATCGGGTGACATCCACTGTGAGCCATGAACGGATGTAACGCACAGTCAACGTGTGACGTTTACTCGACGGATGATTAAACCGAAGTTCCAATGTCGTGATACGACGATGTATTAACAAAAAAAAATGAGGTTGGTCGAAAAAAGAATGAGGAAATACATGTATTCGATGGAAGGAATGACGAGCGCCAAAGTGGATGGGAAGATACAATATGAACGAGAGGTCAGAATTGTCGGCTTATGGCACTTCATCATCCCTTGTATTCGATACAAAAAGATATAACGATAAACGAGCTAGTTCAACGAAGCCCGACGCGAGCGCGGGTGGGAGGCGGGGGAGAAGAAAAGCCGAAGCTCTCGGGGAAGATAGGAAATTGGAACGACCGAGACAGCAAGCGATCGAGGGAGTTTGCCGCGAAAGCACATCGCCAGACCGGGGGGGAGGGGAGGTCGAACCTTCCCCGCTCGTTCAATAGCCTCGGATATATACCGAGGTGGTCGGACGTGCGGGAGAAAAATTTTCTTCTCGATTCTCATCAAGAACGGATGACCGGCGAAGAGACGTGAGAATAGCCTCGGAGTATATATTAACCCTTTGCGGGTCTCCGGGAACGTAGGGTTTCCCGATTTCGTTACTTCTTCGAAAAAATATTTGCGCTCGGTTGAAATACCTAAAAGGTTTCATCGTACGAAGAAACTCTGTACATTCCTGGAAATACATTTTTCTTTTCTCTCTTCTAAAAAGACCGTTTGCTATATACAATTAACCGTGCGAAACGCATTGTGAAAATAGTCTCGGGCCTTGTAAAGGATTAAAAAAAATATATCATGAATCAAAAAGCAAACTGAACAATGCGAAGATATCCAAGAAAAATGTTATATTACTATCTCGGTCGGTAACGAAAACTTTAAACATTTTTTTTTTCAAGGTTCCTAAACTGATCTGCATTAAACAAATGATCAGCCTCTCGTCCACCACAAAATGAAGCTCCTAATAATTCGCGTTTGGCAAAAAATTTCGGAAAACCTCGAAAAAAAAACAAAAAATACAGTTTTCTTTACCGACCGAGTCAATTCCGTTTCGCCTGCACGAGTAATCGTTGTGGAATAAACCGCGTGTACATCTTGCCCTAGCCCAAAAACTTTTGTATACGATTTCAATCTGAATAAACAAGTGAATATAAAAGTTTGCGAGAGACAGAGAGCAGTTGTCTAAAACTTTCCTTGATCTGGTAAGGAATCGCCTCTCTCACTCGCCGGCCCGGATAGTGCGAGCGCCGTTCCGATTCACTGCGGCACCGACGCGCGGATCACGCTAGGGCTCGCGCAACCAATTCACCCTAAATCGAGGCCAATCCCACGGAAAAACCGAAACCAATTTCGAAAGAATTGCATTCTAAAACCATCCGCGAAGATGCTCCGCGGCTGGTGCAGGGCGACCCGTGGGGATGCTGCAAGCCCGGTGGCGAGGCGCTACGGGCAAAAACGGGAAGGGGGATGGATTGAAGTAGTCGCGTAGTCGATACAGAAACGGTCGTCGCTCTTTCCACCATCTCTTCTGTATGTACGTTCCTCCGCGATAGTGGGCCGCGTTGGCATTCATAGGGTGAATTTTTCTTCTCTCAAAGGAACATCGCGCCGGTCTCTGCCTCCTGGCTCTTACTCCTGTCTGTCCCTCCTTGTTCGTCTTTGCTCGTATCCTCTTTTATCTATTTCGCGAACATACTTTGGAGAACGACCCTCGTTGCCGTCGAAAATAGAAAACCGTTGCGAGGTAAAACGATCTTACACGGTGGAACTGGATTTACTCCGGACCACTCTTATTTATTTATTTTTTTTTCATCTCGGCTTTCACTTTATTTTCTCCGTAACCGGCGCTTCCACGTTGCACCCGATATCATTACAGAAACTCAAAAAATATTTAAAAAATCAATTTTATTTTTATTTCTTAATTCGAATTTTCTCTTTGACAATACACATTTTTCGCCCCCTTAAGTAAAGGCGTCATCTAATTTTGTTTAAAGAATCGAGTTTAATTTTTTTTTTTGTAAATTCGAATCTGTCCAATCAGCCCCTTAATCTTTATACCCTTTAACAAAAAAACATGTTTCGCCACCCTTAAATAAAGGAGTTAGTTAATTTTGTTTAAAAAATTATAGATAAAAGAAAATGTATTCGAATCCGTCCAAGTCTGCCTCCTTACTCCTTATATTCTTGAACAATAAACATTTTTCGCAATCAGAGTCTCGGCGCTTTGGGTCCTTTACTCCCACCGTCATTGAGCTCAGAAGAATGCATTTTCTTCGCAACGCTCTCGTCCCCATTGTCGGATTTCTAGTCGCAAAAGCTGAGCGTACCTCCCTCAGCAGCGGCACCGCAGCCGAGTCTCCCTTATGCTCGCCCTTTTGCGTCCTCTTCATTATGCTTTATATTTCGTTCGGAGCATTATGTTCCTTTGGACCTGCGGTGCCCGTTCACATCGTGCTACCGACGACACACCACATTTACCGCAGCTCTTTCACTCTCATATCCCTCGTCGTAGTCGTCGTCGTCGTCGTCCTCGACGTGGCTGCGCAAGCGGGTCGCCTCGGACAATGACGCGAACGTCATTGCCATAGGCGGGAATAATGGTCTTAAGAATAAACACAGCAGAAGCTGCAGACGTCGCGATGACGAGAACCCCTTCATTTTCTTAATGGATACACGATCCGTCGGGCCAATGAGAAATTGTCCGAGAACCGTGAGCGACGACCTTTCCCGCGGCAGCGATCGACCGGAGGGGGGGGGGGGGAGAGCGGTTGCGGTACGGGAAGTGAGATTTTCCTCTCCAGACAGTAAAAAGATAATTTCGGAAAATCGATGGCCAATTGGCAGCATATATGTAATTTAAGTATGTTATGTATCGAAAACTGTTCAATGTGCACTGTCAATAAATTCACTACTACTACTACTATCCAGTTGCGGTTTGGTCGCCAATGTAGGCGACCAAAGGTTGAAGTCCGGCATCGCGGCCTCGGATGGCGAAAAGAAAGGAACGAGAGATACTAAAAAAAATCACAGCACAGAATTGCCGGATGGAAAAGCGTCGGAGGAGCCCAAGTTCGAGAGGGAGAGGCGTGATGGATGGCGCGGAGAGCGAATCGACGATTGCGGAGAACGGCTCTCATTGACATAAATATGAATGCCGGGGTGAAGAGAAATGATGACGATAATAACAATTTCGTCTCGTCGGCCCATTCGTTATGCCGAAGAGAATTTCGGCCGAAACGATTTATCCCCGAGGGTGCGTGGCGGTGTCGGAAGGAATATAGAGACGCGTCTCGCCTAATCCGAAAACCCACCGGCGCTGCCACGAGGTTTTGGGAAATCTTGGGAAAGCCATTCGATATTCAAAAAAATAAAATAAATCCTGAAGTTCCATATGCTGAGCAGAAGTGGATATGGAACATTCCCCACCATTTCGACCACGGTCTAATCCTTCACATCTTGGATCGGGCTCGCGATTTTTTATACGACTGAACTAACTCTCAGAAGCACCAAGATTTTAAAAAATCTTAAATAATTATTTATGGTTAAAGAAATTAACTTATTGATCACCTCAATTAAAAAATCTGAACACTTTGTGACAAATCTTGTGCCATATATAAAAAAAATTATTAGTTTTGAGCCGAAGTGGGCTGGCGTCACCTTCTATTTTTTCGAAAAAAAAAACAGTGCACATAATTCGAATAAAATCAGTCGGCTACGGGTTATCGTTTGACCATTTTTATACGCGACACTGCTTTTATATGCGCTTCTATGTATCGGCTCAGGTCCTTAGGGGATTTATCCCAAGATCTTTAATAAAACTAAACCAAACTAAAAAATATTTTTTGTAATCCAGTTCCTCAGGAAAACCAAACAAAACTCTGAATCCAATTTCTCGTTTCCCGACACGGGCATAAACTCCCACTCGACAAAAACTTCCACACCGCGCGGTCCTCTCTCCCGCGTCTTCCGGTCGCATTCGCAGAATGGCGTATCCACCTTGCACGAACCCACCGCATAGAAACGTCCCGGAGAGGCCGAGGGAAGGTAGCCGATGAACTTGGCCAGCGGGAAGTTGGAAGTCGACTCTAGGATCGTTGCGCCGCGACCGGGTAGGAAATCGCCCCGGTGAACTGAATTAACCCTCCTCCCAGGTATTGACCCGCAACCATATGTTACCAATGACTTTCCATTACGCAGTCCCGTAGTACCCTCCGAGTCCATTATAGTCGGAGCTTTGCGCGCGTTCGACCACGTACGCTCGCACCGGTGATTGCGGAATATGCCTACTGCCTCCTGCGGGAAAGCCGCGCCGATTGCGGAGAGCTCGCGAGGGTGTTAAAGGAATGCTGCGAGACCCGGAGCATGCATTCACCGAAGGGAAAACCCAACCGAGCGAACATACGGCGGGGATTTCTCTTCGAACGTCAGCAATGCGTGCAACCGGCTTTGCACCACTCGCGTTAATATAACGTACACACATAACAAATATTTACACATATTTATAATAGGGTGTTTCTCAAAAAGGACATATTTTTATAATTTCCTCCCATTTTCATAATTTTCTCCCGTTTAATGCATAGAATTCGATCTCAAATTGAACCTCACGAAACGCAATCCCCAGCAAAAAATTCCAAGAGGTGTGGCTGTCGACGTTTGTACCCAAAAAAATCGACAACTTCTTTCTATTTGGGTATAAACGACGAATTCGGCATCTCTTAAGATTTTTTGTTTAGGCCTACCATTCGGGAAGTTCAATTTCAGATTAAAATCTATTCTTTTGGAGGTTGGAAAGAATTTTTTTCAACAAATTCACCCTACTGAACATTTTTAGAGTTTTCTATCCACGAATGTAAAAATCGAAGTCTTTTGTGTCTAATACAAAAAACTACAAACGGTTAAGCTGCCACCCCGTAGAACTATATATTTTGATCGATAAAAAAATCCAGCGGAAGGCGATCACTGACAATTAAGTTTGAGGGGTGCCGCATTTTTGGGGTAAAACGTCGAATGCGGCACCTCTTAGGACTTTTTGCTAGGTACCAACTCTCGCGAGGTTCAATTTGAGATCGAAATCTGTACTTTAAAAAGGTGCTACGAAAATTAAAAATAAAAATGCATTTTTTTTTAAACACCTCAATGTATACGACGGCGAAGATCCCAAACTGTTCTCACTAATTGAATCGCGCTCTTACGTTACAAGGAGGTAAAACTAAAACATCAATAGAAATCGAGGAACGCTGTGCCGATGCTTTCCTGCCCCTCTTCCGGTTCTCTTCCTTCGCAACCCCCCCCCCCTCCATTCGGTCTTCCTCCTCTCCCCCCTCCACTCTCCTCTCTTCTATCAAACTTTACTCGATTAATTGAGTATACATTTGCGTTCGTGAGGATAGTACCTCGCTCCGACTTTCATCGCTCCGAACCCAAGTTCGCAATGGCTCACGACTTTCGATTTGCCAAAGTGCTCAGGAGGGGAGAGAGGGGGGTGGGGGAGGGATTATATGGCTACGCTGGTGAATATACGAAGGAGAAGAAAACGTGAACTCTGATTGATATTAGATATATATAGAATCTCGGTACTTCGCTCGTGTACAAATTTGCTCTGCATCCGCGCATGTCTGCAAGATTGACGTGTCAGTCATTAAAGCATCGACCTGTGCAGACAGCCGACACGACGAGGTTTCCCGGCGCTAGCTGCACCGAGGAAATTTATCAGTAGAGCCGGTTACTCGGTATAAATAACGTCGCTCAATTTTCTCGAACGGAAGGGCAGAGTCTGTCGAGTAAGTAAAGAGAAAAATATATGGAAGTTTTTAAAAATGAAAATGGGGATGGAAAAATGTATCGATTTCATGTCGGTAGCTCTATTGGATCGTACATTTTTCAATTTATTTTCAGTTTTGATTTTTGCTCCGAAGATGGAGAGGCGTAAAAGTATGCAGTCCAGTGGCGGGTTTGATGCCGAAACGGTGAAGTTTCGTCCGGGAAGATCGATGTTTTTCTTAAACTTCCTCGACCAATAACCGATAACAAGACAATTCGATATTTTTCCTTGGTCAACTCGATCGATCGATCATTATGTAAATTTATAAAAAAATTGTCCATGTAACGCTGAAAAAGGCATCGAACATTGCCAACGACTATGCCGCACCGGCAGCGGGATCCAAACAAGTAATCGCGAACGGTCGCTCTCTCGTTGATCGAGAGTAATCTGTTTTGTTAATTGCAAGCTCCGCAGAGTCCGATAGCTGCGGTTGCGTCGCGCTGCGTTCAGCATTACTGCGTCCCGGGACAGCCTCATCCGCAACCCCTATCCTGGATGGCTCTGGTGTGTTCCCACTGCTATCGTACGATTCGCATCCGCCTCTGTAGCTGCCTCGTCGGGCATCCCTTCGCCACTCTATGCCGCGGCGGAGCTTCGCACCGTAGTGGGAGCGGAGCGGCCGGAGGGAGCGAGGCTGGCGGTTAACCGACTAATTGCAATACTGACGCGTCCGTTCCGACTATTTGTGCAATTGCGATTATACCCAGTTTTGAGAGGGAGAGAGAGAGAGTAACCGTGCCTAGCCGAGGTTCTCCGCAGAATCGCCTACTGTCGGAAGCCGACAGTCACTGGCGTCACGGTAGCACAATCTCCACGATTGCATCGCGCAACCCTGATGCACCGCTAATGGACCGACAATACCGATTTTCAGCACTTTCCTTTAACGCGGCACGAATTCCCGGTGACACATTATTCGTTCGCTCGCGTCACGAAAATTTTGGCGCTTAATGGACGCGCGGCAGTTTATTTTATATGTTTTGTGGAACTTTATGGAATTCGAGACTAATCGTTAAATCGGCAACTTCCAATGGTATATAGTGTTAAAAACAGTGTATATTCAATATATCGGACTGGAAGTTTTTATGCATAAAGTGGTACGTTCAATTTAATTTACAATTGTGATGAAAAATGAATGGACTTTTATAGTGAAATTGAAGTAAGATATTGGAGTTAAAGGATTTTTTATAGTGAAATTAGAGTAAATAATGAAAACATTGAATTGAACAAAAAAGTTTTGCCAAAATGTTTTTAATACACTTTATGTTAATTTTTCATCCCAATTGCAGGTAAAATTTAAATACCAGTTTATACGTAAGAACTTCCAGTCTGGTACATTGAATTTACAATTTTCTTTAACAGTGTAAATAAATCAATTGCATATGGACCGGTTTAAATCCACCATTTTTACCCTCGGAAATAAATGAATGCGGGTCTTTTGTAGTTCTAGTGATAAAATCAACTTTTTGTCAGACCGATAAATATACCCAACCGCAGTTATCCCGAAAAAAAAGACGCGCATCGAGCAGCAAATGCGTAATTCATTTCGACAATTCATGCGGAAAATAATGATATTTTGCCACGATTTCTCATAATCCTTGCATCTACTATTCCGACGTTACAAAAAAAAGTGAGCAACGTGAACAACGCGGTACAATGGTGGCGAGCTTCGACCCAGCGTCAAATACAAAATCAATAGCATAAATTACGGGCAATGTTTTTTTTTACATTTTGGGAAAAGAATGGATGTGTTTTATTATCCAGGTGGGGAGGGGAAGTTTCGAAGGCAAAGGGATTAAAAACGATTCGACCGTCATTACCAGCCTCGAGTAAATAAAGCGAAATGAATTTATCGATACGAAGGTCCGGTATCGGTGGGGAACATTGTCGAAGCCCTGTGCGGTGCCGGGAGTGAGAATTGGCTTTTTCCAGAGCGAAAGTTTTTGACAACGAGACCCTAGGCGCTATTTATCGTCGAAATATTATTGACGTTTGTACAAGTACCAACGTTTCGGCGGGGGTTCGTTCACGAGCGAGCACAAATCAACGAACGTCGATTTTTCATCCGGCACCTCGACACGACAGGCCGCGACGATCGTTAAATATCGACATGGTGCCGGGCACATGCGTTTTTCTTTTTTCTTCTTTTTTTTCTATTTTTATTTTTTGTTCTCCATGTGCGAACGCGAGAAATATTGCGTCATGAACCGCAGATCTATATCGGTATAATGGGCGTGACAATTCAGTCACAAAATGACAGGTAAAATAATTCGTTGCTCGATTTTGGGTTCCTCATAGAGGAAACTATAATTAAAATGCACAGTGAAACATAATTTCGTAAAATCTGAATACGAAGTTTCGTGAAAATAATTTTGTTAAATCAGTGACAAACTCGTTTGTTAAGATTTGAATATACAAATCTGTTCTTTTATTTCCCATGTCATTAACAATTTTAGGTTGCACTTTTATTTGTAAAACGAGAACCGGATGGTGCGATCGAAAAGTAAAAAAATAAAAAATTGTGGGCGTTTGTGGACAATAAGTTGTAAAAAGTACCTAAAAAAAATCCCATAAAATCTGACCGCTTGGATAGATTTCGACAAAATTCAACACTAAAGCTAACTGACCAACATATTATATTTGTCCGCAGTTTTGGGACAAACCAAAAATATAGCCCAGAAAGCAATGCCGAAACTGTTTCAAAGAAAAATTTATCCTCGACGACGTTTCTCCGCCAACTTCCTCGCCGGCCGTCCTCACCGCTCGCTAATTTCGCAAACGCAGCGTCTCTTGACCCAATTAAATATCAAGAACTCGCCAACTCGCCCGACGAACGGCTGCTGATGAATCTTAATTTACTCCCTATTGAAATAATAATTTCTTCGAGCAACATCATTAGAACTTCCGAGTACCCAAGCAACTGTCTTAACGCAATTTCCTCTTTTTTTTTACTCACCGGTCGTGTACATCGCTACACCCTTGAGGGTGACCGGTTCGAGAACCGCGGGTTCGCTACGTCCCTTGGCGTTAATGGCGTAGAGGAAGAGCCGATAACTCCTTCCGGTCGTCAGGCGGTCGACCTCGAAGGTGGGACCGTTCGTTCCTGCGGCCACCGTCATGTTGAATAAGATCTTCGTGTCGTCGTCCTCGGCCACAACATCCAAGTGGTAGCTGTGTATCGGCAAACCACCGTCGTAACCCTCGATGCAGTGGACGGTCAAGCCCGAACCGGACTTCGCCTCGTTCACCGGACCGGACATCTCCGTTGCCGTGCAATTGTGCAGAGCGTACGGTCTACCAGCGGCTATCACCTAAAAAATTCATGGTAGAAAAAACGTTTTTAATTCCATTTTCATTATTTTTGTTTCTTCGTTGGTAATGCGATAGCGATATGGGCGGTCAAGTTTCCTACACTGAAAGAAAATAACGAAAATAACGAAAATACGATAAAAATTATACCTCTTTATCGAACTTAAAAAAAAAGTAATTATCCAACAAGCTTTTAAAAAACAGTTTTCAAGCATAAAAAAATAGTTTTCAAACATTTTGAAACTCGCGCCGGAAGTGAAACAGATATCGTTTTCGGGCGATTACCGATAATGCCGTTGCAAAAAAAAAAATCTTTTATCACGAAACTTCGTCCGATGTTACACTTCTCGTTACTTCCTTTTTCAATAATTAAAAAAAAGTCGAGTCTCGAAAAGGTTGGAATGTACAGCTCAGAAGTCGAGTGTAAGCGGATAAACCGAACAAGAGCTACAAGAGAGTCGATGAGGATAAAAAAAAACTTAAAAAAAAGAAATGAAACGAAGGAATAAAAAAAAAACGAAAAGAGAAAATTGTTAGCGAAAAAGGGTATAAGGGTGGGGGAATAATACTTGCCTGAAAGAGGCACGGGATTCGTTGCCTGCCGACCTGGTTGCTCGCCCAGCACGCCACCGTTCCGTAATCCATTTCCGTAGCCGGTGTGTAGTTCAGCCTCGAGCCGTGAAACTGCTGGTACTCTTTCAAACTCTCAGCGACTGTGGGACTTCCGGCCGCCGGTACGTGGGAGTATCGAGACTGCGGCACGTCGACCAATTCACCCGAATTGTTGAAAGTCCAGTGAAAGGTCAACGGTTGTGGATGACTCTCCACCGCGCACATGAGCGACACGGTTTCCTGCTTTAACGCACCCACCACCACCTCGCTTTTGCCTTCTTTGCACACTGGGGTGTCTGCAACAGAGAACGAACGATGAAGTTTGAGCAAAAAAGAAGAAAAATCTTTTTCACGAGCCTCTTTCCATTGGCTAAAAGTTAAGATGGACGAATAGTATTCACTTCGCATAAGTTTCAGAGAAATGAGAGAGAATTGCAAACACTTCTGGATGGTATAAAAATTCAAAAAAAAAAATCAAGCATATTATAACAACATTTTGGTTATTAGGAGGTTGAGGCATTGAGATGGAGGAATGAGAAAAAAAGAGCATAAAACAAAAAACAAAAAATTGAGCCACGTGAGAATCACACGCCAAGTCTCTACGCATGGCTTCGTCTTCTGGATTCACTCGTGGCTGCGCAGCGGAAAATTAAGTCAACTCCGTCGGAATGTTTTGGAGGAACGTGAAAGGAGAAGTCGTCGAATGATTCCCCGAGTGCTCGGTGACAGTTTACGAGCTCTCGAGGGTCCTCCGACGAGGGCGTTGAGAGGAGCCTCATCCAGCGTGCGGAGGCCGCGTACATGCGAGCCGCAAACGCGCGGTCCGACACGTGTTCTAGCGTACTCGACGCGCAACTCTCCGGCCGAGTATCCGAGTAATGGAATCTCAATTTTTTTTTTTTTTTTTTTCGGCGGCCGAAGATCTTGACGGGACTGAATGTGCCGCGGGGACTAATCTGATCCGACTGTCGAGTGGAGACGAGTGTCGAAATTTGAGACTCCCTGAGTGCCGCCCGGTTTATGTCGGATATATTTTTAAAAATAAAAAATAAAAAATGTGTTCTGACGCACGACCGAGTAGAATACGTCTTCGGTATTCATTGATTAATCAAGTCACGTAAACTAGGAGTTACAAATCGTAATGATTAAATTACCTCGTGTCGCTTACTCAACGGATCGTCATTTGAATTTTCCCTCGGTCGAGATTCTCGAGACTCCAGCATTGGGATTCGAATCACCGTGATTGAGGAAGAGACCTTACCGGATGGAGAAAGCGGGATTTTAAAGGGTTTGTGCGTCAACCCTTATATAGGTTACATCAAGGGCTTATGTTGGATGTAGGGGAGAGCGGAGCAAACTGGGACAGTGGCGCAAAACGGGGCGGAAAATTCGGATGTATCGATGGTGCAAAAAATGGGGTATCCAAAAATTATTGAAAAATTGAGTTTTGTCCCACTGTCCCATTTTACCCCGTCCTCCCCTGTTAAAAAATAGAAAAAAAAGAATACATCTTCGGTCTCCCTTGATTAATCAAGACGCACAAACTAGGAATTACGAATCGTAATGATTAAATTACCTCGAGTCTCTTACTCGACGGGTCGTCATTTAAATTTTCCCTCAGTGGAGGTTCTCGTGTCTGCAGAATTGAGATTCGAATCACCGAGATTGAAGGAGAGACCTTACCGGATGGAGAAAGCGGAGGACTCCGAAGGGTTTGCGCGTCAACCCCTTCGGGACTAATTTAAACTCGCTCTTTTAGCAGCTACGATTTCTCGGCTCTCGGCTCCCGGGCTTCTTTATATACAATTTTCGAGGAAAGGCATATCACCGGCATTACCCGGTGTAACGGCTCTCCAAGGAGCGTCTGCTCGTGTTCCCGCGAGAGACCGGAAAGAGACCGAGGGAGAATAATCTCAACCCTTTCGCGAAACGACTGGTCGACCTCTCGGCCACATTCAATCTCGGCTAATCCAATCTAATCTCACGGGAGACCAGGTTAAACTGCCCTAATTTGAATAGTGTTTTTTACGTTTTGGAGCTCTTCCGTTTGCCAAGTGGACAGCAGGAATTTTAAAGGCTGGACATCGGGGTCAGTTTCTAATGGGAACGTGCGAGAGAAAAACGGGGCAAAATGGACCACCTTACAAATTCCTCTTTCAGGCCTCAGCCCGTTTTGCTTCGGTGGTCCGTTTTGCCCTGCTCTCCCCCAAGCGGTCGTAACACAGTGAGAATGGAATGAAGAATTCGGAGAAAGGAACAAACGAACGGAACACTCTGATGGACAGCTTTGTACGAACGAGACCAGCGTTTTCGGCAGGTTCACCAGTCCCGCTAGGATTTCGGTCAGTCGCTCTCCCGCTTCCTCTCTCTCCGCCGGGCGATCAGGATTTTTCCTGTAGCCACGGTAGACAGGAACGCGGAAAAGCGCGAGCAACGATATTCCATCAAATAGGATATTCCCTCGACATCGAGAGAAACGATCGCTCGCGATAGTCCCCGGCGTAGCGTTCCACCCGGCGTGACTCGCGGGATTCTCATATCCCGAGTCAATGCCAGCCTCGAACAAACCCCTTCCAAAAACCACCCCTCTCACCCCCAAGCCCTCCCTCCCCCCTGCCCGCGAATAACCCGGCATCCCCCGCTCGCTAATGATTTACGAGTGAAATTGTAGAATCGGCAGGGACGGTCGCAACGAGGGAAAACCTGCATCGATGTATACCAAATGCGTTCGCATTCGATTACCCCGGTTTCGATTGCCTTATACGCCACGTTGCCGTGACATAACTTTGCATTCGGTACAAGGAAAATGCGAAAATTTAACATAGCTCAATTTGTACACTCTATTTCACTCAAGAGACTTCTATTTTTATGTTTTGTTAGTTATCATTATTTTTTTTAATAGCGAATTTTGGGTAGTTTTTTTAATGAATTATAGTACGATTATAGTACAGTGGATAGACTGTAAGGAAAAAAAAATTTAATTTAATGTACGGTTGTGATGAAAAATTAATATACTTTTTCATTGAAATCAAAGTAAATTATAAAAGATAAAGTAGTTTCAATGTTTTTAATACACTGAACATTAATTTTTCATCACAATTATTCATGAAACTTGGGTTACCAGTTTTTTTATTAAAACTTCTGGTCTGGTACATTTACTTTTATAAGATTTTTTTTTACAATGTATAGTTATCCGAGTGCTGCGATAAAATATGCAGACTTTATTTCAGGAGAATGTTATTAATGTTTATTTCTATGGATAAAGAAGTTCGAAATTAGGAAAATTGCCACCGAATTAAGAATCATATCGGTGTCGGGCAAGATAACTTGTTGTATTAAATTTTCACGCTGATAAAAGATTCCACAAAAAATCTCCTCCTTGTTGTGGCAGAACTTTGCATTCGGTGCAAGAAAAATGTGAAAATTTGACATCTATTTCAATATTTTATTTAGTTTATTTTTTATCGCAAATATAGGGAATCTGTTTAAATGAATTAATACGACAGTGGATATGGTTATCCGAGTGCTGCGAGAAAATATGCAGACTTTATTTCAGGATAATTTTATTGCTATTTATTTCTATGGGTGGAGAAGCTCGAAATGATAAAATTCGCTTCTGAATAAAGAATAATCAATGTTGAGCAAAGTAATTTACTTTATTAATTTTTCTCGTTAATAAAATATTCAATATAAAATTCCCGGCAACTAATTGCTCGTAACGGCGTTCCGATTGTGTAAAAATAAAATGTGCAGCTCCGAATATAAAACATGGTAGCAGTTCAATTTTTCAAGACATTTTCTAAATATATTCTCCACGAGAAAAAAAAATGAGCATTTCCTAAAAAATTGAAATATATTTTACATAAACAAATCTAAATCCAATAGGTATTTCAGTCGGCGAATACTTTCAGACTCGACGATGGTGAATTTACAAAAATTTATCCAGGATTTCTGAGATAGAAAAACGTTAAATCTTGTGCATTCCAAACGAGATCGACGCCGATTGGTGCTCGAAACATCGAGTAATCCAGTCGTCGTCGCGGTAATCCCAGTCCTCGTCGCTGAGCATAGAGAGCTCGGGAGCTCAACGAGGACAAAATATCGTGACAGATCCTCGTGTCGGATCCCCCGGCATTCCGCAGTGACATCGTCCTCGCACGCCTATCGTCGCGCCCCCGAGGACGGTGGCTTAGCACATTGCTTCTGACGCTCGCGCGTCTTCTCTCCACCTCGTCCGCTTCCTATCTCACTCTCTCGTTGCGTTACCCCCCTCACCCACACATGAATATTCAGCCTTGGGGACGCTTTACATACATTGAATATGCATCGCGAGTCCTTCCTTCCCTCTTAGGTCATTTACAAGATGCAGATAGCGCGTCGCGCCCTGTGCCTATGTGCCCTGTGCCGCGCGCGTTTTGTGCACATATATATAATATATATAATATATATATATATATATATATAAATTCTAACCGCTATGTCTCTGCCATCGTCGTCACCGAAAACGCGTCTTCGACCGTGCGCGACCATTCAAACAGAATAAACCGCGTACGACGCCGATTTTTCGTTAAAATCAATACACTGAAAGAAGGATATAATAATGACTAATAATAATAGGTAACTTAGCTGTGGGAAATTGAGGTGATCAATAATCACCTCAATTTAGAAATCTGAACGAATTCTAAAAAATCTTGTGTCACGTGTAAATTTTTTTGAAGATTATAGCCGGACCGGCGTCACCTATTTAAAAAAAATCTTTCCGAAAAAAACAGCGAAAAAAATTAGAAGAAAAAACCTGTCGCTTATGAGTTTATGGTCGATAGGATAATTTTTATGTGCAACAATGCACTTCTGGGAATTGATTCAGATTTTTACCCAGTTTTTTAAATGTTTTTAAAGTTTTGAAGTTTATTTTTTTTATCACAGATAATTGTAAACAATTTCAGAAAATCTAATAAAAAATGTGAGTGCTTTCTAGAGTTAGTTCAGTCATAGAAAAAAACCGCGTACCCAATCCAAGATCTGAAGGGTCGAAGACCCAGGTCGAAATGGTAAGGAACGCCCCATATCTATATATGTGTCCATGTACATAATTACATATATATATAAATCCTAGCCGCCATGTTTCCCTCATCGCTGTCACCGCAAACGCATATACGACCACGCGCGACCATTGTAATTGAATTAACCGTGTTCGATGCCGAGTTTTCGTTAAAATCGGTATATCATCACCGGACAACCTTACCGTTCTCCCTTTCCTCTCGTGCGACTCTACAACCCTTGACCCTCTCGTGGGTAAATTTGCGCGCGTCCACTCACGAGGTTTGCCCGCTCACTCTCGTTTAACATCGATTAAGTAATTATACGGCGAAAACTCGGCCATACCCTCAGCGCCTGAAACTCGGCAAATTAGATAATTTACCCCGCGCGACGAAGCACCGATGTTATCAACGACCTTGGGATAACACGATCCTCGTTCTCCGCTAACCACAGTGGCGAAAAAAAATTTCCTGACTTTCCCACATTTTGTTTTTTAATTTCTTGACATCTTTCCAGGCTTTCGGCAGAAATGCAATGAGAAAAAAAAGAAAAAAAAACATGTTAGGAAAAAGCGGGACATCTCGATCGACGGAGCTCGTACCCGTTTGACTTTTATAGTCGGACCTTTTTTTATAGATTTTTTTTATCGGCCACTTTAAACCGCCGGCGAGATAAGGAGGAAACTTACACATGATCCGAAGTGGCACCGAGTTACTGGCGGTTTTTCCCTCGCTATTAGCCGCCAGACAAGTGTACTCTCCTGCGGAGCTTCTCGTTACACGCTGAAGTACCAGCGAACGATCGCTGAGAACTATACCAGCAGTCGCGTTGTTCTTCAGCTCTTTGCCCTGAAAAAAAAAAACCAGAAACAAACGGATATACGTCTTTTCTTAACTCTTGTAATTCGCTGGAGGTTATTTTCTCTTTTCTGCCGAAATCGCACACAAAAACATAGATTTTTTTGTAAACAAAATATAAGCGGAAAGCGTAGTTTTCGATCGAAAAAAAATGCGACTCACGTCTTTGAACCAGGCGAGCTTATGCGTTTTGGGATTGGCCCGCACAATGCACTCGAAGTAAACGTCGTCGCCCTCCTTGATGTCGTCCGGATTGAGGTTGATTCCCATCTGTAGTATAACTTCCGGCTGATAGTGCACGTCCAGCCGCCATTTGTCCTCGAGTTCGCTGTCGGGAATCGACGGATTCTCCGCACGACAGGTCAGGTACTGGCCGTCGTCGTCGATGCTCGGCACGAATTCGAGGATGCTGATGCTCTGATTGTTCTGCAACGGATACTGCAAACGTTTGAGGTTTCAAACCGAGGAGCGAAAACCGAGAGAGATCATATGAAATAATATATATATATATATATATATCTTTTTTTTTATATAAAATAATACACAGAAAAAATTACATAGTAAGAGCAAGAATACTGACTTTTTACCATAAAAAATAGTTCCCAAGGGGAACGTCTACATTTTAAAGTTACGACAATGACGAAAAATCATGGTTGCAACCACAATTACAGTTTAACGAATTGAATATATACTATCAAAAACGATCTATATAGACGTCCTCCCGGCAACTATTCGATATTGTAGGAATTACTGTCCTTTTTCTCAGTGTACAAAATAATATAAAATACTGTAAAAAAAATACAAAATAATGTAAAATGCATATCGTCGAAAATTCGACGCCCAACCGGAAGGAGATCGATGCTGACCAGCAACGACAAAAAAATCGCACAGTTATTTTTTCTTTTTTATTCGTTCATTTTATCGGTGGATATCTCGGGCAAGAATCGGGGTGGATTACGCGGCGGCATCGCGACATTTATTATTTACATGGTTTAACGAGGTAGATGGTGCATGTACGAACACCTGACTCGTTGGAAAATCGTGAAACAGCGTTTCGGGGAAAATGGTTTCGAGGCTCGAAGCACGGGTAAAATCGGTAGTGAAATGCCGATGGTGGTCCGGGGAAGGGGAAGGGGGGGGGGGAGGGGCTGTGCGGACGCGAGTTAGCAAACGCAGCGCTATCTATATCTCTCGCCCGATACACGATGAATGGAAAGCAACGGTATCCGACAGGATGGATGTCGCTTGACGCCGGCCGAACACTTTTTTTTCCACCCAAATTTTGCTCCGCAGCAATGCAACGTCGGCCGGAATCGCTCGGCGTTCCCCGTTCTCCGGGCCCGGCGCGTTTCGACGTGGACACGCGGCCTCGCATGCCCGATCAACGGGCACGATAAAGCTCCCCGTCTCTCTCTCGAGCTGCACCCGCGACGGTCTCGAATGTCGGGCTTTCGATATACGAACTCTCCGCGAGCGAGCGGTAAAAAATCACTGGCGTCACGGTGCGCGACGAGGCGCGGTGAGGAGATGCGAAGTCACCCGAGAGGGAACGACAATCAAAATCGCCGAGGGAAATGAGGAGGAATCGCGGCAGACGAGAGAAGAAAAGTTGTTCATTTCGCTGTGCAATTCTTTTTTTTATCTTTTTTTTGTTTGTATTTTTTTTTTTTCGTCGGTGGAAAAACTGGTATCGAAAGTCCCATGCGACTGATTGGTCGTAATGGTGTGCCAATTATGTAGGAAAATCTCCGGTTCCGTGGATAAAAAAATATTAGGGCTGGTTCACTTTTCCTTCCATACAATTTTCTTTTTTTCAATTCTCGACATTAACAAATAATTTGGAGCTGGTGACTGGTAAGATTTGCGAATAATAACGAGGTGCGCAGCTTCCATTAGGAGGGCGTTATTCTCATCGTGCGAGACAGTCGACCTTATATAGCGTATAATTTTGAGGTGTGCGAGTAAAGTCGGTGAATAAAGAAGGGTAAGAGACGAACGAGGTAAAACTGACGGTGGAAATGTTGGAAAACGGGTCTCGAGCCAATTACGAGAGTTCGGAGTCGAATATGAAAATGTCGCGAAGCTTTGCGCGAGTTCGCCGAGGATGAGGTGGTGAGGAGGGGGTGGCGGGGTGTCGGGAAGGGCAAGGAGGTCCCTCGTTCCCTTCTCGACGAAGATGGCACGCGTCCCAGAAAACCGCCTGCGCTATCTCAACTTCCTCGCGCTATCCTCACAGCCGGGCCGCGCACGCCGGGAGCATCGGCGTACCCTGAGCGGCACTCCGCGAATTCGTCGCGTACATCTTATGACTACGAGAGGACGGACGTGCTTCGGGTAAATGGGAAAAGTAAGCGAACCTCGGAAGTTTGTCGCGGAAGTGGAAGATTCCGAGGAAGAGAGAAACGGAGTGAGGCAGGGAGTGAGAGATCGTGGCAAAGTTACCGGCGAGGCTCGCTCTCTCGTCACCGTCTGGTGGGATTTTCGTACGATGAGAGGAACATGTCCTATGCTACACTGGTTAGGCTCGTCGGGAATACGAGAACTCCTCCTCGAGTCACGAATATTATACTACGAGACGCTCGAGACACGAAACTACCGTGCAGCTCGATGGTACCCAAGAGTTCTAACGAGCGTAAAATATGGTGTATATATATTTATATATATATGTATACATATATATGTGTGTATAGACAGTGGAACAGAGTAGAACAAAATCACACCTTCTCGTAAAATTTGTGAATTCCGCTCTGACCTTATTTTTGTTGGTCCACAGTTGAGTTTACAAATTCGTAACTACAATTGACAATTGACGAGTCGACTGTTCCAGCGTCGAAAAACCCGAGGGACCTAGGGATCGAAATTTGATTTCTCCGTTCGGTCCGCGAATCCATCTCTCCGCCGGAGCGTGGCGAACGAGGGACGGGCCAGAGGTCGCGAAAGGGGTTGATGGAAATTTCGGTCCACAAAAAAAAAAAAAAAAAAAAAAAAAACACCAAAGTAAAAGAGCAAGCGAAGCACGACGAGAAAGCTGGAGATAAAGAGTGGGCCCCGTTGCGGCGTTGGCTGGATCGTGGACGTTGGTAGGGAGTGGTATTGATGTACTTCGTGAGTGCATCAGCTGCATAGAGGGCTCGACAAAAATCGAGGACCGTTTGTCTAGTCGCATACCCGGCTCGGTTCGATACACGATACGTACGGTTGATTGATTACGACTGGTGGACAAAAATATCGGAGGAAAGAGAGTGTGTAACCAGAGAGGAAAGGGAGATAGCAGGGAGACTCCCCGGATAGAAGACTGGAAGCCTGGAGAATAGTGGGTGGAATGTAGAGAGGAGGATGAAGATGAAGCGCGCGCGAGAGAGGAAATGAATGAGAATGAAGGGGTGAAGCGTGAGTGGGAAAGGTTGAAAAGGGATGATACCGCGGCGAGATGGAGAGTCGGAGTGTTTGAAGAGCAACCATCCCCACGGGGGTTTTACCAGCCAAGTGCATTAGAGGGATAAAGTCGAGTCTCCACACGTCGGATGGAACGAGAGAGTGTGTGTGAGCGCTGGAGGATAGAAAGGTGAGTGAAGAAGAGGGGTTTTGCCAGGGTGCGCGAGGTCCTCGTGGCTTTACTTCGACGTTAACTCAACGCGGATTATCATTCCCGGTTGGAAAAGGCGTGGAAGCCCTTTCAGCCTGATAACTCGAGAAAAGAGAGGAAAAGTACTCGG
Source organism: Stenichneumon culpator (assembly GCA_964017025.1). NCBI lineage: Eukaryota > Metazoa > Arthropoda > Insecta > Hymenoptera > Ichneumonidae > Stenichneumon > Stenichneumon culpator. Next base: position 17,402,924 of record OZ024776.1, read on the forward strand.
CGAGCTTGCGCTGATGAAAGCAACGAACTTCGGGAAGGGTTACGGCGACGATTCAAAAATAACTGTTGTAGACGCACAATTAAGCCTCTGACGGTCGGTGGGACGATGCGTGGTCACTGGATTCTAATTTTCGGAAAGAAAAAAAATTAATGATATTTTATAATCAGGGTTGTATGAATTGATTCCTGAAAGAATTTGGCACTTGCGAGGAAGGAACGATCGTCCTTCCGATGGTTTGTGCCCTTCCGTTGGGGAGGTTGGAGCGGTTCGGACTTGTCGAATGAGTGCTATATTCTTTAAGTCGTTTATACAAACTTTTAGGCATCTATTGATTATAGTGGATGGTTATTTGGTTTAGATTATTATTTATCTGATTTGTTAACTGGTGCGAAGCGCTCCAACCTCCTTGATCAGGTACTTTAGGAAAAATAAAAAATCTGGATTGATTTTCCAGCCGCTACAATAATTGTATTAAAAATATACTCACATTCTGCACGGCCTTCTTTATCTGTTTGTTGGCCATCCACCACGTGATAACGGCGTCAGGACGCGATCCGCTTGTCCTGCACTCGACCGCGTACTTCTTATCTGCCGAGACTTTCGGCTCTTTCGTCAGGATCTTGACCGACACCGGCTTCACTGTAATTCGAGCGTGAAAAAGAGAACAAAAATACAAAAATAATAAAAAGAAAATCAAGACTTCCTTTACGAACATTTTTATCTTACTTTTTCGTATCTCTAACCGACGATCGCTAGGACAAAGCGCGAGGGAGAGTGTGCTAAAGGCATAATTTCTCTTGTTGTTCTTTATCGCGAATTGACGTTTAACCGAACCCGTTGCGATTCCCCAGGGTAGCTCAAGGGTTTACAACGCGCCGGGGTGGGATTTTTAAGTACCGGCGGCTCGTCACGCGGAGGGTGGAAGTTTGCTGCCTCTCTCCCGCCACCGCCGGTCTTCGTGGTTCGCGTCCTGGGCTGCTTGTCAGCTCGGGGGAGGCAAGGATAGGAAGCACCTCTTAAAATAGTCCCGGCACGACACGGCGATAAATCTTAATTATTTAATTTCTGGGTTGCGAACCAGAGGGGGAGGGGCAGGAGGTGGTCTGGCTTTCTCGAAAGGGTTACGGACAGGGTAAGAAGGAAGTCAGGAAGTTTCTCTTCCACGGAGGGGCTCGAGGAGGGAAGGGTGGATGCAAAGGGTTGCGCTCTTGCCCCGCGCTCGCGGCCGTATCACGTATCCGTTGAGCCCTCCGCGTGTAAGTGGCTCGTTTACGAGCGTCCCGTCGCGGGTCACGCAGCCCGGAGGAAGATTCCTCGAGCAGCCGGTTTAACAGGCTTGGTCGATGGCGAATCGCCGAAAGCCTCTCGCGAACCCGATCATCCCCCATCCGGGCAGAGCGGCCGAGGGTCCGGCACGTAGCCGACGAGGCCGCGATCGCACACTAAGCTCCTGCGGCGAGTGATCGTATACATCGGCCGCTATCGGCCCTGTATCGCTCCGGCCACTGGAGTTTGAGGCATTCTGTGTTTCCCCGATGGTGCATCTCTCGTTCCGGCCACGATGACCTCTCCTCACTATTCGAATTGTACAACCATGACGATACTCGGCGAGCAACGACGCTTCCGATACCCATCGGGGCGGTTTAACCGCGTACGTACTACGATCCCCGGGCGCACTTCGTGGCCCGTGAATGCCCCTCGAGCATCGAGGGCACTAACCTTTTATACCTAATGCAATTTCTCTGTCGGATGTTACGATAGGTTTTTTATTATATTTTCGTCCGTTTCGTTTGATTCACCTCTTACTTATGGTAGATATATTCTGATCGTCGGGGCATCAATGAAATCCACGGTATAATCTCGAAAAACATCGTAAAAAATGACAAATATAGAGCAAATTTCATCACGTTACTTAGCTCGTTATTACATATTTGTTTGCGAATTTATTTCGTAATGCAGTTTCTCTGTCGGAAGTTGCGATAGGTTTTTTTTTAAATTATATATTCGTCCGTTTAGTTTGATTCACCTTTCCTTGTGGTAGATATATTCTGATCGTCGGGGCATCAATGAAATCCGTGGTATAATTTCGACCAACATCGTAAAAAATAACAAAAATACTATTTACGAATTTGTTCAAGAATTTATTAAAACAATAATCGAGGGGCAAGAAAATATCCCGTTTCTATAGAGTCAAGGTGTGTAGGTAGCTCGGTGCGAGTTAAAATCTACGAGCTCGAGGTACGTCGTATTATCGAGTTACCTGTCGTTTGCGTTATTTGCTCGTGACCGCGAGGCAGCAAACGCGTACTATATCAACTGGAGAATATCGCGCGAGCCGCGAGCGTTGCGAAGAAGAGGGTTCGATGGGCGGTCGGAGGGAGTCCCGGGGTGCGTGCATGCCAGGGTTATCCGATAGATCCGAGTCCCCCACCCCCCGAAGGCATACACAAGGCGGCAGGCGCCAGACCTAATGGTTTTACGCGTGTTTACATTAACGTTATCGAGATATTCGTGTCTCGCGCGGTTTCTCGCCTCGACGACATACGTGTGTGGCACAGTCATGGCACGGAGTGAATATTGAGGTAAGCGGGTTTTGCCCGCCTTCCCTTTGGTACACGGCGCACGCCTCGGGCGTCAACCCGACCCTCCTTCTTCCTCTTCTTCTTGGTTTTCCTCCTCAACCTCCCTTTTTAGTCTCGTTAATAACGCGCCCGCTCCCCTTTGAGGCTTCCATCGCGGTACCCGGGATGTTTTATCGTGTAGATTGATTACGTGCGAGGAACGGCTTTAAGTCCACAATATTGAGTGACAAAGTATGACAAATGGGCAACAATTGACGTGTTTGCGGAGTCACCTATGAATGAACATAAAAGTGGAGACACGTTGTCTATAGAACAGTGCCGGGTGACCAGGCCATGGCTTTTTTGACGATCCAGATGAGGCCTACCGTGTCAATCATCAATGCCTGGAAAATATGGATGCGTCAGCCATGGGGAAACAGACCAGGCATTGATGACAACCAGATGCCCTGCATCAATGCCTGGGCAATTTGGATGGAACTGTAGCAGAACAGATCGGGCGTTAATGACAGCCAGATGGGCTTCGTTCATTTTCTCCAACCAACGGCAAAGGGTCTTCGGGGATCGAGCTAGCTCCGTGTATGCGGTAATTAAACGAGTGGGTAGAATGCAACATCAGGGCTCTTGACACGTGTCGCGCGAGACTCAGCAACAGATCGTGCAAGAGGTGCGAGGCTTGCCGGTCCGGTACAATGTCCGGCAGGGATTTCGCAGGGTGAAGCGCATCAGCCCGGCCGGTTCTGGCGGGACGAAGATATATGCAGAACCATAACGAAGCCCGACCGGTGGCGGAGCATCAAGTGGAGAACCGGAGAAGCCGTAGGGCCAGGCGAGACCCTCGTGCACTCACACACTCGTGTGTGCACGACGGTGGCGGTTATGTAGAGGCACACAGTGAGAGGTGCGGCGAATCGAAGTGCGGCAAATATGCCCGGCACGCAATCCACTGATCCGTCTTGCGAGAGGCGTTACCGCTATCTGCCATGGGCAATCTGGCGCTGGGACTAACAGGTTCAGCAGCAGGAGCAGCGGCAGTTTTAGCACGTGAACACCTTTTGCCACGCCGCGCGGGGTGTCGAGTCTGCCTGCACCTTCTCTCAGGAGCAGCCGAGAGACGGCAGAGCCGGGGTTGGCCGGACGAGGGAGCACGAGAAAAGGCGGTCGCGGTGGGACGCGAAACCACGGCGTATAACACGGGCGAGCCGACGCATACGTTTCTGTATATTTTATCTTTCAGTGGGGCTCCGCAGGTAACGGGGTGGGAAAGGGCGGCCGGCGGAGAGTGTGAAGAGCGATCAAGGAAGCGGAAGATCGAGGCCAAAAGTGAAGAAGGTTGAAGCGCTAGGGTGGGTTGACGGGGTCACGCAGAGCTTGCACGTCATCGTGCCACGCGTCACCGGAGAGCACCGGGAAAACGTGGACTCTCTCACAATTTCTCTCTCGTATACTCTGAGTGATAACTCCCGAGGGTGCACCCGGGCGGGGAGAAGATCTCTCTCACGAATTCGCGTCAGTCCTTCCGGACACACGCCGGCGAATTATGTGGCTGTTGGGAATTCGGCGGAGAGAGACGGGCGGAGGAAACGGGCGAGATGGAGAGGGTCGAGGAGAGAATGATTTCCGGAGAATCGAAAGAGAATTTCGTCGAGTGACCGACGGAGCGAAGGGGCGAGAGATATATAGATTGAACGACTAAGATCTGAAGGACGTATGTTTTACAGGAAGGCACGCTAGACAGGTCTTTCTGGTTCTGGTCTGTTGATACACCTTGCATGGGAACCGAAGCGAAATTCTTCCCGAAACGATACCGTAAATCGTCGGTGACGTCGCTGTGGGATATGTACGGAATCGCGTGAATGGCGAGATAGTGAAAGACCGAACTCTCTTTCGGCATAAATAAATTCTTTCTGCTGACGATCCTTCGTCGCGAATTATATACATCTCGCACTCGAATGCACTGAGAAAAAAAAGATTGATTCAAGGAAATTGGCGTTCACGGGGGAGGGACAAAATTTTTGATTGATCGAACGAAGCAATTGTCGTAGTAAGTAAAGAAACGAATTCGACGACCTGTTAGTTTGATCAACGAGGAATTCCTTTCGATCGACCCAACATTCGTTTCATCCCCCGCAAACGGACATTTTCTGAGTCAATTGATTTTTTTTTCTCTAGGAAAATCTACTTTAAACATGAATGTCCGCATACACAATGTCTACTTTAAAATGAATGAATAATCTTTTTTTTGTCAGATTTTTTTAGATGGCGGATAGAGCAGAAACTTCGATCCCCGGGGTCGGAAGTGCCGCAGCTCGCGAAACACGAGGATTTGCATCGCGCATAATGTGGAATTGTCCGGATGGCATGGACTGCGACAAAGTTTCGTGCCGCAGGAGCGGTGAGATGCTACCTTGCATAATACAGAGGGGGGGAGAGTATTTCAAATACCCGGGATCCTTCGGAGGTGAAACCGTTGTGCCGATGAAGTGGAAGATAACTCACGATTAACGTCAAGGATGAGGAGCATGGTCTGCGGCGGTACCAAATTCGTGTTGCTCGCCTGACAGATCAGTCGCGCTTTCAGATGTTGTCGTCCAACTTGGGGATACGACAGGTGGTTAACCGTCACCCCGGACTCTCCCTTGTAGTGATAGGAGTCGTCTATCACGGTGTTCTCGAGGTACCATGTTAACTTGGGCGGTGGTCTTCCACCGCGGCACTCGCAAATCAAGTTAACGTCGCTACCCTCGTTGTAGGGCTCTTCGATTTTCGAGATTCCTCGGACACTGTCCAGAATTATCGGTCTCCCAGGTGGAACTGTAACAATTACATTGGAAGAAGAAAAAATGCATTAGATAAGACAAAAATTGGCGATATTCCTCAGATTATTTCAAAGATATGTTCAGATGGGCAAAGGGAAAGAACACTCCAGGAGCACAACTCTCGCGGCCCAACCAGCCGTAAAAGTTTGGGTTGGATTTGAGTTTTTTTTCTAACAATCTACTCCAACTCAATCAGTCTGTTGATGTGACAGACTCTGATTCCAACCTTCTGGAGCTTGGTTTTTGGTCGATATTTCAAGACCAACCGTAATACCGATCGTTATAGATAGAAAGTGGGTTTGCAGTTGGTCTTTCCCAAAACAATCTAATTTCCGACTCTACGTCGAAAGCACCGATAGCTTTTTTGACTCAGGGTTGGAAATTGGGTCGTTTTTGGAAAATCCAACCGTAACTCAACCTCCTATCCGACACATATAACGGTTAGTGTTACGGTTGGCTGTTTAATATCACCAAAAATCAACCTCTCGAAGGTTGGAATCAGAGTTGGTTTGGTGCACTAATCGATCGATTGTTTTTCAGATTGGTTAGACCGCGAGGGATGGGCAATGAACGATACGTCGTCACTTGCGACAAGTCGACCATTGGAATAACAGAAATTTCTTACTCACCGATGACCGTGAGATTGATCTTCTGATTTGCCGTCGGAGAATTTTCGAAGTCGATCCTACATCGATAGACAGCCTCGTCCCTCAACTCCAGCCGGTCGATGCTGAGATGCGCAGTTTTCGATGCGGTTATGAAGAACGCTCGGGGACCGAGACCTGTAGCTGACGACCAGAGCGTGGCATTGGAGAACAGTCGTCCGCCACGGACGTCGAAGCTTCAAGTAAAAAAAAAAACACATGCACGAATAATTATCAATCTGTTCGTTAGGTCAATTCCGTTTTGCAATCGACCCAATCGCGCTAAACGATCGAATCTAATTAAGCAATCAATTCCGCGGATGGCCGAGCTTCAAGGCTCAAGCAATTACTTAGATGTCGATGCAGTCGTAGAAAAATAAAATAAAGATTGTAATTGAACTTTCGACGGAAACTCGGGGAGAAACCAAAGCGACACGAACCGATCTGCTTTAATTGTGGGCCAATTGAAAATTACTATTCGCATACGAAACGAGAAGAGCCCTGGCCCTTCGGAGGTACATGCATATTCCGGAGTTTGATTGATCAAAAGGGTCCGGAGTCTCGATGGCTCTTCAGAATCGCGTCCAATAGTACGAGCAAGCGCAATCCCGACCCGTATATATCCGATGGCAAATAGTCCACAGGTTTATCAATCCTTCATGCAGGGTAGAAAGTGAACACTTCCGTGTGCTTGGATGTTAACCCTCCAGTATCACACATGTGTCTGGTGAAGCTGTTTCAAGAAAATCGTCTTTATTTCTTTTGATTAAAAAAAAATTATCAATAGACCGGGACGGTAATAAAGTTTCCCTCTACGACGTCACTTCCGGTTTAAAATTGAGTTTTCAAAGCCGGAAATTATGTTTTCCCTATTGACATTAGTTCCGGATGAAGACATATTTTCAAACCCGAAGTGACGTAATTATAAATGAAAAAATTGTAATTGCGTTTTTTAACCGTCCAAACCATTCGTGACTAAAAGCAAATTTTTACACGAAGCCGATGTCAACCTCGTGCGATAGTTTGCTTCTCGTCGTAGATGGTCAGAGCCGTAAAAAAATCAATTGCAGTTTTCATTGCCAAACGCGGTATTTCTCATGCTCTCAATGAGGTGCCGAATTACGGCCGGTGTTCCACGGTTAAGGCATCCGGTGGGAACGGAAAGCGAGGCAGGAGATCCTCTATGACACGTATAATCCCGCTAAATTCGACGAAGTGGCGAAGGCGATCGAACAAGATTGCGATGAGTTCGAAAAGCGAAGCATAGCAATCACAGAGGAGAGAGCGCTCGGAGACCGGGTCTATATGGCCTCGTCGACTAAAAGTTAAATTGCGTTCCGGCACGACCTTCCGCCTTCTCGAGCCCTCACGATAGTTTGAATTTGCACTCGTGACTGTGAGTATTCCCAAAGCTACCGCCACTTCCACTAACCGTCGACGTTGAAATACGATTTAATTCTTTCGGGCTCGCGGGCGTCGTTTAACCGGGTATACACACACACCATCGCGCTATTATCGTCGTACCTTTTTATTACTTTTTTGTCATTATATCTGTCGCTTTTCTTCAGCGTCTGGAAAGGCCGTTTTTGAGATTTTTAAAAAATAGACACCGCGGTAAGAATTGAAGTATGAGTATATCCGAAATTATAATATAATTTTCGGTAATTTAGCCTTATTCAAGAAATCACTTGAGACAATAATTTTTCTTTTTTATTACTTTTTTTATGACTATATTTGTCGCTTTTCTCCAGCGTCTGTCAATTTCGTTTATGCGATGTTTTTAGAATATCGGTCACAGAATGAATTTAAGTATGAACTATATCTGAAACCCTTATATGATTTTTGGTAATTCGGTCTTACTCCAGAAATCACTTCAGACATTAATTTTTTTTTTTAATAATTTTTTAATGATTACATTTACCGCTTTCCTCCGGCGTCTGGAAATGTCGTTCATGAGATATCTTAAAACAGCAGCAGCGGAAGAATGTAATTATAACTATATCTGAAACTCTAATATGATTTTCGATAGTATAGTCTCATGAGAGTCTATTAATAAATAAATTGAAGACGAAAATTTTACCATGGAGTAAAATTCTCGACTGAATGAACCGGTTCGTATTTTTGTAACAACGTTCAACGATAAATTATTCCTCGCGCTGATTAAATGATACGACCGCGATAGCGACCGGTTTCGAAACGTCGGCTCAGTCTCTCCGTCATTCAATTACAAATAATTTACCGTCGGGCGGGGGGGGGGGGGGGGAGGAAGCGCGATGTAAAATTTAAAGTTTTCGAAGGAAGACTTGCGACCTCGACGGCCGCGTCGAGGATTAAAGGGACTTCGAAAGCGAGCCCGGCAGACTTTCCGCCCAGTCGGTTTTTCCCTCGGCCTGCAACCAAGGGGGTGGTCGGGGGTGGACTTGCAGGTCTCGGTTCCCGGACGATGCATCGCTCTCGCGGGCGTATCTTACAGCATATTACATTTCTTAAATATGACCCGCCGGCACGGTGCGCCGTCCGGGGTGGCTTACAATGCAGAGCCGAGGCGCGCGCCCGACGGTTCTCTCTATATGAAAATTTCACGGGTCGAGAAAGCGAAAAGCCCGACCCGAGGTTCTCGCGGGGTTGACGAGCGGAGATACCGAGAGCGCGCCGAGCAGGAGGAGCGCTGAAAAAAAAACGAACGAGACGGCGGCGACGTCGTTGAGCAAATGGAGTTTCGGACGCATGCGGAAAGCCCTTCGGAATTCCCCCGACGGAATTTTTCCCACAGCACGACACCGCATACACCGTTTTTATGTACATCGGGCAAACGCTTTAACGCCTCTCGAGCCACGACCCGTGTATTTCTACGGCACTCCTCCCTTTCCATTACATTTCACGATTATACGGAACTGCGATCCAAATGTGATTTTTTCTTTAGTAAATTTTTTTCAAGGCTCTGTTGATGGAGCGACTGGGAGAATGAAAAACGAAGTGGGTTCAGTTGGTTGTAGGTGGGGTATAATTACCTGTAAATTGGCTTGCTCTCGTCATTCCTGAACCACAGGACCATTATCACCCGATCGTTCTTGGCCGCCCGAATGTCACACGGAAGGTTGACCTTGTTCCCTGCCACTCCGGAAACCGAGACAATCGGTACTGTAACGATAAAAAAATCAAAAAGATTTTTTTAGTAAAATGATTTTTTTTTGGAGAAAAAAATTAACCCTTTATAAGTCACATCTCTATCGTCACTCTCAAGCTTTATCGTAGGCTTTGGGCGTTACGCGTTTACGCACGCCAAAGCATGCGTAAAGTAAGATTGGATCGATGTGCGCATGCGCCGGGTATTTGTGGTACACTTGGCTGCAAAGCGCCACTTTCGCCGCTCTCGGCAGGAACGAAAAGCAGCACTTTTCATTCATGAGTTACAAAAAGATCAATAATAATACAGTAAAGAAATCACAATGTTTATTTTTTTTTTGTTAATTTTTATTTTGTATGAATATCTTCGTAAATTTTAGAGAAGATATTTGTAATTTTAATATCTGGTATTTTAATTTTACGAAAAAGTAAGTAATGTTAGCAGATTTCAAGTTCCAGTGCATTAAATTTACAGTTTATTTTTACACTGCAGTCCCGTGCTAGCGATGCAATAGATTTACGTAAAGCGGCTAATTTCGTGCGTAGTTTCTTCGAGACGGATTTGATAGTGCGTTAGTCACATTACAAAGTTTAACCATTCTAAAGGGTTAAACAACAAAGATATTGTAGGATGTATTCAATACTTCTATCCAATACTTATTGATACATCGATTTTGCACAGAAGCCTGTTGGTCTCACAGTGTCCAATATCAAATAAAAACATTAACCCGCTGAAAAGCGGAAATGCGTTAAACACCAACTTCGTTATTTCCGCTGGGAAATCGCCCCACGGAAAAATTTCCAAAAATGAATTTTTTCCGATCCAATAATATATGCACTCTATAAAAAAAATTGATCACATATGTATAAAATATTTCCCCGAGGCTGGTGTGTTAAAAAATGCATTGCTGGACACATCGACCGAACGGGTTATTATTGGAAACGCCGATGCCGTTGGGAGGCTCATTGGGACGTGTTTATCGAGAATTCCGGGTGAAAATATATAGTCGAGAACAGCGAGGCTGGAAATCAAGTCGTTCTACGTGACTTCCGAACAAACCGAGATTTTCGTGCGGAGTTCACGAGCTCAAGAACATAGAGAAAGAGAGCGGGAGAACGGGAGGGAGAGGCGAAGTGGGCACTTTTGTGTCTTTCACGCTCATTCCCATGTTCTACAAAGCCCGTTGCCTCTATCGCTTTAGTCGCTCCACCGCTTCGTCGGAGATCTCGCACCCCTCAGCTATACAACCATCACCGAACTCGAGACCGCAAAGTAGATGGTGTAATAGCTTGGCGGATGGTAAACGGGAGGAGGAGGGTTGGGGAGGGTTGGAAGGGAACGGAGTGGGGGTTGATGTCGTGGCTGTTCCTCCAGTGTACCAGATCGGATTAACATGTAGATGGGGTTATCAAGATTTAACGAGATTCTCAGGATAGTCTGCCTCTCGGTTCCTCATCCTAAACCACTCCGACCCACTGAAGCCGCTAACACACTTGCCAGTTATATTTCGGCGGAGTATGCTCGAAACAACGTAGCGCCGTTGTTTGTCCTCGATGTCGTGCGTCGAGACACAATTGCCCGATCTTGAGAGACGGCACTCGGTACACTTAAGACAAGACTATCAAATACACGTCCCAGTCGTCGGACACTCCTATGCAGATTTGACTTATTCCGAATTTAAGTACAAGAGATCCAATTTGAGACTTGTGATCGTATCTACAAACATTATTGGATGCACAGAATATAGTGTACCATATAGTGTAGTTTCCATTTATCTATGTAGTAGTTACCACTTTCACATAGACATTGCCAATGGGGCAGCGACCGGAGTCCTTCGACCCAAGATTTCCACCATATTCCGGTTTATCAATTAAATTGTTTCTTAGTTCATAAAACTTTTTGCTGCATTTTGTTATTTTACTATTGTCATGTCTGTATTATGTACATGTACATGTATATTCGATATGATTTATACATGTATTTATATATTTTTTGGGGCCTCAACACTAGCATTGCAGCCATGCGCAGGTGATTTATATTATTTTACTTTAATTTAAAAGAAAAAGTATACAAGTTTTTCATCACAATTCTACATGAAATTTAAGGTACCAGTTTTTGTATATAAACTTCCAGTCTGGTGAATTCGCTTTCCATCATTTTTTTTACAGTGTTAATATGAACTAGTCGAGTTTGTACATAAAAACTCTCGAAATCTATGATTGTCCGTGGGACATGCAATAAGATATTTATCTTTTTTGTATCTTGGAAATTAGGAACTATTAGCTGGACATGGCTTCAGTTATTTTCCCAACAAAAGATGTTCTTGACCAATTAATAACTGCTGGAATCTGGGAATGCTCTTGACTGTTCGGACGTCGGAACTTTTACTTTACCGACGAATTTCATAGCTGCTTTTTTTAATGCCTCTAATGGCGACAAACGCTTGCCGGGCGTATGATGAAAATTGTCCGGAGAGCGGTGGAGCTCGAAGCCATGAGATTGAAGAGGAAGCTGGGAAAGCGCTATGGAACATCTACCTGTGGACCGAAGCGCTGCAGCCACACAAACGCCCGCGGAACACTTTCATTTATCGTGAGAAAAATAGCGGTTAAACTCGGTGAGCGAGCGTGCCATAACCTTTTGTGGGGGCGAAGGGTGGTTAGCCGTTGGGGCGGCGAGGGTGGTGCGGCTCTGTGCGGGGCTGCCGCTGGCTCCGCAGCTCCAAGAATTGTGGAGAACGGTGGTCGCCCTGCAGGTGGCGAGATGATGGCGTCGACGAAAAAATAAAAGGTCGCGCGAGCGATTGCGCAGAATGTAAAGAGAGGAACGACGGGATAAGAAGAACGAGGAGAGGCGAGTAGTAACGCCGCCGAACAAGAGGAACCACGGCTGGGAAAGTGCGCCTTGCGGGGAACCGTCGGAAAACCCCCTTGCGCGCGGCTCTCCTCGCGGCGGAAGCTTCCACGGCGAAGTCTTGACGTTGTCGCAATGGCCAAACGTACTGGAGTGAATTAACGGTAAATTCATCGTCATCGAGCCACGTCCCTCTCGATACCGAGGGATTTATAAATTGTTAGAACAATTTATTACTGGATAAATATTTTTCAAAATATTACATTAAATGTCTACTTGTTTTCACTTGAACTTCCTGGTTATTCGCAATCAGCCATATTCGGTTATGGAATTTGTCCCAAATGATTGTTATTTTTTATCCCGTCTTCTGTAATGAGCGAAAGCATTAATCAAATTTTTATTGTAGTTATTACTTTTATTATTTTCATTATTGTTTCAGGAGCACACGTTTGTTTTTGCCTACATTAATTCTCTATTCGCTTGCACTTGAACTTTCTGGTCATCCGCGATCGGTCATATTTATCGAAGAAACATAATAAATAAAAATCCATTTGACGCTTTAGGATTCTGTTTGCGGGGAATGACAATCCATACGCTGGAAAATGATCCTCTCGCCTCAAATGGATTTTACTTAGAGCGGAACGTGTTCGGGTGATCCTGCGAGGTCGCAGCTTCACCGTCGGCAATGGTGTTATCTAATACTTCGGGACGCTGCGAAACTTTTACCAACCCGACGATACGGCGGGACCAGCGGCGTTTCCGGTTGCAGCAGCGGCTTCAAAGCGCTCTCGCGACCCTCGTCTAGTCCAAGTGTCAACCTGACGCCAACGAGCATCCCGTTAATAGGGTTCGCGTCTACCCTCTCGTAACCCCTCCGCCCTCTCATATTGAATTGTGCGCTTGCGCGAATCCGCAATTCTGTCTCTTCCTCTCTCGTTAGCTCGCTCGTCCGATCCTGAAAGCCCGGCTGCCGATAATGGCAACCCCGCCTTTTACCGATAGGAACCGAAGCTATCAATGGGAAGAAATGTCACGAGCAACGACTCACTGACACTGAAGCCAAGCGCAACAACTGTATCGTTTTCCTTTATGCTCGTATATAAATTCACCTGTATACTGAGAAAATTTCTATATGCTAGTTCCATATCTATATACTACTTATTTTTCTTTACCCGAGTTTGAATTCTTCGCCCGACAAACGCAAAGCCCACTCCCCCCCCGCGGTAACGACATCCGGCCGGCGGTCTAGTTTCATCTCAAAGACATCTTGGAAAATAAAATGTATACAAGATATGTGTGTATGTGGGGTGTATATTTTTTTTAGGTATCTATAAATATATATTTGGGAAGATTAGACGCGGCGGTGATGAGAAGCAGCCCGAGAATTCGATGTTTCGTATAAAAACTGACAATCCGCGCCCCGGCCGGAGGACTGAGCGCCCGGGAGATGATTTTTTTTTTTTTTTTTTTAGCGCGGCAAGTTCTCGGGTGGCGATTGAAAAGTCCACCCGTTGAAAGATCAAAAGAGACGAGGCACCCGGCTCGGAAAACATTTTTTTTTTTTTCACGTTTCTGTTTAATTCTTCGAATTTGTTTCTTGGAACATTTTTTTCGACAATTCTCGTTAATTCGTCGAATCTGCTTCTTGGAACATTTTTTCCACATTATTATTCAATTCTTCGAATCTGCTTGATGAACCATTTTTTCCACGTTTCTATTTAATTCTTCGACTCCGCTGTATGGAATGTCCCGATGTAATTGCAATCAGTGCGGCAGAAACGGGTGATGCAGTCGTAAGATCGCGTATGAGATTAACTTCGCAACGGGGAATGCGCTCGGCGGAATTCCACACTATTCACAGAGCACTCGGATGGAAATTTCCATACTATGGATGGAGATAGAAATTTTTTTTTCTAAATGTTTGCCTTATCGCGTCGAGATCGACTGGAAATTCGGTGAAGCCAGTCAACGATCGCATCTGCCCGGTCGATTCGCCCGGTACCGATCGTCTCTTGGCCAACAGGTGTGCGGACCACCAATCGTCAATTCACCTCGAAGTCTTATCGAAAAAAAATCCACATCCCGATCCTCGTAAAACGGCAACCTGATTGCTTATCTTGTCCAGCTCTCGGCGCGCCGGCATTAGCGAACGGCATATTCATGAATCTTCGAATGTTATGTGAGGCAAAAAATAAAATAAATTTTTTTATCCAACTTTCGGTCCGCAGCCTGTTCGCTTGGATCAACGCGGTCCAGATGGCTGATTGCGTTTGTTGCACCCTCGAGACACACACAGGCCGCAGTGTTGTACCAAAAGACTTAACGAGCGATTCAGGATCGCGACCGCGCGTCTCCGAATGCACACGTATGTGTGTCTGGGTGTGTCTGCGCGGAAACGTGTACTTAAGGGAAATACATTTAGGAAATAAACGAACCCATTCACAAATTTTTAACACGTGAACGAAGGGAAGCCAGTGAGAAGAGGCTGAAATGAGCAAAGTAAAATAATTGGGTTACACGTGTCATTGACTATACAACAACGACGAATGCAGGGCGGAGCGGGGCAGGATGGACCATTTTTACCGATTTTTCGCCGAACACGAAAAAAACTACCATATTGCCATTTTGTACCGATCCATTTTGCCCCGTGGTCCCGTTTCGCCCCGCACTCGCCATATAATTTGTACTCCATGTTCCAGTTAGTCACTCAACTAATGAAACGAGCATTAGTGCCTCGTTAACGTTGCTCGGGATTTTTTGGTACCCGCACTGCGCATACGTACCATCTACACAGCTACACGTGCCCATTTAACCGAAACTTATTACTTAAGCGAGAGTAATAACCTGACGTTAAATTCACATATAACCGTGTAGCAGAGATATTTATCTCTCTGTATTTCGAATGAGAAAACAGACGGCTCTCTCCATCCCTCGCGAGTTTTACGTCGTCTGCGTAATGTCTCTCGCATTCAGGCTACCCCGTAGATCAGGTGAAATCGTGTGGAGATTAGCCGACACAAAAAAATCGTGCTCACTGGCCGTAATAGAGAATAGAGGAGGAAAAATAACATTTTTTTTGTACATGAGACCATTTTTGCCCCACTGTTCTATTTTGCACCGCAATTTCTTTATACGCAGTCACGATGCCGAATATACTTTTTTTCCACTCGATTTATCTGCACTATATCTCGTTGCTTATTTTAACTGCCATTGATTATCGATTCTCGGTGGATGTCGCTTGGAGTCAGCGGGCCTTGTACCGTCTGGGAATATGTTAATACCAGAGATTCGAGGTAGATATTTTTTTTTATGCTCGTTTTATTTTTATCTATTCATTCACTTTTTTTATGGAATTAACCAGGCGAGTAGAAAGCGCCCCGAAAAAAAATTTGGATAATAGTAATAATAATAATAATAACGATAATGATGATGGCGAAAGCCCATCAGGAGCCAGTTGCATCGGCTGAGCTGTCTCTGCTTTATTCTCGTTTGCATAGCTGCGCTTATAACTCGCAACGTCGGCATAAACCCAGTTCGAAACCCGGGGAAACGGGATAATTCCAGGACTGATTATTCGACGCTAATTACACGCGGAGTGAATTAATAAGCACACTTGGCATGCCGACGCAAGTGGCCGTAGGCACGTATATCCATATATATGGACGAATATGCATATATATATATATATATATATATATATATATATGTATACATATGGGTGCCCCGTAGTTCGCTCAGTATCATCCGGGCTTCGCGTGCTGTCCGACTCCACGCGAATGAACTTACGGGAGCCTTCGATCGTGCTCGAGCTCTCATCACATATTCCCTCTTCTCCATTTGCGAATCCGCGAAACTCGCCCATGACGAAACATCATTTGTACACGGATAAACGCGCGTCAATTTAGACAGACAGGCGTGCGCGCGAATGTTGAAAGTCGAGCAATCGTAACAACATATGATAAATATCAAGTCCGTGATTTTGTTTTTTTTTTTCACGTGATCAATTTATACCGAAAAATAACTTTAAATTCAATGAATTCAGAATTCCATTTTTTGGAGCTATTTTGCTTCCTCATAGAAAAATGTATGTTTTCATGAAACAATTTTTTTTAACACATCCAAAAAACGTTGCACTTTTCAAGCGTGTCAACCCTGGCGAAACTGGCGCTTTTGAGCGAGGCGTGCGAGAGAACTGCTGCGCATGCGCAGATGACACTAGTTACTTTTTCGTCCATTTTTTTAACACTTTGACTACTTTTTAACACCCCAGTGATTTTCTCGCACGCTTCCGCTACGCCACAGGGATAAAAAGTGGAACTTTGTGGATTTGTTACGAAACGTAGTATGCGATACTTGTACGAAAAGCGGTCTACCGGTGGTGGTTGGGAAGTACGCAACACTCGCCTTCAGATCGTACCACAAACAGCACTCGTCTTCAGCCCGTGCGGCTTACTTCACAAGCTTCGTTGTAAGACCGCTATTTCGCACTAGTATTGCAAAGATTATTTTTAAAAAAGATTTCCACGTTAACATATATTTTTAATGTTGTCAAAGTACATGAATTGTCTTGCAGGAATAAATCAAAGTCTGTGCAGGAACAAATCAAATGACCATTCTTCCATTGATTTGCAATAGCAAATCAAATGCAACAAATTTTGCATACTGGAGCAGGTAATTCTGCTGTCACTATACTTGCCAACCTTTGCTGCGACAACTAATGTGACATTTCTATCCGCAGCGAATTGTTTGCTCTGACAGCAAACTGAAATCTTCATAATTGCAAAATGTTATTGCTGCAATAGCAAATAAAATACAACGGATAAATTTTCCTATGAGACCAGAAAATTCTGCCCCCACAATATTTGCCAAAAACTTTTTCTGCAATAACCAATGTATCGCTGTTCCAACAACTATGTTTTCTCCGTGCGCTTACTCGTTGCAGCATCTTTTATTTCACGCTTTTTGATGAAACGCAAGAAAGATCATGCAATATACACCGAATGCGAACTTTACAAAAACAGGTGGGGCAGAGCAGGGGGAAGGAGCGAGTCTGTAACGAACGAGCCACAGGAGCCGAAACAGCCCCAAGTTGCAGCCCCTGCGCAGAAAGAAAACCTACCGGCAAGTACGGTCTTTATTTACGATCTCTCGCGTATTTGCTTCCCAGTAATTGCGGCGGCAATTACAACGGGATTTATTGTAATTACAACTTTTACTAGCCCCGGGACTTTGAACGCGGTGCGGGCGTACGTCCGAGTGCTCGGCTCCGCTAACTCAACTGTTCGCCACTGCACATACACCATTCGCAGTTTCGCTTTACAACCGAGCACCCCCGCTGCTGGCACCGTAACCGTGTTCCTGACGCCGCGCTGCGCTCCCCGCTGGCTCCCTCCTATCCGCTTCTCCTCACCGAGACGTTAATCCCGCTTATGAGTTATGATAGCTGCACTTCATGGAGCCGTCACGGTTTTACTGCCGGCCTTTGAAAGTGATACGATAAAAGAAAAAAAAAAAGAGAAAAAAAGGAGTTGTATATGGAGACAGTCGGGAGGAGCGAAGGTGTGCGAGGAAGCGGGTCAGACAGCGGGAAAGGAAACATCGGGATGAATCCTGGCAGCGTCGCACCCGAGAGGCGCGCACTCTCAGCTGAATAATAAAAAGAAAAAAAAAGAAACAAAAAAAAAGAAAAACCATTAAAGTACACTCTGTAATCTTGGAGTGCCGAGCGAGTGAGGAGAGTCACAAAACATCGAGCCGGGTAGCCGTGCGGCCGCGTGCATATTGGCTCCACGAGCATACTCATTTCCTACTCGATAAGGATCCCCTCTATCGCCAGTCTCGTTAATAGAATTTTTTTTTTTTTTTTTTTTTCGTGGCACTAAAAGTATATCCATAACGATAAAGTCGGCGATAGAGTATCGCGAACGGTGCATGATGCATGCAGCGGTGTGCAGCGAGAGTTGTACTGGACAGGGGCTCTTCAGGAAGGCCGCTTGCGTTACTCATCCTCGTGATAATCTTCGTGCGCAGGGCTCGAAGACGTTCCTGAGAATTTTTCTTCTTCTTTTTCTCCTTCACGTCTTCACGGCAAGGTCCATTTACGAATAACAGAGTTTGAAGCGAGCTCGCGGATATCCTCTGCCGATTGCGGCCCGGCGAGGTCGGCGCATCGACACGGGGGAAATAATTTGTTGCCGCTTAATACCGGGCTTTTGCCGTGATGCAGATGCTTTCCGCGACTTCCTGCGGGATTTATCGGGCTCCGCAGCCCGAGCATTACCGTCGTTATGTGCGCACGTCCGTGCGTAAGGAGATGCAGACATAGGCGCACTGTGTTTCGTCCGATGTCTACGGCGCCGCTGAGTCCACTCTTTTTTAACCCTTTTTCTTTAAGGCTGTTGAAAAAAAATTTGGTACATTCAGAGGAAGATCTGATAGAAATTAGCATAAACCTGGTACAACTCTATAGAACTTTTAGTTCTATCGATTTGCCGACATTCACACTAAACTTAACATATTCTGCTAGAAAATATGGTTCCAAAAATTCCATAAATTTGGCAAAAACATAAGTTTCATAAGTTATAAACATAAGATCGCGAATCATTTTGTTTTAGGTAGGTAACTTATACCGGCATATTACGTTGATAATTTTTTTTATGTTTACATACATTAAAAAATTGATTGACTAAATGCTCAGTGTCAATCCACGACGTTTTTTGTTTTAATCCACGGAATTCTCAGTTTTAATCGACGAAATTCTTAGTCAGAAATTTTGCTAACCCGCCTTCTGGAAGAAATGATCATATGGGTTGGGTAAAAATTGTTATGGGCGTTGTGGAAATTTCACATATCGCTAGTGGTGACGCTGGTGTGCGATGTTGCCTGGTAGAAATGTACCATCTGACTTGGTAGTTCTTCTGAGATCCTTCTCTCAGTGTACATACGTGGCAGCAATTACGAAGATCTGAAAAGGGATACCATGTACTTACGAACAAGTACCGTGCGCATTGCGCCTATTGCACGCGATTGAGCTTCGAAGGCCTCGATGCAACGAGCCCCAAGTGCACTTGGAGAGAATCTCAACGCATATCCGAATCGAGGCCGATGAGCAAATAAGAAAATACTGGGATAAAAAAAAAGGAAACATTGTTCCCATACATTCGGTGCGTTTATCTCATGGCGGGCAGGAAAGAACCGACTATCTTGTTAATCCTCGATCCTGAATATATCGTAAAATCCGTTTCGAATTAGAGACCCGACTCGCCGACCGCCGCGGAGACCGGTCATTACGGCTCGATGTAATGATAATGAGGTTCCGAGAGCGAGATAAATCATGGTCTGAATTGCATACCTGTGTGGCTGAGGATGCTGCACTCTGCACGACGGAAGCGTCGATGATGTGTGTTTCGGAATGCTCTGCGCGTAGCTTCCTTTTTTCTTCAACTTTGTTTCACTATAGAGCGGCAAGATTACCAGGCATTCGTACAATCTCGGCGATGACTGCCATGAATGGATCGCCGCTCGAGTGACACGGTGATATTCGTCGTTCGGCTAACTACGCTCGGGACTCTTTCATATTAAAGGACGCAGGAATTTGGAGATTAAATTTCGGATCGCCGACGCGACACGCTCGGGGATGCTCCGGGAGAGAGTGGCAAAAAAAAGGTGGGACGACTGCTGACGGACGAGGGTTGCTCCCCCGTCGGGTAAGAGTTCCACGGACGGTCTACACTCGCAATTTTAACGTGTCCCGGTTCCCGTATGCCAGACGCGTGCCAAGTTTCGCTCCTCCGCGCCTCTCCACTTCGCTTCCCGGTGCCAACGTCTCATATATATTTTTTCCCTCCATCGTCCCTTCGTCCTTTCTTTCTGATCCTCGCTAACACCACTCGGTTCATCCCTGACGCTTTTTCACTCATTTCTCCCCTTTTTTTCTCGGATCGCCGGACGATCGGATCGCATTGCGAATCGGCTCTCTCGACGATTATGCGTCAAACGAAAACTTTTTTTTTTCTCGTGCCCAATCGCAAAGAAAGTCGAATATTTGTTGCGGAGGTAACTCTTTTTCAGCGAAAAAAAAATATATTAAGTTAAAACGCAATTTTTAATTCGTAAAAGACCGTATACAACATACGTGATGTCTCAGATCTACGGGGAATCCATCTCTACTCTAGCCGGCGACGGAAATGGATGAATGCAGCAAAACACGGTGCCGAGGGCTCCCAAGAATCCCGACTATCCGAATTCTCCTTCGCGTTACTCTCTTCCTCCCAGTTACATATATCCACTGCAGCTAAAAGATGATTAATGTGAAAAAAAAATGTCCCCTCCCAACCGATTCGTACGGTTCGTTCGTTGCAATTACTCGGGATTATTTGATAAAGTCACGTAACGGTAGTATATACGAACGGAGGTGGCGGGTTATAAAGGTCGGAAAGCGAGAGTTATAGGGATCGTTGGTGCAACGACAAGAGCGACAGGAGATTTCATCCAGGCTGCGTGCACGATGCTGTCGGTGGTACGAGAGCTTTCGAAAGCACTCCCATGGCGCAAGAATGTTCCGAGTAATAACGTCGTTCGGAGAAGTACTAACGTCTCTTTTTCCTCGGCCACCCGGCGAGACGGCGGTGGCGGCGAGGGCGCATCGCTATCTTCCTCCTCCTCCTCACGGTCCGCGAGGAATATCTCTTCCGACGCTGACTTCCTCTCACGTCCGCTTTCAGCGCTCCGAGACGAAAGATTACGAGGCAATCGCTCCGGCCTCTGTTTCATTTCGTTTAGCCTTCCCGTTCCGCGGCTCCGCGGCACCCCCTCGGACGCACACGCTCCCCGGCGCTCCCTCCATCCATAAAGCTCCGAGTTTCACGTACCCTCGGAGACCGGATGCACCGAGGAAACGTACCGTGCACCAACAGCACCGTGAGCTATAGGCAGCAGCGAACGGGAACGAAACTTGGAGAAACGGGCAAACTGCTCCCTATCTCTGGGTCGGGGTAACTCTTCCCAACCTTTTTTTTTTGCACATTTTTTTTCTGCGCGTCCGTTTCCGCAGAGCAGCATCATCCCCTCTCGCGTGCTCGCGGCCCTCGCTCGACGGCGGTTCGAGGGGGTGAGAGGCAGCCTTCCCGTAAATCCGGAAGGAAAAACGAGGAATGTTATGTAGTACGAGGGCGCAGTAACGGGGCGTAAGGCCGAATGGCGTAAAAACGCAGCCGGTGACTCAGCCTCGTCTCCTCGGCAAGATAACGGCTAGGGAGAATAGAATAAATACATATGAAAGAAAGAGGAGAAGAAGCGCGCGATCGTGAGCGTGTGTCTGTGCCGTTTGGGATCGAGGATATGCGCGCGACGGTGAGGATTTTATTCGGGAGCAAGGGGAGAGAATCGAGGGTGAAGAGACACGTCTGGATGGACTGCGCGGGGATGCCGCAGCTTCAGCTTCTCCGCAGCATATTATGCTCGCGGACCAGAAGCAGTTTCTCTGGAGTTGGAGGGCCGGGGTGGAGTTCTCGCGGAAGCGGCTATCGGTCTTTAAAACGAGCAGGTTAATGGCCCGATTTATATGATATCGATTACCGAGCGAGCGCGTTGATATAATGTATGGAGGCGAGTAACAACCTCGAGCCGCGCGGATCCTCGTAACAGTCGCGCCGCGCTTCGCTTCGTTTCCGAGGCGCGCTGCACA
This sequence comes from Stenichneumon culpator, assembly GCA_964017025.1. Lineage (NCBI taxonomy): Eukaryota > Metazoa > Arthropoda > Insecta > Hymenoptera > Ichneumonidae > Stenichneumon > Stenichneumon culpator. Next base: position 17,424,631 of record OZ024776.1, read on the forward strand.
CGCTGCAAATTGCATCTCGGAGAGGAGCGAGGGAGAGCCCAGTAGCGCACGACGCATCGAAACTTTGCACTGGGATTGCATTCTTGGAAAGTTGCTTTGTGGCCAAAACTTGATAGTGCCGCGAAAGCCAAGTGCGTGCGGCGTGGAGGGAGAGCTCGTGGGTGGCAGTGGATGGCGCTTGTGTCGGTGGATGCTGGAATTGTGTGAGGGTTTCCTACGGCCGCGGTAGTCACCCAGCTGGATCGGTCGCCATGGCTCCTTCCAGCGAAGTAGGTCTGCCTATAGAGCGTGCCGACAACTTGGCACAAGAGCTCCGGCAACGTCCCTCCACACACTGATCCTTCACCCTCTCGTCATCCAACCTGATGCTCTCAGCTTCGATTTTCGACGGTGGAACAACATCCTTACCGGGAACAAAGCTCTGGGTGTTTTGCTTCTTGGGCAACTATGCCGCGCCTCGATGGCCCGGAACTCAGGAAACTAGCGGAGCGGAGACATAGTTCGGGAAGTATGCAGCCGTGGAGAACGCTATAGCGTTAATTGACAATTGAGCCGCGGGAATTTCCAATTTTCACGCACCGAAGGTGGCGCTTTGTTTTTTGGAGAGCCAAACGAGAAGGTGAGAAAGTCGGGGACGTTGAGATCGCTCAAGGAAAGCTGTGCGTAATTGAACGCTTCCAGGAGCGGATTGTGTTTCACCGAGCCATCGCTGATTTCCACGTTCCTGTGTGTACCTTCCGCGGCCACTGGTTCGCACCGTGTGTGCCAGCCGGACGACAAACGTGACCAACAGCGGGACAAACCCGGGGGCGGAGGAACACGGGGGGCAGTCGAAATCGGGCGGTGGAAATTGGAAACTAGTAATTTATGGCGGGTAGAGTCGGGTAGACCGTGAAACATAATCTCCTGCGAGCGGACAGAATTCGCCCTGTGGAATATATATCCGGCCAGGACAATACTCCGCTTCGGGTTATGGTCGGTGAAAAATTACAAAAATGACACGGCTATAAATTAATTTTCGCGGATAATGAGGGAATTAATTCGTTTACATTGCGTTCGTTTTTCGTGAGGGGTAACTTGAGCATTTTTCGGAATTCTGGCAATTCGGAATTTGTGGACTGTGAGGGTTGTAATGTTCCAGTATTAGCATTGCTGGACCGAGCTTGCTTTTATTTTCGAGCATTAATATTCTATCCATCAAAACCCAAGCTCGAAATGTTTAATCGAATTTATCGCTAAAAACTCTGCACCGTCAGCATCTTCCGTGTGAACGTTCGCATTGCGATCTTAAGTTTGAACTCAAGAGCGATCTTAACTTCAAACAAACGTTTTAAAATTCGATTCTCAGAGTCTCGAACTCTATAGGCGTTCGATCTCTTTCACTTTTAAATCAATGACAATAAACGTTAGCGTTAACTATCATTTCGGCCTCATCGAACATGTACCATGGATCATTTCACCATCGACCATACTTGGCACATCATTACAGGATATTGATGTCGCATCACCAGGGTACAGTGCTTGGATGTAATAATGTCCACATGTTGGCAATGTTTTTTTTTAATAAGGGACAGTTTATGCAAACGTCTGTCCGAACTATGACCTTAACGACACCCTATTAAAGTGGGAAAAAACGGCATTTCGGGGTTGTTATTTACGACGGTAGAACACATGCTGGCTACTACGGCAGATGAGGGCTGCTAAGCGAACGCTGGACCTGCTGGTGTGCCTTCCTCATGATGTAATTAAGGTTTTCAGTGCGGACCAAGCCCATGTAGATACACACACTGATATCTATATAGGACGGTACTATAAGTCACCCGTGGACCAACACCCACGCCGGAGCTTTACGGTGAGCTGTTTCTCCATAAAGGACGCGTTATACGCCGGCTAAATGCATCCCCACCGGTTGCGAAGCTTCCCAAGGGAGGAATAACGTCGGTCACTCTCGTCAGCTTCCAGTTTTGGTTTTTTTCAACCTTCTATTCGTTATTACCGGAGTTCTTTGTACGCTTGGGGATGAGAGACTTTTTCGCGCAGGAAAAAAGTCTCCGATTAAGCCTCTACGCACCGGTCGAACGGGAAACGAAAAAATGACAGAACCGGAGAGAACGAAAAAAAAATGCTGAAAGGTATGGAACTCCCAGAGAGAGAGCTAACCAGATTTTTACGTGTCGATCGTAAAGCAGCTTTGCCTGCTTAGGTGCCGAGCGAAGGCGGAGCAGACGGAAAAACCTCGTTCAATCCGGGAGTGTCGCCGTGCGGTTGGTCGCGTCACGGCGTGTTCCAGAAAAATAATTTTACGCAGGAAAAACAATTTAGTTCTGATGGGGGGATAGAAAAAAAAAATGAACATCAACACCTTTCTCGTTGTTTTTCCTGGTAACCTCGGCGTGACGGGTGACGCACGTCGCCCGAAGATCCACCTTCGTGCTTTTCGAGGGGCTGACGAAATCTCGGGGATTTTATTTCGAGGGTGGAAAATCGAGCGCCCCAAATCACCTTGTCCGGAGTTGTGTTGGTGGCAAGGGTACACAAGCGTGCACGCGCGCTATTATGAAGCTATATGCACGAACTTCCATGGTTAGATGAGAAATTGAAGCTGATAGCGTGGTACAGACTGCCGTTGTGAGTTTCGCTCGGGACACCGGATAAAATCCGGAGGGTTGAGAGGAGAGAAGATTTACGTGGTGACGTGTATTACGGACAGGTATTAGCATGGAAGCAAGTTTCGGGTTATTTACGATCGATAGCGGTGCGCAACCGGGCGCTATGTTGACGAGGCAACCCTCCCACCCCCCCCCTCCGCGCCACCCCCCCCCCCCCCCGGCGTAATTTAGCAACCTCCTGCGCAACCGTCCGCCGTTCACTCGGTCAAGTCTGGGGTAGGTTTATGGGTTTTACCGGGAAAAGCCAGTCAACGAGGACCAAGGAACTCCGAAGGTGAAAACACCAACAACCGGTGCTCACACGATCCCGCCCTCAGGATCGTCAACTCAACCTCGTGCCGCCAATGACACTCCACCCGGGCAATAAACACTTTCGTGTTTTGCTCGGGTCCTGATTCATTTCGCGAAAATTCCGGGAAATCCAAAACTATATCGAGGAACGCGTCAAGGCAAGGCGACTTCCGACGAATAAAAATTAAATAAAAACGACGTTGGGCATGTGAAATAATTATTATGTTCGAAAAAATATCGGACGTTATGTTGGTTCTGGATAGAATTTGTAATCAATTATCATTAGTCGAAATAACGTGATGAAATAAGAGGATCACGAATAAATTAATTAAAATGCAAATACGTGCGTTCGTGCACATATTTATTAAGATTTATTGCGATCCGCTTGCTAGTCTGCTTGTTTCTGGATTCACAAAAGTCGATGAAAACGTCAGAAACAAAAATGTAAGGCTAGACGCCTCACGAAAAATGTCAGTAATGTTAACTACACAATAAATCTTAATTACTGCCAGAAATGTTCCAGAATTCGTTACTCGTCAATTAATTAATTCACTCCAACACTCGAACGATCGGTCGTCGCTCGGCATTCGCAATTTATTATTATATTCTAATCGTTTCAAATTCAAAGTGGTTCAAATTCAAAGTGGTTTAAATTCGAAGAGCTTCAAATTTGAAGCGGGTCAAGTTCGAAGCGATTCAAATCCGTAGCAGTTCGAACTTAAAGCAGTTCAAACTCGAAGCAGTGCAAATTTGAAGCAGTTCAAATTCGAAGCACTTCAAATTCGATCCAGTCCAAACTCGAACCGGTGATCTTACAGGAACATTAGATCAGAATGGATGGATTCATGCCAAGACCCGGGGAGAGAACTTTTCACCCGGGCGCTTTGAAGATTCAATCACAGTGGGCCATTTGTCCCGTGTCGGAACGACCGTGCGGGATTTATCTCCAGGAAACGGGTTGGAAAAACCGTGGAAGAACTTTCGCGACCCCGTGACAGTTTGTTCAACCAAGCCGGTCAAAGTAACGACTTTCCGTGGTCTAACCGAGCTGGCATTCACCATAGAAATGCCGCGCGACAGCTAGTAATCAAGCGTATTTCCGTTCGATCGGAGGAACAACGCGCGTCTGCCAACATGTTGGTCGGGAGGGTTCGTCGTGTTTCCCCCAGCTCCGCGGCACAGACTCTCTCGTCTTCGACCTCCGGATCACCGCGCCCTCCCACCGCCTCTCTCCGGGGAGGATTAAGTTCTTCGACCTAAATCAATTCCCTGTCGACAAATCCACGCAGACAGCTGACCTCGTCGACGTAACCGCACGGTTCAGATATTTCATTGACCTCCAGCGGCAGGATTTCCTTTATGCCCCGCCATCCGAACTTCCGGCATTGGTAAACCCACAGATCTCAGTGACCATCCGGACAAACCCAAGCGCCTCGCACAGCCGCGAGTCTACCGGTTTAACGATTTTTCCCTTCCGCCGGAAAACGGTGAAAGGAGCTTTCGATGTGATGAAATTTCACCGAAAAAAAAGCGGCGGATTGTTCGGAATCGTTGAAACTTATGCCGGAGGAGATATAAAGATCGAATCAGAACCAGCCAAAAGAAACGTCCTCGTGTGTTCAGGTGAACAGATCGGTACAATTACCGCCATCGATAAATTCCGACGAATGGACCAAAGCGGGGCGACCTTTGCGTCCGGTCGTTCGGCCGAACGGTCGCCCAATATAAGCGTAGGGTCCAGAGAACAGGATGAAAAAATAAAATAAAAAATAAGAAGGAACGGAACTTTCGGAGAAAAGTCCGGGAAACGGTGATGAAAAGTCCAAAGAAAAGTGTGAGGGACGGATGTAAGAAACGCTTCCACCACTTTTCCGTTATTATTATTTTCCCGGTAACATAAATTCTGAAGCGGCGTCCTGCGTCCAGGGAATGAAAGAGGCCGGAGGAAGGAGCGAGAGAACGTAATGCGAAAGAGGCCAACGACGATTCGACGCCGTTTTCCACCGGAGAAATTTATCGTTGAAATAATGCGAAAATAGCGAGAGAGGAGTTTCCGCGAAGGGCAAGAGAATCGAGCTTTTGTCCGTTTCGACGGTGCATCGCGCGGCTTTCCGAAGCGATTATACGATGAAAAAAATAGATATAAAAAAAAATTGGTACGGAGGTAAAGTTCCCGGGGAAAAAAATGGCGCGGCATTCGTCGAGGTGAACGAGAGACCATGACGGTCTCCACTCTCGACGAGTGCCGCATTGAAAGCGCGGCTCGAAGAGAGAGGAGAAACCTCGCAGATCTTTTAAAAAGCGCACCCAAAGTGTATGCTCGAAAGAATATGGAAACTGGCGTATATCGGCCACTCCCGAGAGCTTCTTGCCCGACGCTGGCACGGAGCTTTGAGCAAATATTGCGAAAGGTATTCGAGAACCGTGAGAGATTGGAGGGAGGAATGGCGCAGTCTTTTTTCTTATTTCTTTTTTTTATTGTTTTGCATAGCAAACTTGAAGGAGAGTCGTTTGCGCTAACAGCGAAGATGACGCAGGGTGGGCTTCTCGGGCCGACGATTGGGAGTGAGGCGCGTCTTGGCTGTTCGCAAACTTTTCTGTTTACACGAAGCAGACGTTGTGGAAAGCGAGATCGAGTCGAGTACGGCCGCGAAAGCCGCGGATAATGTGTATACGGAATTGTAACGAATCCACGAAAGCTGAAAGGTTGCGAACGGGTCTCGGCTCGACTGGGGATGAGAGTAGAATGAGCCTTGAAGAAGAAAGCTCCTGACTGCTCGATGTTGCCGTCGAGGTTGTTGCGCGAAGAGCAGCCCCCGTTTTGCCTTCGCCGCTCTCCTCCTCACTCCGGTACGGCTGTCCGTTGAGCATATTAAAACAAAGTTTCGACAGAAGCCGAGTTAATGGAGAAGTCAGTCAAGCCCAGCGAGTTACACACAAACGGGGGTAAAACGGGCCACGGTAGAAGCGAGTGTTCGCTCTATTTTGACTTCGAGCTCCACTTCTCTCATTCGCTTTAGCCCTGAAGTGAATGGATTAGCCGAACTCGTTTTCTCACTGTAATAAGGCGAAGAACCGCAGGGATGAACTTGCGTTTCACCTTCTTTTTTTATCCAGAAGGAGCTTCGAGGGTTCGCGCGGACCTTCGATAAATGAATTCTTTTTCCTTTGGAACTGAGATTCATTGTATTCTGGAGTTTTCTCTCGTCTCGACGAACTCCGTGTCGCTCCGTTGAGGCTCTCAAAAGGCAATCGCTGACCCGAAGGGTCTCAAGAGCTAATTCGATCATTAATTTATTAACGTGACGCCGGGGCTGAATTCGCCGTTGAGTGGAAACTGCGAGGAAGTGTCGGTTCTCCTTGCGAGCCGAGAATAAAACGAGATCGTTACGACATCCTCGCACTCTTGTAGACTAATTTTGTCCACTTTTCTTCGTTCCGCTCACTTTGATATCCGGGATGTCCTGCGCTCATAAATTTAAGCGGTTTCTCATATGTCATCATCATTTTTCGACGATTTAATTCGTCAGATTACGGTTGCGGATGTGAAAACTTTCTTTTTTTTAACACTCGGTAGCGACCTCTAAAAATACTTCGATTTCATAAGAATTTCGCAGAGTCTTTTCTCATACGCTATACTTTTAGGAGTGCGCGCTGGTTTCTAGATAATCTCGAATTTTTCATTTTGACTTTAAATTTAGATGTTCCGAAGTTTTTAATTTTTTAAATGGCCGGTTTAAAATAACCGCTTCTAAAAATGCATTAATTTCGAGGACCCTTCACACATCGCATTTTTATTTTATACTTCACGATACTACGGGGTCACCGCCAGAAAATTCAAAAATTTTCAATTTAACGACCACCCTAATGTATATTCCTATATACCTGCACAAGCAGTAGGACCCAATCTCGAGATTGCTCTCGAGAATGTGGTTTAGCTTTGAGTCTCGATGCTGCAGCGACTGCACTTTTTTTATAAGCGAAAAAAAGAAGAGGGCATCGGTACGAGGCGATTCTTCCAGCTGTCCCGGAGATCTCCGGAGATAAAAATATTGTTGGAATTCTCAAGGAACGGCGGTATATATTATTTTTTATATTTTCATTTTTTAAATTTTTTAATATATATTGCAATTTACTTTGCATCGTTGAATTCGTTAACTCGACGGGATCGCCGACCTTCGGTGGAACCTTCGGTAAAAATGCAAATTGCAAGTTCTGCAAATTGCAATTCATGCACACAGTAGCGTATAACAGTTGAAGGGTCAGAGAGGGATGGAGTGGAGAGCGAGAGAGAGAGAAAAAAATGCCACCGACTCGATCTCTATCTCGGATCGCGAGGTATACACGCAACTTTCTCGCACTCAGCCCTGTGTACGGCTTACTGTACGTGAAATCGCAAGACAGTTTTCTGGAGCGGCGGGCACGCGAGACTTCTCCTCAGTTTCTTTCTCGGTTCTTCGTTCTCGGATCTTTTTTTTTGTTTCTTTTTTTTCTTTTCGTTTCATAACTTCTCAACCGAGGGGTTTTTTTCTATTGTACGGCCGAAGCATTCTCCGCACGCCGAGACACGAATGAATTTGTAGAGGAAAGAGAGCACGAGATCCAGAGGTATGCGAGCGCAGCGAAATGAGACGGTATTTTTTTTCATGATCCAAATCCCGATCCACATAATGAAAGCTAATTAATATTCGTCTGACAGGGAACGAGTATATTGTTGCGTCGGCCCGACCGGTCGATTGAGGTCACGGTTAGCCGAGGGGCGTGCGACCCACCCTAATACGTTGGTAGTAATGTCTATGCGTCGGCATCGACCCTAAGTGCGACGTAAAAAAATGAGGAAAGAAAATAAGCTTCACCTAAGTTGGGCCCACATTTTGGTACCAAAGTATATGAGCAGTAGGTAGTATATGAGCAGTAAGTATGAGAGCAGATTTAATTATTTAATATTAAGGGTTACACAGGATGTAAGACGGTCAATCTTTGACGATATTAAAAACTCAGATATTACAGGGATGGTCCAGCAGAGTTCCTCAAAAAACGAATCTATATTTCGAATATCTCGCTATATCGAGTTTCTTGCTCGCTCTTCCTATCTCTCCCGCTTTCGTTCCGTGCACACGCGAAAAGTAGTGTGCGGTCTCGCGGTGGACCGCCGTGGAGAAACGAGGCTGAAATTAATAGACCCTGGGTCAGCGGCCTTCGCCGTGAAAGGTGAAAGAGTCTTGATAAACAGCCCCTGCTGGTTTCTCCCCTCCCGTCGTCGTCGAACGATATCGCCCGGTCGGAGCCAGAGAGAACGAGGCGAAAGAGCTCCCCCGCGCGCGAGCCAACCACGCCAAGGAATTTATGTTTGCTACGGCCTTTGGCACCCGGTGATTTTTCACCGGTCCACCTCGACCCGTTCACCGGGGAGAGAAAGAGAGGCACGTTAAATGGGGTGATGGCAACGCATTTATAAAGGAAAAGCGTAAACCACGCGCCCGGACGTTTACGCCCAAAGAATCTCCGCGGATTCGGCCGGCGGAGTTGTATAACGCAGTCGCTGAAGGAAGCGTCCGGTGATTGGCCGTCCAACTTGACTGAAGATGAGCGCCGACTTTGTGATCGGTAATTTTTTTTCTGTCAATCGACTGAAACGTCACCGTCAAATTTACCGGTCCAGAAATGACCGCACTGGGACAACAGCGACATCAACTCTACAGGCCTTCACGGTCCGAACTTCAAAATTAACAAAGTACCATTCTCGTTCATCAGAACGAATTGTATTCATTTTATAATATTGTTTCATCGATGAATTTATTGATAAAAAACTAAAAAGACGAATGATTACGACATCAACGAGGGAGCATAATTCGATTGAAATCAACGTAGACTGCTAGAGAGTTGACCAAAATTGTGGAACCAAAAAAAAAACAAAGCTTCCTCTATGAGGAAGCACAATGACATTCAAATACCAATTAGATAGATGTTATTCGCTGTTTTGACTACCGCAAAGAAAAATAACGATCATGGCACAACAAACATTTTCTAGAATCAAAAAAGATCAGTTGACAGCTTTTTTTTTCGTCGATTGGCGCTGACAAAAAATTACCCGTTATCACACGGCGAGAATGTCATTTGAAAAAACCCTTCAATCGATACTCATTTATTTATCCACGCGTTTTTGATTATTCATGAAGCAATCCATCGCTCGATCAGGTAACTCTTCTCAATGCTGATGTTGTTTTATCGTCTGATTCATCAAATTGCAAACGATGAAGACCAAGTTTCAATTCTTTTTTTTTAAGGATGTTCGATATAGAGCAGCCAATGATTGGCCAAGGATTCCATTGCCTTCGCCCGACTACAACACCGGAACCAACCCGGCGTTGCTGCTTGGACGCCACGCGATCGATCATCTAATTCAGCACCTAAACACGCCTAGCGCACGATGTGCCGTCCGGGCTGTGCACCACCCACAGTACGTGTACGAGCTGAGAACTTCCTATACGTAGCGGCATATCGAAGTTCGATCTCTGGCTGCCGTGAAAAACCCCCCACACGGCTGTCAGAAGATCGTTGAACCATGGTGAGAATTTCTTAAGAAACGCGATTGAATTTTTCTTCCAACGACCTTTTATTTTCCTTCGCCCTACGTTTTCCACTTTTCTCATTGATGATCCTGCAATCGTCCCAACAAATCGCCAAGAATACCTATATATATATGTATACATATGCAGAGTACATACAAATCGGGGTCACGCTGTGTTAAATTCACGTTGTGTTCCCGAGTAAAAAGGGGGAAGGGCGGTGGGAGGAGAGGGATACGAAAAAAACTTTAATTGGATCGACATAACAGACATGCGAAGTTCCCGGCTCGATCGATCCGCATGCATACACATATACATCGGAACGAGTCCCTGTGTATAAACGTATATGTACAACTCGAACGAGCTCACCGTTTAATTTAACCGAAAAATTCTTTTCTGAACTGCAAACTCCGTCACTCCCTCACGAACTTGTCGCGATAAGTCGCCTCGCTCGCGGACCTGCGACCGGGACGGATTGCAGAGGTAGACGCAGAGGGGAAAAAAACGCAGAAGTAAAAAAAAAAGGTGGATGGGTGACCGTGATATCCCACCAGACAGTCGGGGAGATAACTGACGATCCGGGACTCCGTCGGAGTGCGGTGGAATAGAGGGCGCTGGCTCGTCGGGAAGCTGATGCTTACGGGATTCGCGGTAGACCACGGGTGCCAGGAGAGTTATCAGAGATGACGAAGCGCTCCCAGGATGGTCCTTATACCATTTTCTACCGACTCCACCGTTCCTCCGGCTTCGCCGTGTAACGTTCCTGCGGGCGACGGAGTTTCAGACCACGTCGATTCGAAAAGTTCCACCTTTGTCTGGGTGCGAATGTGTGTGTGTGTGTGTGCGCGGAGTGTAGGAACGAGCGCTTCGAAGACCCCTAATGGTCCTCAAAGTCCCTTTCGTCTCCGACCGGCGATTACACCAATTTTTGTTTCTCTCACTGGGCGATTCTTCCGGAATCCAGATATAGCAGACGGTACTGCAAGTAGCGTTGAAGCCGACCGTTCTATTGAATCGTAAATGAGCTCCGCATTATACCGGGTATACAAATATGAATAATGAATTGGCTCTTAGGAGTTGGGGAGTAGGAAAGATCCTAGCTTGATCCCAGCAAAGAAAGCACTTGAAACAATTAGCCTCGATATTCCGACGAGATTGTATTGAGGGTAACTGCATCATCTGGCGGTACGTAAGACGTGATCAATGCTGCGGCACAAACGATACGAAATCGATATGGAGCGGCGAGTAGTGTCGGTGTTGCATTCTCCTGCGGGATAAACATCTTGGCTGACGCAACTAAGCTTCTGGCACGGTCGCCACGGGTCGGGGTGGTAGCAGCCGGAAGGGTGAAACCGGGGAAGTATCTGGTGGTTGGCAGGAAGCGTCTCTTCACCCTCCAACCAGCCTCCTCTTCCGCCCCTTCCACCTGGTTCTCCGGCTTTCTTCGAACGAGAAACGCGATGCTCTTCGGTAGGTCCGACGAGGTTAAGGCATTCCCTTGCACAGTGCTTCTCGTTAACCGTCAGCCCTTCTCCGCGGAGCCCGCCTCGACGGCAACATCAGCGCAGTCCTCGTCTCGGAAGCGCTGCTGCATAAGTGGGCATCGCCCTGAGCCAACGGCAACCGAAAACCGACCTCTCAGCCGCAAGAAGCCAACTCCGCGAGCCAGCGACCGGGCCACTAATAAGCAACCCCTTCAAGAACATCGTTTACCGTCCGCGCCCGGAAGATGGCAGCCTCAGCAACAGCGCATGAAACATCCTTTGGCGAACTGGAGCTGGTCTCTCTCTCTCACGCTCTTCGCAACTCAGGCAATGACGTTAGCCTCCCCCGACCACTTTCACACGGCACGAAGCGAAAACAGCAGTGATAGAGATGAAGATAGCCGGGTTGTTCACGAATTCTCTTCACCACCCCCCCTCCCTCCCACCTTCCGACCTCGCTCGACTCTAATCGCGAGTTATCATACAACTCTCAACCCCGTACAGCCGACACGTTACCCACTGCAGTGACTATATACACAGGCTCTTTTTGGTAATTCATCATTATGACGGACGGGCGCTTCGGTTGCCCACATCCTGGCGGAACCCGGCGAGGAAATTTACCGGGTGCGATTCACGTAGCAGCGTTACACTGTAACGCCGCTTCGGCCACATTAGCCGTTATCACGGAACGTGCCGGCCAATCGCGAAGAAAAATCTGATCGTAATTATATCGGCGTTACTTTTTTCTGTCGGTCATTAACGTTGCTTCGGCTGATGATATTTTTTTCGTTGGCCCCAGGATGATTGATTCCCGGCCCGGTGATCGATGGCACATTGAACGTCACGACTCAATCCACCGTCCAATACCCACCATGCGTAACTCTCGGGTTTCGCCCGCTCGTAGATTTCGCTTACCATCGCTACACCGTAGACAGATGGAATGAAAGACCCGATGGGAATTTATATACGATCCAGCCATAGATTTTCCGAATGCCTGTGCCGGCTCGTGAGCATGCATCGAGTGTCTCAAAAGGCGACCGGCTGTGCTGCCACGGGTGAGCGAACGAGCCGGGAAGATTGTCGAGTCGGGGGGTGGTGGAAGGGTTGCTGGGGAGAGAACGTGGCACGATGCCGATCCGGCCGAGAAGAGCCTCTCTCGCTTCCGCCGGTGCTGTTGCTGCTGGTGTGCTCCGAGGAAAATGGCGTGCCAGCTGTACGTGCGGTAATTTTTCTCCGATCTTTCATTGCGGTCGGTGCCGGGTTGCGCTCCCTCTGCCGGCTTCCCTTCCGTCCCAGTGTCTATCCCTCGTAGATTCGCTTCGTATGTGAAACACCCGAGGAACATCCAGCCACGTAGCCGCGGAAAGGGAGCAACAAGAACAGAAACGAGAGCCGGAGGATCAAAGCCTTCTTTCTTCCCGGTTTCTTTCCCGTTCCACATCGCGCCGCTGTAGAGAGTGATAACGCAATATCGGCTGCTAGTCCAGGGAAACTTGTAAGCCGTGTTGTAGCCCTCGAAGCCTTCTTTTCCACGCGGGCTTCTTCGCTGCCAGCGCACACAGGGAGAGGCAGAACGAGAGAGCGACATTAGCTTCGGAGTGTAGAACACGCTGACTCTCCCGCTTTCGCGAGAGCGCTATTTATGGGCTCTGCGTGCATGGCATACGTGCTCAGTCACTCTTGCCTCTTTCGCCTTTCACACGCAGCACGACAGTGAGTATATCGCGGCGGTAGGCCGACCGGGGGATGCAAAGGAGCACGAGGGAGGGTTGACACGCGATCGGGTGCTCGACCACGCGGCTGTTCGACTACATTCCCGTCTCTCCCGGCCTAGATATATAGATATATCGTCCTTTCCGTTTTCCCCACCTCATCGCTCCTCACACTACTGCCGCGTGGCACGACGCACGAATTATTTGTAATAATTGTGATTATCATCGTTGACACTTATTATGTTGTTGTTTAGGACGATATTTACTGGATACGCAGGGTAGGGGAGAGTGGGGCAAAACGGATAAGCTTAGCCAGTCGTTTGCGGGTCGCGGAAATGCAATACTTGCCCGAACACTGGCCGAAGGTTTGGGTATTAATATCGTTACATCAACACTGGCCCGGTCATCAGCCGTTTTGCTTCGATCGGAAAAACCTCCAGGAGTAGGGCGTTAGTTTTCCTCGAATCGGTGATTCGCAAAGACATTAATCTGCAGCGCGATCTCTTTCCCGGGCGAACACGTTGCAGGGAAGTTACGGTATTGCATGAAATGAAGAGTCTAGAGACGCGGGACAAGACGCGAGGAACCTCGCAATTTTTCGAGTCCCCGGGGGTGCTTCGATGCGGAAACCCGCGAATCCCACTGTGAATCGGCGGCGGGGTTGGGAAAAGGCGAAGGGGATGCTCGGAGGCTTCCGTCGCTGTTAGCCCTCTGATGCCTCGGGGGTTTGAGGATCGAATCGTGCACGTCCAGACCGTGCATCATCCACCAGACCGGCAACCACGAGTCACTAGACCTTCACGAGGGCGATATATCGTTGGCACCCCGTGCTGTCCTGTTATTCATGGCGAACGCTTGCATCGCCGTCGCACCTACACGACACCGCAGCCTTGCCGGCAGCATCGTCAACCACGTCGCCGCAGCATCGCGGTATCGAGCTGCGGGGAAGCCACGACGCCTCTTACTTTGAAAATTCTTCACGCCTCAAAATCGTTTTATATTGAATTTCTTTTTGGCCGAACTTCACCTCCGCGCGACGATGTAAAATAAGATCAGTAGTCTACTGGTTTGTCCTCACAATCGCGGGGACATGACTGTTGCCTTGCAAATAAGTGGAGGTACCTTTTTTCTTTATTTTTCTACACCCCAACCGAACTTACGGTATTCCAAGTGGGATACGAGAAGGTCGAGAAAATGTGTCGTTTATTCTACTGTACCACGTGTATATGATATAGTGGAGCGACGACGGGCAAAGAAGAAAAAACGGCAAACCATCTATTCTCGATTCTATTTTTTGTTTTCTCATTTCGGTCGAGTCAAAAGTGTGCGTTTGTCGTTCACAAGTGAGTATATATCTCGTACATATTTTTTAAAGATGTTTGTATGTTGTTCCAATTTTCAAGAATCGTCATAACGTCACTTCCGGTCGAGAAATAAGTTTCTCGGACGTCACTTCCGGTCAGAAAAAAAAATCATTTTCGGACTTTTTTTTAAGCTCACATTTTTTTTTTACAAACGTTTTACGCCTAACGATTTCCGGAGACTGGTTTTCGGCTTCACTTTTCGTCACACGTATTTGGCGTGCTCCTTCGAAACGTCAAATCCTCTGGATCTCGTCAGAGCGAGATTTATAGATTTCCCGAACTATTTCGCGAGCAATAATGTCTAAAGGGTCGGCTTGCCTATTCTCAATAAGCAGGTATGTATGTGCATGTTGCACGAGTGTCTACACACACGTATACATATGTGTAGCATGATCGACTGAAATCCGCGATTGGATCTTTCCGGTTCAAATTTCAACTAAGCTCTCGAGAACGGCGTGCACGGAGTACTCTTATACGAGCACGAGTCTGACTACGGTATGCTTTTCTCACATTTCCAATCGTCTTCTCTCTCTATTCCTCCTTCGAGGCGTGTGCCGTCTATACCGTTTCCTCACTTCTGTATATTGCTCCACGTAGCGTGCCCGCAGCGAGGTCTATCGCCGGGGCAATAGACGGGCTGCAATTTCGTTTCATAGTTACCAGGAAGGAAGCAGTAAAGTGCAGTATACCTTGCCAGCGCGGTACTTCGGCATAGTTCGCGGTAGAAATTGGCGCTATTCACTTTTTCGGCATCCCCCGGCTCGTGTGGACCTTATCCTCAGTTACTTGCGGCACTCGAATGTACAACGACAAATCGTATGCCGGAACAAGGCTAGGCTGCAATTCTCTAAACAAATTGTCAATAAAATTTCACATGCAATAATCTTGAGTTTCTGCTTTCTGATAATCAAATTCGCTACAATTTCCAACAGGGAAATATCGACCAGCGCAATTTGCCTGAAGATCAATGAAATATGCACTGGGCCGTATTCGCCACTTTCAGCCTAAAGAGGGTAATGTCCGACTGAGAAGTATCCGAGAATTGGTACCTTGCGCCGCCAGCTTCCGAGATTAGAAATACAAATTGATACCCGCTACTGTGCCGATGCCGTTGCCGCTGCAGGCTCCGTTAATATTGCTCTCCGCTGCATGGATTTGTTCGCGTTCCGCGCCCGGATAACAAGAGCGCGAACCGTCGAACCATTGCGCTCTCGCTGTACTGAACAGTTGTAATCCATTTAGGGGATGATCAAAGGTGTGTATTGGTGTGTGTATGTGTAAGAGGATGCCTAAAACACGAATCGCAGAACCGATCCGATAGTAACGCCCGACCGCGGCTACGCTGGACGAGATTTTCCTGGCTCACCCTTTTATTCCTCTATATCTCGTTCGTTCTAGGCACTCTCTCTCCACGTGCGGGCCCGGTTTCCATTGCTGAAAATTTCCACTCGATCGTTTTTGTACCGGCGCTTTGCCTCTCCGCCCGAAATTGCCATACGATTTCCAGGACGGGTTTTTGGGATAAAATTCGGGAATATAGAGTAGTATTCGACGGGATACCCGCTGGGGCTGGAGGACGTTTTGTGTTGCGAGGCGAGACGAAAACGAGTGGCGATGAGCACTCGCCGCATCGAATTTTGAAATCTCATCGACGCTACCAATTTGTTACCCGAATGTATACCATTGTCCGTTGTTCCGTCCTATTCCCGCGACGGTATGATAAACCCCGGTCGATTTTACCATTACAAGTAATGTCGTATGTGTAATGACTATGGCATATATATATAATACACGTGCAGGGTCATCCGACGTGCATGAGGATCGGAAATCGGTAGTTGGACTGAATGCAGCCGCGGCCAAACGGAGCGCGATGACCCGGCGCGACAGTCATGGGACATCTACGAATAACCCCGGTACCTTGCGATATAGATTCGCCTTCGCTGGGGAGAATTCCTGGCGAGACGCTGGCTAATATTTATGAATATTGCAGTTATGTCGAAGTGTATCGAGAGATACCTTGATACCTCGGTTACATTGCAGGTATATCGCGATTTGCCGATCCCATTCTCTTGTCCCGTTTAAAATAAAATCAGTGACCGAAGTCGTCGCGAAATAATTTAAAATATTGTCTTGTAGACACTCATTCGCCATTCGGCTGGGTCGAGACGCCAATGAATTCGGTTGTCATTCGTGAAATCGTCAGGGACTTTCGTCGCGTTGGAAAAAACGGGGAAATGTTTTTTTTAGTGATTGCCAATAGCCGACTTAATCATGTGCCAAAACCGATATCGGATTCCTGCACGTTGTTTGGGAAATTATTAAGGAAGTTGGAAAGTTTCACACTAGTCAAATAAGTGCTGTTGTGAGTTTTTAAAGTCTGTAATACAAATCGATAGATCCGTAAATGTTTGTAGAAGCGACTGTAAAAATGTAGCACTCATTTGCGTAGTGCGAAGTAGAGCCGGAAAAATACCGAAAGTACTTGAATAACGTATTGAAGTAGGAAGTACTTCAAGTACTTGGGTAGTTCTAGAGTACTCATGTATTAAGAACTGCCGGAATTTAATAGCTGAAGTTCTGAGTACTGGACGCTCAGAACTCGACACTTCAATACGTAGAGGAGAGCGGGGCAAAATGGGACAGTGGGGCAAAACGGGACAGTGGGGCAAAACGCAATTTTCCAATAATTTTGAGATGGCACTGTGAGGCAAAACTGGGCAGAAAATCCAGATGTATCGATGGGTCAAAATGGGTCGTCTAAATTTTTATTGGAAAATTGCGCTTTTCCCATTGTCCCGTTTTGCCCCGCTGCCCCATCTTGTCCCGCTCTCCCCTATTTCAAGTACCTAGTATATTCGCCCATCTCCCGGTGGAAAACGCTCCAACCTCTTGAAATCTTTCTGTCTACCTTTTCCGTGTAAAAATGGAGCGAACAGATGCAGCTTGATTCTCGATAGATGGGGTTATTTTCACTCTCGCGTTATCCGCGTTCCGTTTCATCATCAGGCAAGCTAATTTCCCTGCACTCCCGTTAATCGGGTCAATCCGAGCCAATCGATTGCGCATGCAATTTGTTATACGCCAACGGCGACAGGCCGCGAGTAATTATACCCGATAATTATGTAGTAATTCCAGAACTCTTTGGTATGTACGCGCCTGGAGGTATTGGATGAATATGATAAGGGTAAAAGAGGCGGCCGGATGACGACGAGTGGAAGCGAACGCGTGAGAGGAGGTGTGCGGGATCTCGGCAGCGACTTTGCACGGGGCTTTAGGTGCCATTTCACGGGGTGATGAGCTTCTCCGGCAGAGAGACTCCTATAGATATAGAAGTAGCGACGGGAAACCCGGAAAGTCTTATCAAAGCGTGCGATGCCGCTGCTACGTTCTGCACCGAGAGGCCGCTCTTTGGCTCGTTCCATCAGAGGCAGAGCATGCTGAAACTCTGCCGCCGCATCCGGAGATCTCATTTAGATGCATAGATCGGGACGATAAAGTATCGAACAGTTTTTCATTAGAAAAAGAAAAGAAAAAAAAAAAAGTGCGACAATTTTCAGATTGGAAAGTCCGGAGGGTCAGGAAAAATGGGATCCAGCAATAAAGAATCCGGCAAAGGATGCTTGATTGGGGTTTCTGTGCCGGTTTGTCTTCGGTGTCTGGATTGCGGCAAGCGACGTTTCTCTCAGCAGCAGCAGAAGCAGCCGCAGCACCAACAAATGGATTGACTTCCGCAGCGTCGTTGGGGATGAACTCTGACCTGGCACGCGAAAGTGTAATTATCGTGGTTGACGCTCCACCGCCCGTCGAGTTACCGGGTACACTAACCCAGGCATTAGAAACGCATGAGCATAACACACAGAGGCCTCCGCTGACAAAGCGTATTCATGCCGCGCGCGTTGGAGAGAGGATTCAGAGGGTTCTTGGGCGTACGGGATTTTCGCCTAAGGGCACGACGGATCAATGGATCGGATATTAATTAGCGTTGCTGTACGTGGTCGGCCTCGTTAAGGTGGAAAAGTACCGCGAGGCGGAATATCCGTGACGCTCTTGAAGTTCAAACTCTCGCAGCACGACTATCGCCCAAAGCTTTTTCCGAAGCCAACGTTTCCCGACAGCTGGAAAAACGTACCGGTGTGTACGTACGAACGAACGAGCAGAGAGGCGGTGTAAAGAAACTGGAACTGTGCCAATTTCGTATTTCCAACGTTAACCCGCGAAATCGGCGGTACAATCCTTTTTGTCTCTATCTCTCGGTGGCCTCCTCGAACAATCGGGCCCGACCCTGCACGGCGACGAACGTAGTCGTTGAAAAGTGGTGAAAAACTTTCCAGAGCGACCGGAGAAAGAGCCATAGAGCCAGCCGGCGATGGTGAAAGCTCATGTGAGGCTGTGGATGGAAATAGAGACGGATAAACAGCGAAGAGCCCGAGATAGGAGATATGTTCGACCCCCCTTCCCCCCCTCCCCCCCACGACCCACCCAACAGTTAATTCACTCAATTCTGAGAGCTGATGCTGCAACAGGAGATATACACCAATTCGATCAATTAAAAGTGAGACGGAATTTAACAGAGCCAACGTTGCAGGCGCGTTTCAACGATAGCGCGAAACTCGTCGCCGTGTCTGGCGGTACAAATAAGTTTGCGAATGGAGATACGAATCGGGGCGCGTGGTCGCGCGCTCCAAGTGGTACGTTCAATTAACGTGATTTCAATTTCGTGGAATTATCATCAATTATCGTAGCAATTATTCGATCCTTTCCGCGAAAATTGCTCCGCGGTGAAATTAATGAGAAATTTATATTTCTATGAACAGCAGAAATTAAATCGTCGCCTCGCTCGGACTCTCCTATTTTTTTTAAGCCGCGGCGGTAGCGCGCACTTACACGATCTCGCGCTTCCACGATGGAACGTGGCTTCAATGAGCTTCCACAATGGGCGGTGTAATTAAATTATCGGACGAATATCCCGGGAATCGTTTCATCCCGAAAGGGGACAACGATTTTTCTTTGGTACCGAACACATGTGTGACGCATAAAATAATTAACTACCGGGAAATGTGCTAGAGTGCATCATCGCGAATACGGCGGTCTGTTTGATTGGGATCTCTCAGTGATACTATTAATTATGCTCATCCCAATTTATCGGAATCGTGATAGTTGAAACGGCGTTGCTGATTATGCCGGAGATGGAACGACCGGTTGCCAACGAGCGAGAAGCATGCGGCGCGCCCAGAGTTTTTCCTTTGGACTAACGAATCGATTTTGCTCGTCGGCAATCGCAGTCTCACGGTCTCACGTACCAACGAAGTCGGTACTCTCAGTCACGCACGAATATACACATATATCAACCGTCAAGTTGCGCAGTAATTTGCTTCTCTCTTAAATTCTTGTTATCCGTCTCGCGCTTCCATCATAAAGGGTCGGCATTCCAACTGAGCCGTATTGTGTCAATGTCGGACGAAAATAAGTTGTGAGTATACAACTGCGTCCGCTCACAGGCGCCTTACAATGGATTTCGAGAATCCCCTCATGAGACAATATCTTGGGTCCCCTAGAACAGGGGATTTAAAATGATGTGCGCAATCCTTAGGGGAACTTGGGGCGACATCTTGCTCGATATCTTCCCGATATCTTGCCCAGGAAGACTGTGGTCGTAACCGTCTCTGTCGCCACTTTTCATTTAGCAATCTAGCAATCTCGCAAAAGATGTTTCCACACAATAAAAAATCTCCAGGCAAATTCCAACTGCGGAATGGACGATGGCTAGCAGTTGATAAGGATCCGAAAGTGCTCGCTCGCGGAGCCACGTCGGGAGAGTCTCTCCGCTATATTCTCATTAATTCGCCGAGTTCTACAGCTCCATAAATACACGCCGCCACTCCGATGCTCATTGCCACTCGACTATTATCATTGTATTGCGCGGGCAAACGCCCTTGTGCGGGTAACACGACGGCGAGAGTGACGGCGGGTATCAAACAGAACAGTGTGCACAGATAGAGATGAGAACAGAGATAGAAAGTAAACGAGAGAGGGATATAGAGGAGAGATTACGAGAGCATCCCGTTCCCGAAGAGGATGGAACCTCACTATACGGAGCGGTGGAAGCCAATAAAAAGCTAATAACGCCGCACCCTCATCAGTGATCCGCCGATAAATACGTCCGACGCAATTCGGCTCTCCACGCCCCCTCGCAAAGAAAGCTTATCTTCTCTTCGCATCCCCATCCACCTTCGTCGCTACCGCTAATGCCCCCAAGTACGAAATAAATGATATATACACGCACCACAGGGATGATTGTACGCATGCGCGAAAACCCACGGCCCATCCTCATCTTGAATTCTTCATTTCCCGTATCTCGGCACACACATAAAAGCGCTCGTCTGAGCAACTGTACAAACGGAAAAGCTCCCAGGGGGTGAAAGCTGCGGGGAGGAAGGTGAAGGAAGGAAGGAAGGAAAGATCGATAACGGTTCCTCCGCAGCGGAAACGCCGTCTCGTTCGGTATTTATATATACCGGACGAGGGTGAGTGAATAATTAAGACAAAGTGGGACATAAATGAGATTCCCGGTGAATTAGAATAATTTCACCTCTTGATTAGTGAGCCCGTTCTATCGCTGGTTGGGTACGGTGAGATTGGGGTTGCACGTACGGCGTTTCGCAAGATCGTGACACGATCTCCTGATCAGTATTACGTAATTGCGCCATTACGCAATCCCGCGAAAGATTGTCTCAGGCAGGCTACTACTTTTCCGTGCCTTCCCGCAGGATACATTCCCGACAAAATCGATTCCACCGAAAGCCCAAACTCGTTCCATCCACCTCGCAACCATCGTAGAATTTAGCTCCTCCCTGACCATCTCTCCGAAAGCTCCGCGATCCGGCGAATTGCTACCAATTGTAGCTGCCTCGAGAGCTAGACTTGCATTTACATAACTAATTGCGAACCTTTACGGCTGACGATCTATCACAATTATGCCGTGATGCATAGCGACTAGTTGATTTATACTTCTCACCATCGTGGCGGTGGCGCGTGTTTAACGGATACCCCGGCGCTACCTCGAGCTCGAGAATGCCTCTGTGCTCCAGTGCTGTTCCATTGCTGCTGCTGCTGCTGCCAGTGCAAATCTCGAATTATACTATATGCGCAGCCACGGAGAACCGGAGCGAAAACGATCTCCCGCGTGCGAAATCCCCCTCCGCCACCGGTTCTTCTCCCGATCCAATTCGTCATGTGTGCCTGAATTGTTCCCACCAGCCATCCGCCTCTCGCACCCGTTTCGTCTACCGTATTGTGGAATTTGGATTACCGGCCTCAAGGATCCGATACGCAGGATCGGGTAACCTGCTCAGAGATCGTATATCGCGATCGCTCGTGATATGTAACACATTCTGGTGTCTCCGCACCGCCGCACGGCGTTTTAGTTGAGGTATCGCGATCAAAGGACGAACCGGACCCGTGAGAGAGATACTTCGAAGGTTTGTACTCAGTATCGGTTATCAATACGTTGGCAATCAGTGTACAATATCCTGAGAGCTGAGAGATCGGGAGAGGAGTGTACAACAGAAAGTGTGGAATAATTATGGGCTGACAAGCGAGAACTGGTATCGACTGCGCAAAGTACGTTCTCCAATTGCAGGCGCACCTCACCCAACCAACCGGATGCGGGCCTAAGTTCCTCTCACATGGGGCCCAACTTCGCATGATTTAAGTTCTACGGCTTTGGTATGTGAAGCTTGGATTTGGCTTGACCTCTAAGGGAGGCAACTATTTCTTTTTGACATCGCATACGTCGTATGATTTACAGAGGAATAATTACGATAAAATTGATGAATACGTTCCAGTCCATATATCATCGATTTGCGAACTAATCTGCATGGACCATGTTCCCCGATTTTACCCTAACTATTCGAATGGTAAATAAAACGTTCAATGTTTCATGAATCCCAAAGCGGGGGTACGAAGAGTTCGAATGAGAATCCGCTAATTGTGTTATCGCAGCTGCGTCTACATAATACATGTACAACAAGCAAGCGAATCCAATCCAGGGTACATGAGAGAGAACTACGGTTGCCAGAGGATCGTTTGGGAGCCCTTCAAACAGATAATTAACGCACTCGACGATACCTTCCAATTATCACTAATAGGCAATGAGCATAAGCGCGAGAACCAATACAACCCGGCCGCACGAGGGTGTTCCGAAGTCGGAGGCGCGGATACAGCACGAGAGGGAGATGAGAAGACAGAGGGAATAACGCATGAGCGAATTCTCTGTTTGCTATAATTGTACGCACGGGGAGGACACCGCAACGAATACAACACGATGAATCGTTGAAGAAGCGTGACGCGCCCCGAAAGGCATGTGGAAAGAATACGTCCGACCGGTGAAACTCGGCGGCCGGACGGACATAGTTTCACCGAGCTTTTTATTTTTCACTCGCGACAATTTCTTACCGCGTTGGTGTTCGAAGAGAATTTCCAACCGAAAACAAACCACATGCATTGTTGACTGCTGGACGGGCAGCGCCGACCTCGCGAATCTCCGCTCGGTCTCGTTTTCCATTCACCCCGAGAACCTCCCCGACAGAACCCTCCGGCGAGGAAAAATAAACGAGCGCGAGAGCGTTCACCCACAGTCTGCATCGGCGTGCCAATCACTAGCTCCGGTGTATGAAGAAACAGCAGGGAAAAAAGTAACGGCAAAGGAGCAAATAAAAATTGAAGCAAAAATACAAATGCGGGCGAATGAAAGATAATGAGGGAAAAGATAACACGAGAGCTTCCAGCGTGCCGCACGAAGGATACAGACGTAAATAACGTCCGAAAAAGAATCTGAGCGACAAATTCCAGTGACTGTCCGTGTATCAATTGAATATATATCCATAAAACATTCTGTAACTAACAAAGTGATGAGCACGGTTTAACGAGGATGCGCTCAAAAATGGTTTGTTTTCTCTACAATGCGATATTCTGCATTTTCAGTTAACAGCTTCGCGTTGAACAAACTCCATAGAGTAGGGTTATTAATTTTGTTTTATTTATTTCTCTTTTGAGTTTCGTCGTTAAAAATAATTGGCAGTCACAATATCTTTGGTAGGACTTGAGCCGACGGCTAAAAATTGTTGATTATAAAATAACGAAGTCGCTTATATCGTTGTTTTTCGTCGACAAATTGCGATAGCTCGGTTACGCTATTTGAGTGTGGTTTGAAGGGACGAAGTTTAGTGAGGGAATTTACAAACTTGTTTTTCGATGTCAGTATTAGGCACGATAACCCGATGTTGCGCACGGCACGCGAGACGTCACAAGTGGAGTGGATCGACTACCTTCAGGTAGAAAAATACGTGCGGAGCAACACTTCTTCAGCTTCTTCTTCTTCATCTTCGCTCGACGAGAGACGCGAACTAAAAGTTCCCGGAGATCGGATGAAGGCGCGTAACTGCTAACCCGATCCACAGGAACTACGAGTAATCTGAGGCAGTCGGGGTATTCGTTTTGTTTTATTCATTTCTCTCTCGAGTTGCATTGGCAAAAATAATTGGCACACTTTAAAAACAATTTGTTCGAAAATTGACTAGCGGTATTGGAAGCTTTTTTTACATAAACGGTTTCTGAAATTCCAAACCCATGTGCCTGGCAATTTTACAGTAAATTTTTTATTTTTAATTAACATTTTTGTAAAGTTCAGCCAAAAGATTTGTAATTTTAATATCTGGTGTCTTTATTTTTTTTTAAGTACACTAATGTTAAATTAATGTATGTAATGTAAGTAAATTTCCAGTACATTAAATATACAATTTATTTTTACAGTGCAGTCACAATAACTTCAATAGGACTTCAGCCAACGACCTAAATTCATCGATCAAAAGAACGAAGTCGCTTAGAGCGTTCTTTTCCCCGACAAACTGCGATGACTCGGTTACGCTATTTGACGAGGTTCGAAGGGAAGAAGTTTAGGTGATCTTTCAACTTCCACGCTAAACCCGAATGTACCAACTTGTTTTTCGATATCAGTATTGGGCACGATTTTCGATATTAATATTAGGAACCCGGTGCTGCACGCGGCACGCGATACGTCAAAAGTGGAGTGGATCGGCTAGCGTCAGGTAGAAAAATACGTGCGGAGCATCGCTTCTTCCGCTTCTCCCGACGCGGTACGCGAGAGGCGAACTAAAAGTTTCCGGAGATCGGTCGAAGGCGCGTAACTGCTAACCGGATCCCCACGGGATTACGTGTAATCTGAGGCAAACTCCGAGCCGCGCAACCTTCGTTCAATCCTTCCATAGCGGACGCCCTCTCGCTCTTTCGCGTTTCTTCCATCCGAGTGCCGTCTTCCTCATCGCCGCCCTTATTTTCGCCAAGTCTATCGCCGAGTACAACCTGTTTCGGATATTGTTCGGGCGCCGTGATCGAAGAAGCGATCGTTTACTTAGCGAAATGTGAACGCCCTGACCGAGCCGCTCGGGACTTTGGCGTTCTTTCGATCCCTCTCTGTCGGCCTCTCTCTCTCTCTCTGCCGCGATCACGATTGCAAACGATGATTGGCAAAGTTTCAGCCGGGATTCTGATTAGACGCTTCGTTACACGTTGGCAAAAACCACGCCGCAGGAACCGGAGGACCGCTCGGTTTAACGTCATCGTATTAGAAGACAAAACAGACACTCCCGTCACTCCAGCGGTCCGACCGGATTGCCGTTTTTCTCCAAGTGGAATTCGACTCCTTAAGGTAGTCCTTGCGAATAGTGTTCACCTCTCATAAGTTTCAGAGAGATTAGAGGGACTTGCAAACACTTCTGGATGTCATAAAATTTTGCAAAAAAATTAAGCACATTAAAGTTGCTTCCAAAATGTTATTAACAAATCGATTAAAAAATAAAAAGCAACTCTCTCAATTTGTCGCACAATTTTTATTTTTCAGTAATTTGTTACTAACATTTTTAAATTACTATTATGAAAAAACAATCTTTTCAGCACCTTCCATATGCTCGATTTTTTTCAGATTTTTATTCCATCGACAAGTGTTTGTAATCTCTTTCATTCCTCTCTCGAACTTAGGTGGCGTCAGACATAACGAAAGGACTACCTTAACGATCGGACGAATCTCATATCTCGATGTAACCGAGGATACATCGAGGAGCAAATAAAACACATGAAAATTGTAATGATTATACAGGTGGGGTTTGTCGAAACTTTGAAGTCGACGCACTCCCATCCAACTAACACCTGCGCATGGTCTCGCTCTCTCCCGGTATCGTGTTAGCGGAGATAGACAGATATGTTATTAAATCCGTTCGTTGGATCATAAATATAACGATGTTTTAATGACTCGGCAGCGTGTGTTTCTGCGTGTCGGGTCCATTTTTACGAACACACCCCCTTAAAAGTCCGCGCACACTTGCGCGGACGTAACCGTGGCACAAACGCCGTGACATTAGGCGGCGGCACGCCGACAGTTCGATAAAGTTTCTGTAATTGCAATCCTGAATCGAAAGTCAACGCCGAGTGCCCGAGGAGCAACCGGAGTGTGTTATCCCACTGGCATGCCATTATGCCTACAACGCAATCTGGCAACTTTCCAACGATATGGTAAAATAGATTTTTTTTTTTGGTTCAGTTTCTTTTCCCCGACATTGCTAAGTGCATCCGCAACCTCATAATTGCAGGCTCTTGGTATATCTTCTTAATGATCAAGACTTTTCGATGACTGCCGCATTGCCCTTTCGTAAAGTACCGTCGGAAAAAAACCTGCGGGGCAAAAGATGTAAATCTGTCCATTTCTCTTATACCACGTGTTCATCCGTTCCTGCCGCTGGCTACATTCGAGATAATTCCAAATAAATTTGAGACTTATCACGCACGTTCTTTAACACACTTGCCTGTTTTCCTTAATTCATACGTTTCAGTCACTGGCTCCATTCGAAATTCATTCCAGAGAAAAATAAAGAAATTCTTTCTACAGTCACCTCCGCTTTCAAAATCCTAGTTTTCACATATCTCTGCTTACGTCATAACGGGAATACGTCACTCTTGGTTGGAAACGAGATTTTCAAACCGGGAGTGACGTTTTTCTATATAACAACACTTCCGGTTATAAACCGAGATTTTCAAACAGGAAGTGATGTTTTTCCTTATGACGTCGCTTCCGGTCAAAAACCAAGATCATCCATCCGGAAGTGAAGAATTTCCGGTATGACGTCACTTTCGGTCGGAAAACGAGATTGTCAAACCGGAAGTGACGTTATAGCGAACATTCTTAATTTTTCTCTGGAATGTATCTCGAAAGCAGTCAGTGACAGAAACATGTGAATTAAAGAATACAGGCCAGTGGGTAAATGATCGTATGTGATAAATATCAAACAGATATAGAATTCGTCTCAAATCTAGCCTCGAATGCAGGAACACAGGAGTATTTACGTAATCGATCTGGCTGGTAATAATTGTTAAGAAATGTGATTTTTTGATTCCATTGTTACTAAACAGTAAATCCACGGCTCCTGACTCATCCGACGTCGTTTCGCGACGTCCTCCCCCGCGTCTATACGAGTCTCGTCCAGATGGGATAGAGTGAGGAAAAAAAGCAACGGCAAAAAGTTACGTCATCATAGCGGCGACTAATGTCACACGGGGTTGGAGATTAATGTCGGTATGACGTGCGATGTCGAAAGAGCAGGGTGGAGGGTTGTAACTCCCGGTCGCCGCGGTGGTTGATGCTCGTCGGCGGGGGTCTTGACGCTCGAGTGTGGCGGTCAGCGCCAGGCGGTTGGGATTGTACGCACACGCCATTGTGTACCCTGGTTCGCTCTTCGGTTGAGAATAGAAAGAAAGGAAAAAAAAAATCCCGCCGGAAACGTTGGGTCGTTCTCGATGGAGTGGTTGTTCGGGGCAGCTAAACATAGTCACGCAGAGAGAACGGACAGTCAGAGAAAGTGTCGCGCGCGCGTGTGCACAAAGTGTGGACGCATGTGCGAGAAAGGCCAGATGAGAGAATCGAGAACGGACGCGTCTTTGTCGAGAGGACAGAAATAGATAAATTCGGGAGGATGAAAAACAAATAGCGGAGAATAAGTACCGAGGGTGTATAATGTTTGCGAGGGGGCGCGGGAGGTGAACGATGGAGGAAAACCGAAGGCAGAATGCAGGGCTGCTCGGCTGAGGTCAACGTAACGTGCGAATCGCGGCCAGTGGTGTTAGCCGAGTGATGCATATATATATATATATATATATATATATATATATATATGACTTATATATAACGCGTTCACCTTCTCCGGCCGGCTGCACCCTCAGGACTGCCGGCAGGTCTCGAGTATGATAAATCGCGGGCCATTAAGTCGATTTCGTGGTTATCCGCGAGTAGGAGGACGCTGGCTCTTCGCTACACATTTTCCCTCTCTTCGCTCTCTTATCTCACTCGAACGGCCTTCCATAATATCGTTCCCGATGCAAAAAGTTAATTATCCTCTTACTTGGGCCGGGAGATGACCGGGAGGAGCTGAGACGTCCGTGTCCGTTTCAGAGCGAACCTTCATGTTTTTTTCCAATCTCTCTCCCACTAGCGAGCAGACATCGCTTTCCATTGCAAACCCTCATTCGGCAAGGGGCTGAGTTAGCTGGTTAAGTGCGGCTTCATTAATTTGCCGCTGATGCTGCGACTTTGATCTGGACCACTTGTTTTTAGCTGTTGATGATGGGAATCGACGATGTGGGCGGTACGAAAAATTCTCGACTAAACTCGGCCTGTTTTACCGACTGTGGTAAAGAGACTGGTTTCCATGACGATTTTTAATTGCTAATTTTTATTTTTATTTCACCCACTGAATATTTGCGAAAGTGAACGATCAACAAAGACACATGGAGTAATTTGATTTTGGAAAGCCGTATGCACGCCAGTTATTCAACGCGTACAGCTAAAGGGACTGTGGATGCGCGGGCCGCAATGGGGACATTGCATCGCAGTCCGGGAATGCGAAAGTATATATGACACGTGGAACAGTAAAAAAAAAGCTCGGAAAAACCGGGTACCGCAGAGAGACCGAGTGTTTGCGAAAATACTGAGCTTCTATGTGATAACAGACATGGAGGCTTGGTAATTGCGTTTGTTACGTCGGACCAATAACCGAAGTGTGTTCGTTTATCAAAGTAAACATATTCATGTATCTGGAGCAAACCGCCGCCAGTGCTGGCACACCCGCACTGGAACCAATATCGGCATCGAATACCTTTGATTTCATACCGCAGGCAAAAAAAAAATAGTCAAAATAAAAAAAAAAAATTCGCTGAAAAAGTAAATAGATTAAAAAATAATTATTATTATAATAAAAATGAGAAAATCTCATCCCGCGGACAATCGACGTCTGACTAAAAGAAGGTTTGCAATAATGGTGAAGCAATGATAAAAGTTTGGATTGCTCATTTATTACAATCGTGCGCGTAGCCCTGCTGTGACAAAGTTCGTTGATCGGTGTTGCCTTTTTCATAGAGGAACCTATGCGTAAAATTGTGTTAAGCGAGGAAGCCGTGTGCAACGTAGTTTACACCATTTTTCGTAACATAAAAAAATGTCGACATCTCATCAATTAAAATTAAAACACCCAAACTATACACAACTATATTTTGGCTACTTACATTGACATTTGGTACAACTTGCACTTAATGGTTAAATAGTGTGAATTAGAATGTAACGTCTTTCGGTATTTTTTTTTCATTGATAATACGTAAGATATTATTTTTTTTAAGTACTCAGTGACTTTGGTTTGCTCTGCGCATAAAAAAAAAAACTCGGAAAACGTGCGGTTAATCCGCTTCCCGGGTAATCTGACCCTGGTTAATCGGGGTTTTACTCTACTCAGGCATTAAAAACTCGATATACAAATATATTTTTTAACAAAACCATAGCTTCCTCCACGAGGAAGCAAAATTGAAATTTCTGAACAGATCCTCGTGCCCGCTTCTTCGAATCGGCTATTGAAAAATCAACCTAATCCCATTGTTATCCAAAAACCGTGAGGAGCCAATCGCGCGACGATCGGCTCTTCAGATACGCGCACGAAAAGACGATCGCCGAAGAAGCCTCGCTGGGGTTCTCGAAGGCGCCCGTTAGAATATGTATTTCCTACCTCGGCTCCTCCACCTAACGAATAACGAATGTAGTCGCTTCGCCGGGTCGCTTCGCTACGTCGCCTATGCGGACGGCTTGATCTGAGAAACGTGTTTCTTAACGAGTATCACGCTGGGCCTCTGGCCTGGCGATCGATCTACCGGCAGCCTGTAAATAAGCCCATGCCCGCGAGCCGCGGTGAATCGGCACTTACGGAGCGTAATTAAGGGACCGGAGGGTTCCCTCAGCACACAACATATTGAGAAACACTTCTTCCACAAGACCGTAGATTAACTCTGTCATTTCGGTGAGCTCGGATTTTTTTACGCCGCCGCGGCGCGACTCGCACAGTGGAAACCGTATATCTCGCATTACCGGACGGACGACTTCGTGTTTGTTTGAGAGGCAATCGCAATCGTATCGGAATTGCGTTCTCCGAGGCGAGCGGAAGTCGCGTGGCCGAGGGAACGCGCACGTATCTCCCTTTTCTTTATGTAATCCGCAAGGGCGAGGCTATAAATTCGAGACGGGATCAGCCCGGTGGTTTAATTAAACTCTCCAGGTCGACTGTTGTAGGACGCGAACTGGCCGGGATAAAAAAAAATTACCCGCGTACTTACTTCTCTTTTATTCATGCCGATCTCTTTCGCGGTCGAAAACGAGCCGTACCTTCCGCCTGAGTAAGATCGGGGGGACTTTTTTAATTCCATACGCACCGTTTTTATTCGACTCCGCCCCCGGGGCGCGCCTTTTCGATCCCGTCGACGCGCGAATCTTCGTTTCATTTGAACATTGTTTTCAGTGTAAATAGCGAGTCTCGTAGTAACGAGGCGGTAAACGTGTACTATCTGCGGAAAATTGGAGCGATGCGGAATTGTACGTTGCCGAATACACCGAGCATTGTTCGGCCGGCATTCGAAACACGGTATCTTCGTTCGCCCCCCCCCCTTCGCCTCTTTCGGCTCCCGACGAGTTTTAATTAAAATAAACACTACGTGTTTCATTTGGTGGTCGAATTGTTAAACGCTACCGCGTTGCTGGTCGGACAACGGGGACCTGGAACTGGACGGTCCACAGCGCGGACGCCGATTTTACCGGTTAAAAATTTTAACACGGGTGTTGCCTCGCCCCCCCCCCCCCCCTTTCCGCCCTCTCCGCCGATCTGTCCATTCGAGGTTCGGATATTGTGTTTCGAAAGACCACATGTGTTACAAGCGATTCGATACATTTTGGCCGATAAAAAGAAACGCTACATCGGCATTGATTTATTGGAGATTGGCATTATTAATTTGATGGAAACCATTATCCATTTTTTTTAAATATAAAAAAATTGAATTGAGGTTAAACGTGCAAAATAATTTTCACGTGGCTTTCTCGTGCATGAAAATGTTGGGCACGGTTTTCTCTGTGAGAAAGATAGTTGATTGTTTTTATGTTCTTCATATAGGAAGGAATTGTAATAATCAAAAATTTTTATAAGTGAGGAAGTTATGTGCTAATTACTTTGCAACGTTTTCGTAACATAAAGAAAACGTCTCATGAAATTGAAAGCGTCAAAGTTTGTCGCAGAATTTAAAGGATTATACCGGGTTATACCGGTTAAAAATGGTAACACGGATGTATCCCCCTTTGCCCCCTTCTTCCCGACCGATCTATCGATTCGCGGTGCTGAAGTTGTGTCTCCTAAGGCTACATGGGTGAAAAGCAATTCGATGCATTTTGGCTGGTGAAAAAAACGCTACATCGGCATTTATTGATTGGATATTGGCATTATTGATTTGTTAAAATGAAAATAAAAATTCATATAAAACATGCATGCACGTGAGTTGCAGGATTAAACTCTTTTCAATACAAAAAAAAAAAAACACCGAGGGATTATCTCTGGTACTGGAACGTCGGCAGTCGGCATGAAATGTACTCTTGAATTTCGATAGCACAATTGTAGCGACGGTACTATGTGTTAAAAGCGCGTCGATATATTTTAGCCTAAGAAAAGAAACGCCATGTCGGCATTAATTCATTGAACATTGGCATTATTGATTTGTTGGCAACGATTATGAATTTTTTTAATCGATAAAAATAAAAGAAAAGTAAAAAATCATCGAAAACATGCATGTAGGTGACTTACGAGATTAATACTCTAACATTTTTTAAACCATAAATCACCGAGTGATTATCTCCGATGTTGAAACTTCAGCAGTGGGCATGAAATGTACTCTCGAAAACCGGTAGCACAATTACAGCGAAGGTACAGCAGGATTCTCGAGGATCCTCGACATTTCCAAGGGACCGAGAGAGCGGAGGCGGGATTAGTTGTTGAGTAATACATTTACAGCGACATATGCGATTAATTAGCATAACCACCTGGGGACTCTCCGCCGGGACCGGTTATCACCGCATCGCCGTTGCACTACGAATATCGCATACTTTCGTGCATTAAACCGCGATATTTGAATGCCTCGTATGTTGCGCACATGTGTATTCGGTTGCGAACCGATAAATTTAAACGAAATTACATTAAATCCTATAAGTTTACGAGTTGTTGAAGCGATAACTAACCGAAACGCTCGCACTGCTTCACTCTTGCGCACTTTCGTGAGTTACGAGTTCTACGTAACGAGTTCGCCGCACTTACGTGCGATACAAGTAAGCCTGCACAAAATTAATGTCCGTTCGGAGTCTTGATTCAAATTCACTCTAACGAATTCACGAGAAGCACCGAAAAGTTTGTTAATTTTGGTCAAAATTGGACAATAACCTACAACCTTTGGCCGCAGGTAATGCAAGCGTTATATAAATATATGCGTCCTACGAATATCATTATAGTTGGTGCAAAAAGTCCACTTTGCGGGGAGTTCTGGAAACCGCGACTGGCGAACGCAACGGATGTGATATGTGAACACCTTCCGAGGCAAGGATAAGGCGTTTAATCTGAGATTCAACGAAATACTGTTAACTAGTCTCATAAAAAAAACCCTTGAAAATTGGATTCTCTCGCATTGCTTCCCCATGATTTTCTTCTATTCGAAAAGTTGCCTCTGCAGGCAAGGATCTTCTGTACTTTTTTTTAGTTTCCTCGTGCAGGAATATTTGTCAATAAATGAAAAGTACAAAAAAAAAACAACAAAAAAAGTTTTTCAAAATTTAATCCCCTCACCAAAAAATCAGTGAATCTCATAAGATTGGCTCGTTTAAACTGGGTGACAAATTGGCCCAGTTTCTTATTAATTCAGTTCCAGGAAGTTGGCGAAGAAGGACAGAGAGAAGCTTGTATACACATCCATTTAAAAACTTTCCGAACTACCTCTTATGTTTTATGTTTTTGTACGAGCTTTTTCAATTCCCTTGCGCTAACATTTTTGCATATAAAAGGAAAATACTAATAAAACTATTATAGAAACGATGAAACATTAAAAAAAAATTTAATCTCCTCTCCAAAAAATCAGCGAACCTCACTGGCTCGACCCGTTTAACCTTGGTGACAAATTAGCCCAATTCTTAATTAATTCGGTCCCAACGAAGCCGGAAACAGGACCGAGAGTTTGTACAACACATCCATTTGAAAACTTCCTGTACCACATGTACACATTTTTTTACTTACATAAATACACACCTACTGTCTACGACCCACACACATACATGTTGTATAAGCGTACATAATCCGTACATATTTCATGCCCAAGCCTATCGTAACTACATACAGTTTAAGAGGTAACTGTAAGAGCATGTAACTCACTTGGCTTATCCAGATCGGATATCTCGACCTCCGAGTACACTGCGGCAACCCCCAACACCGAAACCATCGTCGCGACACTCAACCACATTTTGACCACCCCTCTCCCACCCGCGCACTCGTAACACATGGGACGCACAACACAAATTTCGCACCGAGAGATGGGAGACTCTTAAGCCCTTTTGTTGCGGCTCTCCTGGTCTGTCCCTCCACCTTTCCTTTCGCTTTATATATACATATATATATAATATATATATGTATCTATATATCGCTTCCACTCTCTCCGTGTCTCTCGTCCTTCGCGTCTCCAGTTCCAGCTCAGTCGTTCATACTGGCGCAATGAACCCGCACTAATTGCTACATCGTACACCGGGAGCTTCGCGCATCCGTCACCCTTTCTCGCCCTTTTCCCTGTTTTTATCTCGTTCTCCCGTCTAGCGGCGGTCCTCGACGGAAACGTCGATGCGATGGAGACGGTAAATTGTTTTTTTTTTGTAAATCCGAGAAACTGCGACGGTGAAAGTTCGAGCTTTTGGTGAATGCGGCGAAAAATGATACAGGTGGTCCGTTTAGGCCGGACGGTCCTCCGGTCGTCCGGGCCTTCGAGCTGTGGGCGACCTGCGCAACGTTTTTTTTTTTTTTTTTTTTTTTTTTTTTTGTCACGAGAGCATTTAGAGCCGGGACGTTACAGATGTGCGCACTGCCGGCTTGGCGCACAGAGATTTTTACGAGTGGCGCGCGCCCCGGTAAATCTCGTTATTCCCAGCCGCCTCGCTTCGTTTCGTAAATAATACTTTAATTCGCTCCAATGAACGTTGGCTGGAACGCGCGTTGTGGACACTCCCTCGGTGTGCATCAGAGTTCGGTCCAATTTTCGAGCTCGCTTTTTTGCTTTTTTAACTCTGTTTTATTTTTATTTATTTTATTTTTTCACCGTTGTTCAGCGTTGGCGATCGCGTCGCGCGCCGATTCGAATTTATCGGGACGGAGATTGAACCAATTGATCGACACGGCGCGTCGATTCGCTTATGCGTTGTGCGCGCATATATGTGCCTGGGTGCGTGAACCGCGCTGAACGATGTACCGCACGCACATAGCTGTATCTCGCGGTTTCAGTCGCACGAACGAGACTCTGGCTTTATTTTCATATTTTTTTGTTACTCTCGTTCTTTACGAATGTCCTCGATGCATCGTTATTTTTTTTTTGTTGGAATTTGTATTCACATATTTTATGTTTACGCAGCACAGCGAGCCCTTCCTGCGTCGTTGGACTCGTGAATAAAAAAATATGAATCCCAAAAAAAAGTGTAAAAAAAATGATATTTCAACTGCGGTTGGGGCGATGACGTCGACGGAGCTCGATCGCTCACATTTAGCGGTCGTGTAGCGCTCTCGTGTATTGCTCTTCGATCATTCACTCATCGGTTGTCGAACCGAGTCCAGAAAATTGCCCGTGCGGTCATTTCGAGCCGATGTTATTCGACGATTAAATTTTCCCTGCACTCGCGCGAATTTGCACGCCGCGGGAGATCGCGAGGCCGTCCGGAGAGCACGTTCGGCCGGACCGGACGGAGTCCCGTCGATTTATGCGCTATGCGAGCTGCACCCGAAGTCGCCACTCCGCGCTACCGTTTAATTATCCGGCATCGATGCAATTAAATCGGCAGGCACTTTCCTCCCTCGACAACCCCGCTCCGTCCACCCGTCGAGTCCGAACGCTCGACGCTGTTACCGTGACTTTGCGCCGCCACTATACAGGCATTGTCCGCAAACAATTTTATTAGCGACACGCGCGCCGATCTACATATGTGTATGTATATATGTATATATAAAGCGACGGTCCGCCGACGGCCGGTTGTTGCACGAGAACACGTTGGCCGACGATACAAGTGCTTTTTCCCACCCCTTCAGTCAATGAACACTTTGCATGATTAAAAAATTGGAGAAAAAATAAATGCTTTTAGGAATTTAGCGGTCCGGCCCGGCGAGCTCTCCTTGTCGAGGTGCGCGGCTCGCAGCTTCTCCGTGCATGTCAATCGTCGATGCTCATCGACTGCAAGACGATAGCGCGGAGGACGTAATCACGAAAATCTGCATTTTCAATTCGGTTCGAGAGAGTCCTCGCACTGGGACCGGAGTCGATGGCGTCCGGTCGAACTGTCGATGGAGAACGACTTTTACAGAGACAAAATTTTATTTGCAATTTATTTATTTATATATTGAGCGATTAG
Source organism: Stenichneumon culpator (assembly GCA_964017025.1). NCBI lineage: Eukaryota > Metazoa > Arthropoda > Insecta > Hymenoptera > Ichneumonidae > Stenichneumon > Stenichneumon culpator. Next base: position 17,459,781 of record OZ024776.1, read on the forward strand.
AATTATCGATTATTTTTTTTAGTGGTGTTTCGGAGTTGCCTCGGGCAGTCGGTAAGGAAGTTTCCTTCGTTGCGTGGTGCTTTTTTTTAGTGATAAAAAAATTGTTGACTCGTGAGACTCGGGCAGTTTTTGGAGCAAAAGTGCCTCGTGCGGCGGTGGCGCACGCGAGAGAACCACGTCGAGTCCTGACCCGTGACGGCTCGGTACTGAAATTCTGAAGCCATTGAATAGCGCGAGAGGCGCTCGCGAGCCGGCGGCTCGCCGTTTTCCGACTCGGTGTAGTTCGTGAGGAGTCGGCTTTTCTCGGGTCGCGCGCGCTCCTGTGGCTCTTCGGCTATGATTTAGTAGCGAATGTATGGCGGGGCATGCGAGCAAGAGAGAGAGAAACCCGTAGGCGCAGACCGGAGTCTGTGGAGACAGCTAATGAGTCGACCGTAATCGCGCTGCCCGAGAGGGTGGCGGAGATGGCGAGGGACGCCGGCTGTGCCGAACGGGGATGACGCGTGAGAAATCGATCAGGGAAATCGAGAGGAACCCGCAGGAATCTCGAGTTCCGATCGGCATTCCCCGAGCCGCTGATAGCGGGCTTGCATCGGCCCGAGACAGAGATGCATGGCAATCGAAGGACCGGGACGGTTGCCCGATTATTACCCGGGGGCCGTGATGCTGTATCACGGGGTCGGCGGCGTGTAGACTGTGATACACGGGACTCGGGACGATCGTTATCGGAAAGGAGATCGTCATTGGAACTCCAAATTTCCGGCGGTTAGGGAGGAATACGAAGATCGGTAATGGAAACTGTAATCTGTTTTTCTTGAGGTGCTGAGCGTTTAGGTTGAAAAGGGAGGTCTTAGGTAAGTCTGAATTGATGGACGGGTTGCGTTATAAGTTGCTTTCAACCGGAAGTGCATGGCGGGCTGGGGATGAATTAATTAGCATTTTTGTTACAGACATTATTTGATTATCATTCGAAGTCCCGGTATCTTTTTTTAAAGACTATTTAAAATTTCTACAAATTTCAGTCGTCATGTTTAAAACTGAAAAGTTGATGTCTCGAAAGAGTAAAGCATGAAAGATTAAGTATCAGAAAGTACACTCGACGGATTGGAATGAGATGGACAATGAATTAAGGTACAAAGCGAGATATGAATATCGGTGATTGAAATACTTAGAACTTCGAAATTGTAGTCAAGTAAACAGTAATTCGTGAATGGTCAATTTTTATAAGAAAAATACTCAGAATTGAGAGAATCGATAGCGCATAATATATAATCAAATCGTACGAAAGAGTTGAAAAAAAATCGACAATTTAAATTGCGAAAGCCTTCGGAGACTGTCCACTATTCATAGATTAAATGTCGCATAATTTTTTCGTCGTATCGAACATCATTTTACGTTCGTCTCTTTTTTGTAAATTTCAGGCAAAAGATTTCTGATATCCGATATTTCAGTTTTACAACAAAAGTACATTAATCTTCAATTAATGTAACATACAATTAATCATTTATTTTTACTGTCTACAATCCACAGAGTTGCTATTTTTTTTTTTAATGTTGCTAAAATCTTTGATTACCGGAGACAAAATTTCAACTCTCTTGAGCTCTCGTGCTGAGCTTGCGAGTCCGGCTCTCGGCCGCCGATCTCGCGCCACCGGCGTGCGCTGAGCTTGCAGTTGCCACTGGGATGTGTTCGTGTATCGCGGTCTCCACACGGGACCGCCGAGTCTCTCTCTCCATCGCTCTCCGTCCGCGCTCCGCCCGGTATTGTCGAGAATTTTCGATCCTCCTGAATCAGCAATTATATATTGCATCGAATCAACGGGCCGCTCCATCGCGAAGCCTTTGGCAACGGTCAAGCCGAATGTTCCAAGTTTCTCCAGCGACGGTTCTCCAGCAGCTCCGCACTGCGCTTGCCAACCCGGGAACGGCGACGTTATAAAGATCGATCGTTTCCCGAGCACCGGGTGCGTGCTCGAGATAACGGCAGTCCGACTTCGAGAACTCTCTCGTTCCGATCGAGATAAATTTTCGTTCTCTCGTCGTTCGCGTTCTCTCCCTTGCCGTTCCCTTCGCCGCCCTTCTTCCCCTCTTTCTCGCGCTCCCGCAACATTCCTCTGTCCTTCGTTATCGGTAATCGCTTGCAAATCATTCGCTAATCCCCGCAGACGCGTACACCCGATTTGCGCAGCACGAGGCGCGGCCCAGAGCCGAAAGCAGCGAAAAGGGCATTTCGAATGGCTCGAAGCCGAAAAAGCTCGCTCGAAAGGGCTTTGCCGGAAAGCCCGGCAAAAGAGTTCGCTGTGCGGCAGCGCTGGGGTCGTAGATAATGTACATATTAAATGACAAATGCGGGGTGGCTCATCCCGTCCCGGTACATCAGCAAAAAATGTGAACGAAAAAGTTAGAGACGGACGATTGTAATTCCATTTTTCAGGAAGTTTCGTACGATTTCTCTCGTACAGCTCCTTTCGCTAGGTTGCGTTAATGTATGTTGGTCACTTCTGGTGTTGTTAACCTCTTGAAAAAGTGATTCAATGACGGAAAAGACAATCATTTTCTCTATTTGTACAATTAAATCGTTGCTTTTTTAAAATTGTGACAAGATTATATTCATTTCTTTTTTTTTAAGAATGCGCATAGGCGGGATATTTTTTCAGCACATCGCACAATAAAGGGTTAATCCTTTTACCGAGTATCGTCCAAGGGTGTAAATTAAATTATTTACATATTTCGCAATTTTTTTTTTTTGACCCCGGCTTCGATACAGTACATATATATATATATATATATATATATATATCTTCACCGAATTACCGATGTAATAGTTTGACGGATCGACTCAGACGATGTATCAATCGGTCATCGTCATCGTCCCTCCCGCGCGTACGTGCGGGAGAGGACATCGCGGACCCGGGCCTCCGCCCGGACGTGCCTCGACGGACTCTAATCACGGCAACACCTACCACACCAACGTCAATGTTTCCGCGTATTACAAGTCCGTGTCGCCGGATCACCGGCTACGATATTTTACACGAAAACACCGAACCGCTCTCATGGATTCCCGAGCCGAACAATCGGCGCAATCCGAGAGAGCCATACATGCGTATCATGAATCATGGTACATCGTCGAACACCCGGCAGAAGCAGCAGGCGACGACTAAACGCACGGGAGGTGCGTTCGCTACCATGTAATAGGCTTCCCCGCGTGTTCCCGACTTGTCGGATGACCCACGAAGCCTGTCAGTCACATGGTGTTCCCGAGTCAACTTTGTTTTCTTTTTTTCCATTTTTTTTTAGGACTTTCACCCTAGCTACGAGTCGCGTTCTCCACCTCCCATCGCTCGGGCTGTCGAGACTGGAACGACGGACGAGCCGAGGTCGCCCGTCTGTTTTATCCATACCGGCATCAATAAAATCCTTTCGGATCGAATTGGACGAAATTTCTCGGGTGCGGTGCGTGTAGTGTAAATACGTGTATTATATCTTATTTTACGTATTTTACATATCGGAAAAATGTTCCATGGAACGTGTGTAGGCATTTTGCCACCCGAAAGCTTCGCGGCAATTTCGATACGATGAAAATTGAATTGGCAAAACTTTCTCAATTTATTATAAAACGAGAGAGCGAGGGGTAGGTTTCGCATTGAGCAGTCACCGATTTTGCATCGCTGAATTATGCAATGTTGCATGCATACGCGGTGCCGATTAATCCGCGGGTGCCGATTAAGCTAAACCGTTAAACATAAACTGGCCGCGATATGTACGATAAAATATTAATGATCCTGCATTATCGATGAGGATATCAATTTTTTAGTTTGTTATGAATTTCGTTATAATAATGAGGATTACTATCGGCGCGCAATTATAATCCTGACGAATTTTGCATTTTTTATGATCGCTATTCAAATCCAGGTCATTTTGCGAACGTGACATTGGATGAAAACGGAGAAAATCAAAGTGGCTTATTTGGTCAGCTCTGGCGTAGGGCATGTTGCTAAAAAAAAATCATTGCCCGTGAATCTATAACAATCGCGAGAATAAACGGACTGATTCGGCATTCGGACGGTATTTCCGACCGTTCTCGCCCGATCACCAGAAAAGAAAACCCAGTTACCGTAAAAAAAATCCTCGTTACATTTAGACTCTCCGCGATATATACGGCAAAATATAAATGACCCTGCATCATCGACCAACTATATTTTTGTAGTTTATTCTGTATTTCCTCAAAAGTTATAATCTATAAGTTTCGTTAACAAGGATTACTACCGTCGCGCAGTAATAATCCTGCCTGATTTTGAATTTTTTATGATCGCCATTAAATCCCCGCTTTTCCGAACGTAACATCGAACGAGAACGGAGAAAACCAAACTACTATATTTAATAATTTCTGACGAAGCGCCTGTCACTAAAAAAAAATTGCCGCCTTAATCCCCAACAACCGCTCGAATAAACGAACTGACCCGGTATTCGGACGGTATTTGCGATGATCCGCGCCCGATCACCAGAAAAGAAAACCCCGTTACCAACCCCCACGGTACCGACGTGGCTATCGGAGCCGTCCGACTGATTGACAGTAACGTCGTCCGCACGTACGCGTATCGCACGATGAAGTGCGAACGACCATCATGCGGAGAGTACAGGCAACGAGCGGTATACAACGGTGCGGCTCCTGGTGGACATATCGCGGTGCACGGTCTGTGTGGTTTTCGTGCCGAGGGTGCAGCCGAGCTCGGGGGCGGCGGCGCGGCCTCGTATAACGTAAGGGACGAACGGGGCCAAATGGGTTGTTCAGAAATTTATGTCGGTGTTTACGTCGGTCCTCGTGATACTCGTGCGAGAGCACCGGAAGGGTAGTTATTACGATTACGGGGAGCGGTGTCCTCCGGTACGTTCACCAGACTGGCGAACCGGCGAACCGGCGATTCACGCCTCGCAGAAACGAGAATGGGCCATACTAAATATATATGTATATAGTGCGCTATACGTACATGGCACATGACCGGGCGCCTCTTCCTCTTTCCATGTAGAGCCGGACGGGCTGCAGACGCGTAACAGATACCGCACGGGCGGTTGCTGGACGTGCCGGCCAGTCGGAGAAGTATCGGGGACGGTAAGGTAAACGCCCCGACAACCGACCATGTACCGGTATTTGACCACCGAGGCAAATATTGCCCAAAACGGAGAAATTATGAATAAGAAAATAATACATAGCTAGTGAAACCGTTTTTGCGATTCTTTATGTATGTCCAGGGATGTAATAAAAGTAGTCATCGATTTTGTTTGTTGGAACTTTATAAAGATATTGTAGACTACAAAGGCTCCTGAGGGGAAAGACATATCTGTAATTCAGTTCGCTAAAGATTGACACCGCCATTTTCGCGATTTCCTTCCGTGGCTGAATATATCATAGCTTAATATATTCGTGAGGAAACAGACTATTCAAATGTCACATCGAAATTAGCTGAAAATCAATGCTAGGTTGTTCATGTTCATGGTTAGCTATCGAGGCGCACCAGCCGTATGTTGTACCGATATCCAACCGGCACGCTCATGCGGTGGGACATCGCTCTATTGCCAGCAAGCTCAAACTCAGCGGCCGTAACCTCAATGGTGAGTCAGCACCAGTCGAACGTTTGTATAAAAAATGTTATCTTGTGTTATTATCTATGTTAAAGTGTATGTCATGAACGTTGCGTAATTCAGCAAATAAGTGAAGTTTGCGCGAGTTGCGTAGACTCGTATCCGTGGGTGGTTGCTTACAGGGGCATGCTCGGCCGGGTACTCGAGCATGCCCAGGAATCAATGGTCGGATATTATTCCATTGACGTTCCTCATTGTTTTCCAAGTTTGTAAAAAAACTGCACCCCGTGACATTAATTGATGAGTGCTTTTGGAAAATTAGAGAATCAAAACTTTTCATTAGTCGGAGCCACATATACAAAAACTTCATCTTAGAATGAGAAATATAATTTTCAATTTTCCTGTTCTCCAAGATGGTTATTGGGGCGTTTACCGTATAGGTGTGCGGCTGCGGTGAACCGGTGGTCCGCGGCACCATCTCCGTTTCTAACACCCTCGGAGCGACCGTGCTTTTCCCACTAGACCGTGCTTTCGCCACTAGAGTGGGCACTCGAGAAGCGCGTGTGTGTGCACACATACACACACCGAGGCCGGGTGAGCTACAATCGTCGGGGAATTATCGCGAGAACGTCCAGCAGGGCGGCACATCCGCTATTCTACTTTCCTCTCCTCCATTCCGCTTCCAAACTTCCTGCAGGATTCACGGTACTTTTTCGTCGGATCCCGAAGGCCCCGCGTCTCGGAGCGGGATAAGCCCGGGGGCCGCGCGCTGATAACTTAAGCTCGATGGAAAGAAAGATCTGCCTGTGAGGAAAATCGGAAACTTTCGAGGCCGGAAGGGGGAAGACGGACGGCCTCGCTATTATCGGCGGATCGGGGTTTTTAATAACGTTAAGAACTTCACGGGGTGTTCGGAGATGTTGCCTCGAGACGCACGATGAATATAATGCAACGTCAGTTTTTTCACCTTAAAAATCTAACTTTTTACGTTAAGAGAAAAAAATAAATAAATCATGGAAAATATCGCAGGATATATTCCTTCTGCGATTGGCCATTCGATGAGGCGCGCCGATGCCGCTGACATCGAGTAAAAAAAGAAAAGGATTTAGTTGAAACGCAACCTCCCGAGCATAATGAAACAGGTGTCGCCTGTTGGCTAATTCGGACGTCGGCCATTAGTTGGCTAATTAATTATCACTAATGGTCAACGTCTGCGGGTTGGATCGTGGCGATTCGAGGGTAGTTTTCTTTAGTCTCTCGGAATTTTTATTTTTTCGTTTCGGTGACACTTGGTTCGGTACACTGTAAACAAGATATGTACATTTAACAAACCTTTATTGTCCACAAACGTCCACAATTATTTTGTTGGTGACTTCATGAAAAAAATATTCGTAAAATTGACAAATATTTTTCTCAAATGAACAACATTTTTTTGTAAAATTAACAAGAAAATAATTACGGACATTTGTGGGCAAGAAACGTTGGTACAGTTTTTACTGTTTATGCTTGGGATGTTGCGAGTCAACTCAATCCTTTTATTTTTTAACTCGAAATCAGAAGAATCGACGCGTCTCGTCGAACTGCCAATCGCAGACGAAATTAATCCTTCGATATTTTCGATGTTCTTTTTTCTCTTGATGTGGAAAGGTAGATTTTTAAGGTGAAAAAAATTACGTGCGTTATATTCATCGTGCGTTTCGAGGCAATATCTCCACCGGTACTTAAAAGTCTGGAAAGGCAAGGAGATCGAGCGGGAGATAGACCGTGGGCGACGACTACGAGATGACAACCGAAAGAGCGGTGTCGCGAATAATCCATTAATCAGCGCACACAAACGTGCGTACCGAAGAAAAAAGAAAAAAAAATCGCGTGGTTCGATCCTTCCCGCGACTAAATAAAGTCGAAACGACGTGCAAGGGCGCGAGGGGCGTGCACCGAATATCCCGGGTCACACATGTCTCCTTCTCTGTATCCCCGACGACGCGCTGCGAGTCGAGGCGTATAGATGGAAATCAGGTTGTAGATACTCGGAACTACCATGGGAACGCTCCGGAGGGTTCGAACAAACTTGCATTATGCAGATTGGCTGGTGTATCTGAGGAGGGAAAACGGGACGACTCGTCGAGGGAGCGACGAGTCGCTCTCTGCCATTTTAATGAAAAAAATCGCGAGATCGCGGCGAATCCTCGGCGAACGGATGAGAAGCGTCTCGCGTTGAAGCGCGAACGAGGGAACGATGGAGCGTATCAAGGGATCACGAGGATCATTCAACAATGGCGCTTGGTCGTTGAAATGAAGAAAATGCTCTATGCGTGTATTTTAGGGATTTCATTTTAAGGTAATAACGATTCGCCGACTTGCCCCGCGCCCATTTGGTAACACAAACTGTACTGAATGCCGTTTTCAGACTGCAGCTGGCTGACAAAAGAGACAATTGTCTTTCCCTGCGTCTGCTGATGCCCAGGAAAAGAACATTTTTCTGGGGAAGGTTTTTTTTACGTTAAACCTGCAATTTTCATTGTTAAGAAAATCGTTGTCATATCACCGATTTTCCCTATTATGACAGATGTCATTAATGCAGAAAACTATTAATTGCAACGGATTCGCAAAGATTTTAACTGGTTTGTGTTAATTTTCGAAAAGGTACAAATTCATTCAGTTTTTTCAAAGAATAATCCGTCATTTTCGCTCGGTTTTGACGTTTTACTGCTCATTCTCTTCCTCGAAAGAACTACGAATTTACCGTCTAGATATTCGATAGTATTTTCCGCTTAAAAATGACAGTCTTTTGTTTATCCATCGACAAAATTCCTTCATAAACAAACAGCCGAAATTTAAAAATGGAAAATACTATCAAATATCTACGATGGTGAACTCGCGGAACATCTTCCAAGAAAGAGAATGAGCCGTAGTTCATCAAAATCGAGGTAAGATTACGGATTATTCTTTGAACAAACTGAACGAATACATTCCTTTTCGAAAATTAGCACAAACTAGTTAACATTTTCTGCAAATCTATTCCAATAAATGTTTTTATAGTTTAAGGACATCTGCTCTACGCTTAACCAATCCAGTGTAATCGATAGATGCGTAAAAGTTTGTACAAAAGACTAAAAATGCAGAACTCATTTGACAAGCGTGAAGCGCCCCAACCTCCTTAATAATGATCGATCAAAGTAGATCCGGAGAATCGGCTAATTGAAATTCCATTCGGTGAACGTAAAATCGCGACTACTAGTTTCTCAACCTCTCCAGGAGGAGGAGGAGAAGGGGGGGGAGGTAGGGGAATCAATAAACAACGTTTCTCCACGGTAACAACCGGGGGAATCTCCGGGAACGCGAGAGCAGACAAGGAGGAAAAATGGTCCCCGGAGAATTCGAATCCACCTCCTTAACGTGGAACAACTTGTCCTTGTTACCGTGAGCCTGTCGACGCGGTATACGTATAGTTCCAGCGGAAAACGATGGAGAACGAAAGCGGGAGAGAGCGAGAGAGAGATAAAAATCGGGGACAGAGAGGAAGAGGCCGGGTGGGCGAAGAATTGGCGAGGTGAAACGGCGAGCGAATAGAAGGAAACGGTGGCTCGTAGAGAGAATATAATGAAAGCACCGGCGAAAAAAGGAGAACCGGATGCGCCGAGTTCCAAGGTTCGAGTGAGAAAAGGACAGAATAATAATAATAAAAAAAAAAAATAACAAAAAAAAAATGAAAAAGAACGTCGAACAGGATCGAGTAGAATGCCGCTCCGATGGAGGGAGATAGGAATAAACGACGCTCTCTGTGCGCCGGGTCAAGTTCGTAATCGAAGAGCGAGGAAGCAAATAAGAGAAACCCGAGAAAAGAAAATTCTTTGAAAAATATCGCGGCAACGATCCCTGCAGTCTTGTATGGCGTATACAGATCCGAAGATGTACCGTACGGCGGTGTTGGTGGACTCCGACTGGTCCCATATAATACATACATATATATATATATATATATATATATATACACACATATAGAGGAAGATCGAAGATGAGAAAGCAGGAGAGCAGAGAGGAAGACATGGCCCGCTGTGAGAACCGTCGCACCTGTTAGCTGAGAGAGGGAACGGTCGTTTCTCGTGCTAAATCCAAAATATGGATGCGCCAAGTGAGGTGAAACGATGTCGAGAGAATCGTGGGTGAAGAGGGTCGGCTGCTCTAAAGGGATTGGTAAAGAGCTTTGTGAATCGGTAGATTGCTCGCGAATAAACCTACGCGAGTAGAAGAGTAAAGAGATTGGCTAGCGGGGAAGGGGGGGGGGTGAGAGGTGAAAGAGGAAGCAGAGAGATGAGACGGAGCGGTTCCGGAAGGAGGTCGAGCGGACGCTTATTAGAAACAGAGGGTTGGAAGCCTTATCGCTCGACTAAGGTGTTGTAACTTGATTGGAATGTCTATAATCTCGGACTATAGAATTCTCGTCTCTGCCCGAACCCCCTGGACCGTCCTGGTGGCTTATTGGATACCTCGTTCTCAACTCTCGAAACTATGCCCGGTCGTCACTCTCTCCTACGCGGCGGCGACGATCTCTGGCGACCGCTAATCGGCTTTCCCACTTCTGTGATATCTCATCGGCCTTAACGCGTCTATTCCGGCATCGTCCGCCCGATCAATTTTACTCACCACAAATTTCAATGATAATCGGACGATTTTTTTTTTTTTTTTTTTTACTGTACAATCCTTAAATCGTGTCATTATCGCGTGTAAAATAATTCAGTGAGAAAAAGATTACGCGCTCTGGGACAAGGTGCTCTGCACCGTGCACAGTACAGTAGGCAGACGCCCATAGACAAAATAGCAGGAAGATAAAGTAATAGAAAAATAATTAAATTTGCGAGGTGAGATACACTAGAAAATAATTTGTTATGAAATTTAATCTACTGGTAATGGAAGTTTGTATGCATAAAATGGTATGTTAAATTTGATGGACAACTGTGATGAAAAATGAATGTACAGTATATTAAAAACTTCCGAAATACATAATTTTGAAAATAATTTACTTTAATATTACTATGAAAGTACTTTAATTTCAATAATTGACTTCAATTTCACTGTAAAACTACATTAATTTGAAGTCACAAATGCATATTGAATGAAATGGACCAATTATTGAATAACAACTTGAATAACAACTAGGCCCATACATTAAATTTACAATTTTGTTTATCAAGTTTATTGTAGCTTATTGTCCAAATTGGCATCGAGTCAGGGGACTGCTGGAATATTTAATCAACAGGTATTTGCGTGTAGATAACTTTTATCGGTATCCCATGAGTTTTGGAAATAGCACGGATGAGCTTTCAGGAAACGATTTCTCGATCGTGATATTATTGAAAAAAGTCGTCGAGGACACTTCTGTATAAGACTTCCCTGATAAGGTTATTTCATGTTATGTAATGCGATATTCAGTTACAAATATCAATCGAATACCGATCATGTATCGGATCCTAAGAATCAAATGGGCGCAAGCCGTGTGATAAAATATACTCGTTACGCCCTTTTGACTCTTAGGCGCCGAGATACATATATATATATATTTCCTTTAGTATTGAAGAAGTTTGCGGCCGAGTCTGCTCACCGCAATTTCATCGGATTTTCATTAGCGTACTGACGGTCGGTATCCGCTCCAGTTCCTCCATTCGTGCGATCGGATATCCCGTATTACGCATTTCGCCTCATTCGCGCAATTTTTTTGACACTCTCCTCGCAGCTATACGAAAGCCAACGTCCACCCCCGCTCTCTGTGCGCGCATCCCGTATACACAATACGCCTATCAACTGTATCGTAATTCGGCGGTTCTCGCAACATTATTACTCTCATTCATCAGATAAAAGCGTAATTAAAGAGTTCGCGAGAGCCGGGACGGGCCGGCGGTGCGGGTTGCGCACCCGGAGCTACCGATGAGCCCGACGCGTTGTTGGGGCGACGAGTCGGCCGTGGAGGACGGTGAGGTTTTAGTTCGAGAAGGGTGGAGAGGCGGAGGGGTCGGTTCTTCCTATACACCCTCCGAACAGGGGTGGAAAACTGCAGGCTCGCAACGATACCATACTGCATACCTGTCGTGCATGTACCGTGTACCTAAAACGCACATACACAGAACTGCCGGCAGGGGCGCGAGAGGGGGTGGAAAAGGGGGGTTGCACATGGCTCCGCAGTTCCGCGCGTTCACCCGGAGACCGGGGCAAATTGTAAAACGTGACGCAGATTACGCTCAATAGCGGGTGGCGTAATAATAAATTATCATCGACAGCCGATGTTAAACACTGTCCAACGAGGCGGCGCAACGCGCCCGGGCAAATTCACCCTCGCCGTTCGGGAACCTCTCACTCTCGTTTAATCTCCCTCTCTCTCTCTCTCTTCCTATCTCTCTCTCTCTCTCCCTCCCTCTCTCTCTCTCTCTCTCGGTCTCTCCCGTTCTTCGTCGATCTCGCGGAATCCCCACGAGTACCGCTCTCTATAACTACCTGTGCTGTACCGCGTTCGGCGGCTCGTTCTCACTCACCCTGGAACCGAACCAAACCCCCGCACCACCCGGCTTGTTCGGACTTCGTGCCGCTCGCCGGTGCCGGCAGAGCGGCATAAAACACACACCGTGCAAACATCGAAACACCGATGGGACATCGGCGCGTACCCGCGAGAGTCGGAGGTCGCGACGCGTCCACGCGACGGATTCGCGGGGATGGGGGATGCACACCCTCTCCACCGCCGCTCACCGTTGTCGGTCCGACGGTAGCGGCGGTGGTGATTGTGGGTGTGGACGTGGAAGGGGCGCCTCGTTGATGCTTCTGTGGACAAAGGTTGCCGCTGTACAGTCGCGCCTCGCGTATCCGGACCACCGATACTTTTGACCGATCGTTTTCGGATGTAACCTCACGCCGAACCTGAAAGGGATCCATACGAAATTACTTGAAAGTAAGCAAAGTTGGCGAAAATCTTATTGAATTTTTTTTTTTTTTTTTTTTTTTCTCGGAATAGTAATTTTCGATACAAGTGCGCTAAAGCGAACTTTATACGCACGTGACGTGCGGCTCACTTCACAGTCCGCGTATGATGTTCGCTGCACCGTAGTGTCGAATAATATTTTTTGTGACGTATGCGGGAAAAGTGCTACTTCATGCCTTCTGATTATGGCGCTGTGAAGCCGGCGTGCGTAAAGTACGAGAAGGTTACGTTAAGTATGAGAGGCGTGCGTAAAGTACGAGAAGTATGCGAAAAGTATGAAAAGCGTGCGTTCAGTAAAATCGGCCCGATGTGCGCATGTGCCGGGTATTTATGGTACACTATAATTTATAGCCACGTGGCGCAAGTGGCTATAAAGCACCACTTACGCCACGTAATGGACAAAAAGAAAAAACCCGAGAAAAAGCGGAAGAAGATCGAAATGGAGAATATTGTTCTTCGATAATAAAAAAATAAAAAAATGTATTAAGTCAGATGAGAAATTTATTATTACTATTACATTATTACTATTACAATTCATTTAATTATTACCAAATGCGGCGTCTAAAATAACGGATGAGAGAGTCACGATGTTACGTCTAAAAAAATGTTGAGGGGATGCAAATTTTTTTATTTTCGTTTGTATTGATGTCTCTCAACCTCGTTTTATCGTTTGTTCACTTCGCTCGGATATTCCCCATTCCCCTCAAAAAAAAAAAAAAAAAAAAAAAAAAAATTCTCCACGTTAGAAAAATTTGCGAAACGTAGTGTGTACAGTGAATACGAAACGAGATATCGCGAGGGACTCCGAACCCCGCACGCCGTGGTCCGCTCGAACATTCCCTCGCGCGATTTGTACATTGAATCCGCAGTATCCCGAGTAAAAATTCATTAAACCCATGCAAAGCAGCGCGAGAGTACATATCGTACATACATAAATTCACATTTACGTACAAAGTATACCGAGCCTCGGATGCATATGGCCGAAGCCCCGGATACGTTTATACAGTATATTGCCGCGCAAAGAGACGCGGAACGGTGTACGTTTCAATTTGTTTTTTTTTTCTACTTTTTTCGGTTATTTGCACGTTAAAAATGCACCGTCAAATCAAACGATGATCGAGCATGCGTGGTTATTGGCGGAGGGAGAGAGAACGGTAGCGCGAACGTGGGGTACGCTCGATGAGATTATAAAGCGATAACGTTGATAGTTACCGGTGCAGTTATGACGGGAAAGTCGGATAAAGCGAGAGTGCACATATACGCGGATCGTATCGATTGAAACGATGATAAAAAAGGATAACCGATGAAACCTCGTTACCGCGGCCCGAAAACACGCGGGCGCATCAACGATACACAGAATTTGCCAATTAACCCCGGTGAAAAATTCGAGGTCGCCACCTCAATCATGTCGCGCGGTTTAATTCTCCCGTTTACCGAGTCTACAAACATGATTAGTCCGTGACCGATAGATAGTTTTTTTTTCCACATTTTTGTATCGATTTAATTATTTTTTTCATTCGCCTCGACTTTGGCAATTGTCTCTTTGAAATTGGCGGATTCGCCAGCGAATTTATCGATCGCGATCGGTTAATGCGTCCGGAGCGAAAATTTTCCATTTCGCGATGTTATTACGAACGCCCCGAATGATTTATCGGCGCATCCGAGCGCGTGGGCCAGTTGCCGGTTTCCCGCGGTTACGCGGGATCGTAATCAGTTCGGAAGGTTATTTATTTTCCGTTATTTTTTTTTTCACCGTTTTCTCTGTGCAGCGTGACCGACTAAACAGCCGGAATGCAGGAAACACCAGCGGTTCGGTGGACCACTATGTTTGCGCTCTCCGACCATCTCTCTCTCTCGGGCTGTGCGCGCAACGCTCGACATTATTCGCACTATTTGCGTACGAGCGCTCACGGGCAGTCAGTCCGGCGATGTGGCGAACTCCATTTGTCTCCGGTCCTCGTCACGTGATTATACTTCGTAATTAGCGAAATAACACCTGGACGTTTAATAACTCAACGGATTCCCGGGGAAAGCCGTGCCGGCACTAGAATCCCCGAAATTGCGACATGCTCTGCCGCGAGATAATTCAGTTCCTCGATGCTCTCGGCCGAGCTCTCCGTTCGCGCTTCTCTGTCGTGCTCGATGCGAACCGCCGACGCGCCTCTCCCATGGCTCACTCGGCTTCCAACCTCGCTTCAACTTCCGCTGTGTTTCACCGAAATTATCGCGGTGAAGGGCCGTCGCGCGTGCTTGCCCCGCGCTTCGGAGCGGACCGTTGCCTCCGATGTGCTACGCGATAGTGCAGCATCGGCCGATTTTACGACGAGATCGTTTGGCTTTATTTTAAGCGCATTTTTCTTTCACGTACAGTTCGCTCGGCATAAATCGCTGGGGAAGTTTTGACGGCGATTAAGGGAATGCGTGACACGGAGACTTTTCTACTTTTGGAAGTAAAAATCACAAGTGTTATGAAGCAATAAATGAGACTTTTTTTTTTAAGAATTTGGGGTCATTTTTGCTCCACATCGATTCTGAGGGTCGAATTTTAAGACGTTCGATTGAACTTGCGATCGCTCTTGAGATCGAACTTAAGATCGAAGTTTTGTCCGAACTTCATTGCGCGTTTAAGATCTACCGTAAGCTCGAACTTAAGATCGATCTTAAGTTCAAATTAATAAAAAGTGATATAAAGCCGAAAATCTTCATATTGCCCTCCACGTATCGTTCTCCACCTTTCTTCACAACCATTAGTCATGTCATTGAGGGGAATGATTGGCAATCATTTCATAGAAACGGCTTTACGAAATTCTTCTGCCAGATGATTTATTGAGTATCATCAAAGTTAATTGCATTTGGGATCCAGTTATAAAATTGTTCGCCGAAACAGGGTTAAATTTCGACATATATATTTAACAGAATATTCTTGACACTATAAACTACTAGAAAAAAATTAGATTTTACTTTTAGAACGACGTTTTTCGACAACAAGTCGTTCTAAAAAGTACGAACCCTATTTACCGTGTCGTTAAGAATTTAATCGGGAACCTTTCTAACGAATTTATTACTCAATTGACTCGATGGCAGGGCTCCGACCTCCTTAAGGCTCATTGCCGTTTCGCCGAACGATGTCCACTTTTCCTTCGATATAGTACCGATAGAAATAAATTTGTTTTTGTCTCTCTCGGCAGCTCTCCAACGTGTTGGAAGTGCTTCCAGGAAGAAACCGGAGCAAATGCGAATTAGATAACGCTGCAGGCCGAGGGAGACTCGGAATGTCGCGGGCTCGCCACACTATAATTTCGCGTAATCGCAAATAACAATTATCCCCATAACTACGATGCACTTGGAAGGCAAATGAGGTCAACTCGACTCTCGAACACTTCTCCGCAAGTTCAGAAACTCTTGCCCTACACGAACACACACACATACACATACAGTTATATAAATATAAATATATATATATGTATTATATGTACATACATAAGTATATGTGTATATGCATGTATTATATATGTACTTATATATGTACTATGTGTATATATGTACGTATATAGATTATGTCCCTTTGCCGAGAGACCAACAGACAGAGAGAGATAGAGATGATTCAGTGGTAAGATCGTAATTCCGTGAAGCAATGAAAAGGACGGACATAGAGAAATCTGGAGATGCTGGAAGAGTCTGAGTAAGAGAGATATCCAGAGTAGTCGCGGGACTCTCCTCTCCCTCTTTCTCTCTCTGCCCCCTCGCTGCGTACAACAGCAGTGCAGTTCGAGTTGAGGTACGCTCCTATAGATACAGGGGTTTCAAGTAGACAGAGCCCAGTAGTATACCGAGTGTAGTAACGCAGCGGAGGAGGAGAACCAGAGAGATGCAGCAGTGCACCAGAGGAGCAACCACGAGTGTATCTCTTCCACTCGGGGAGGCTTCCGCCAGCGATAGCCCGTAACGGAAGCGGAAAGTTTCCTTCCGGGATTACGGGGGAGAGTGCAGTGCGCCAGCAGCCAGCCAGTCTGGACGTCCTCCCCGTGCTTTACCCTTCCCGTCCATCTACTCTCGTGCCCGTAATACTATATACCCATAGTTTCCGTTGCGTGCGCGTTAAATCTACCGGCTGCGATCTAGCAGGAGGAACTCCTGCGCGGATTACGTCGCATGCGAATTATAATGAGGATTCGTCGCACGGGCGCGTTAGGTCTCTTCTGGTCAAAGGTATGCGGATTTTTTTATAGTTTAGGCGTAAGTGCTGACTCGGGAATTATTTATTGTGGGTTTTTTGGGGCCAAGAAACCGATTCATCCAATTCTTTTTTTTTTTAGTATAACATTTCGAATCAGGGTGGCAAATTCATTTTGGGTCTTAAAAAAATTGTCGGAATATGTATTATAGATTGACCCACTTAACCGAGATCGAACGGTTCATTTTTTACCCCACCATCTCATATCCATTAAATCCTTGTAAATTGATCGCCCTCATTGATTTTTGTTCTCTCCTCTCCAGTAGAATCCTTCGCATCGCCGCGTCACATCCGCCGAACGATATTGATACAATCGACTGCCCGAAGAAGGAAGCAGTGCATTAACGGCGATAGCAGGTCGACTTTCTCAATCTAGCTGCTCCTCTCGCCGTCCGTCGGGTCGCGCGAGCCTTCGGGCACCGCCTCGAACCTCTTATACAGAATCCGTAACCGATGATTTCTTCGCCGAAGCCGCGGACGTCGCGCCGTTGCTCATTTTCTCTGAAATCGAGAGAGGCAAAGAGACTTTCGTTTGGAAAAATCGATTCCGATATAGCTTCGCTCCCACCGGATCGGCAGTGGAGACCGAGAGGGTTCCCGTCATGCGGAAGTGGAGCAGGCGAGAGGATGAAGTGGGCCCAGAGATGGGAAATGCTTGGTCAATGCTCATTACGTCGTTGCCGACGGCACTTCTTCGCTACTGGAGCGAACCTCTCCCATCGCACCCACCCAGCTTCCTTCCACTCTTTTTTCCCACTCCCTCTCACTCGACTCTTTTGTTTCCGTCCCGAGTGCCGGCGGGGCCGCGCGGAGACCGAGGAACGAAATTTCCAGACAGAGGAGACGAGAAGCGGTTGAAGCAGCCCGCGGGACTTTTCGCCACTCCGCTGCTCTCTCGCGGCCCTGCCTTGCGACCCTTTTCTCCGATCCATCTGGCACTTCGACCGATATACATTCGAATCGGAAAAAAAAAACATCTCAAAAAGATTGATTCCAATGACGATAACCGGTGAAACACGCGAACTGTCCTCGCAGTCGCCGATTCCCCGATGAGCCAATTAACGGAGAGGCGGCTACTTTGCGAGAGGACTCTAATATCCATCGGCACTTTGCCGGCAGCGCGGTTCCAATGAGGATTTCAGTGGCTGCGCGTCAAGGGCCGGCGCTTCCAACCGGTAACAGCGAGAACGAGAATCGCGCGAGGGATCGCCGCGTGCAAAGGGGGGGGGGGAGGGGGTGAGGATAATTAAGGCCGAAGCCCGATCGACGCCGGGCGTGTCCGCACAGTGTAATTAAGGCTCCTCTCTATCCCTCAGTGATGTACTCCCTGTGTGGCGCCCCGAGCCGGGTTCCTCTTTCACACCCAGCCCCCCCCCCCCCCCCCCCCACGGCTCGTGCGTTCGACATGCAGAATTTTCGCCAAACAATGCGCCTTTCCGACGTGGCAGACCTACTCGCGCGTGTCCCATCGATCCGGGTCCTCGGTGAATATGTCACTATTATCTATCTAGGTAAAACCCCACCCCCCATTCCCACTCCCCTCCGGGAGAATTAAGAAACATTTGATGGCCAAAAAAGTCCGGGATTTTGTTTGTATTCATTTTACCATTAATTTATGTATTTTTTAATCGAACGAACGTTCGAGAATTTTTGCCATCTTCGCCGTTCGAGAATTTTGGCAGAATTTTCGACATCGAACGCGCCTTTCCAAAGTGGCAGACGTACTTGCGTGTGGCCTATCGATCCGAGTCCTCGGTGAAAATGCCACTGCATTATCTATCTCACTAATCCCCCCCACCCCCTCCGCCCAATCGTCGGAAAGCAAATTAAATTGACGTATTACCGTAACAAACGCCGACAGAAGTAGAGTAATAATGTGCGTACAGGACCCTCCGTCAAAACGGGAGTTGGGAAAATCATGTCCGATTCAGATCTTTCCCATACATACGCGTTCCAAACAATAGAGATTCCCTCCAGGCAATTTTATTTATGTAGCGCTATTGCGCGAAATGCCCGGAAAATCGGCAGCGCATTGTTCCGTCAGCGTATTGTCGATGTTGACGATTATCGTGTGTAATCATAATCGTTTGTAGTAACAAAACGATGCAGGTTGAACGGGGCCGGTGTTGGTCGATCGGTATGGGAAGGTGGAGCTGGTTCGTTGACCAGGCAGCATGTGCCGCAACATCCCACCCAACGCCGCGGTAATCGCAGCAGTTGGATTGTTCGTTGCGGGGCGCATAACGGCGGTCGGGAGGTGCCCGTGGGAATTCCATTTCTCCGTTGCAGGTCCATCCTCCCCCACCTGGCCGGGTCCTGGGGGATGAAACTGGGGAGGATCGCTGAGGACCTCCTCGATCGGTACCACCGCGCTCTGCGGGCCTCAGCGAAGTCTCGTTGCCCTCTCGCACGGACAATGATCGCTCGAGGAACATTTGTATCGGCGTCGTCCCAGCCGCAATCCCGCAAACGCCGGCAATCCACCCTCGGACCGGCTCTCCCAGTGCGCGCCACCCTCGGCCACGACCGGGGCTGCGCGCGAGCCTGTCCACTCTCACCGGATGTCCATGCGGAAAGCATTGTCCTTACGGAGAGTGTTTCCGTCTAATCGTTCGTAGTGCTCATGCCGGCAAGCTTTGTCCCTCTCAAACTCAACCCTCCTTCCCGCCCCGCCGCGCTACCCTCCGAGCCGCAAACCCACAACCTTCGGTCGAAGGACCGCGCGAATACGCTCCCATTGATGTGGAGGTCTACGCAGACGGGGCACGTACAAACCCCCCGATCGATCGAGCCGGCTCTCTCGCGTGTAACGTTTCCCATACATTATTTGGAATCGCGAAATTACTTTCGCTCTGCGTAGCTCTCTGGGACGTTTCGTGTTCTCTCGCTCCTCTCTTCGGCTTCGGTCTTCGAAACCACGCTCGGTGGCACACGGCGGAGAGATGAGACTCCGCTCGCTGAGCGCACGCCCGAATGCGTTCTTTTATTACTCGCGGAATAAAGAAGGTTTGGAGAATTGAGACACATTTGGTGGCCAAAAAAGTCTGGGATTTTGTTCGTGTTCATTTGATCATTTATGTTCTGCTTCCTCATGGAGGAAACCAACACAGCAAATGATTTCTGGTAGATGAAGCTTAGCGAATAATGGAACTTTATGAGAAAGCGATATGATTTATGTTTTCAACTTTTATGAGGAGACGATGTGAATATTTTTTAAAAGTCGATTTTCGACTTTTTAAAAATCGAACTAACGGTGTTATGGGAAATATTTCCAATGAAGGAAGATAAACATTACGCGGTATCGTATTTTTGAGATCGTTTGACCAGGAAGTTTCCGCTTCTCCTCACTTCCGCTTCGATCTTCGAAACCACCCTCGGAGGCGCTCTGAGGGGAAAAGAGAACGCCGAATGCGTTCATTTCTTACTCCAGAGAAAAACCCTTTTAAAAGTATGGTTAAAAATGCAGCGAGCTGCGTATGCGGGGCAAAATGGAACAGCACGAAATTGTACCGAAGAGTAATTTCATATCGCTTCGGAATCGATGCTGCATTTGTCCAAAGTACTTCTTTCGACGGCTGCCTTTGTCATCGTTCTCGGAAGGAAGTCATGTCCATTCGTCGAGTGTAAATAATCGGGAGCCGAGAGTTTCGAGTATGACCATCGATGCGCGAGGCGATCAACGACCGATAAATCGGAGTTCGTTGACGCTGGGATCTCCGTCAGGCGACCGCTATGAATGTCTCGCTACTCAACTCGTGGCAGCGGCACAAAAGAAAATCTATTATTAAAACAGATCGACCGGGGAGCACTCCGATGTTAATACTCCGGCTCGAACGGGTCCCCTGCAGATGCTTTTATGCAATGGACATAAAATCAACCGGGTCCGGACTCCCCGCGAGACGACTCGAATTCACTGACCTCGTTGCATCAATCTCATTAACAAGCGGAAAGAAAATCAACGTCCATTTTAATATATCAGAACTAATGATTATTTTTGTCTTCCGTTGAATTGAAGATTCTACGAGCTTGTACCTCATGGTTATGAATTATTAAAGTATTGAAAGAAAAAAAAATGGGGATAACAATTTCATAGCTACGCGAAGTGGTCGCCGGGCGGAAGTGGGCGACATTATTATCGGATGACCCGCGTCGAACGAGCCACGTGAAATCATAATTTCTCGTGGTCTCTCAGCATTATTGCCGTGTCCAGTTAATGCATGAAGGGGACACGACATCGAGAGAAACGACGTCGTCAGCATGTAATCCTTCATCGCTTCCATTCGCCAACGAAACGGACTCGTTCACTGGCCTCGTTGCGTCAATTTCATTAACAAACTAATGAAAATCAACGTCCATTTTAATATGTCAGAACGGATGATTGTTTCTTTTTCCCGTTTAATCGGAGATTCTGCGAGTTTGTAGTCCGTGGTTATGGATTATTAAAGTAATGAATGAACCACAGTAAATGAACATTTCATAGCTACACGAAGTGACCGACCGGCGGAAGTGGGCGACATTATTGTTGGATGACCCACGTCGTCGCTAACGAACCATGTGAAATCGTAATTTCTCGTGGGCCGTCGACATTATTGGCATGTCCAGATCGTTAAATAAAAGTTGCACGAAGGAGAAACGACATCGGGAGAAAGGAAGTGCTCAGTATTTTTTTATGTGTTCCATCACTGGGAGAAATTAAATTAGTAAAAGCGACGATACTGACTTATCACCATGAAAAATTGCAACGATATCTAGATAGCATTTTGCCAATAACTGCCAGAAATTATGTCTGCACGGGATGGTGGCAAATTTATGTCATGTGCGTCCGTATTTGCTTATGTTTTGGCAGCATTCAATGCCGAAAATTTTTAGGCTCATATTGCCTGCAAGTTGTCGGCGAGGCTTGCTGGTTCTTTGCGTCTCACTACGAAGATTTATTTGCTTCAGTCATGGTTATTTTTTGGTGAAATTAAAAAGAAAAAATACATTTCTTATCAAATTTAATTTTAATTTAATTTCAAGTGCCTCCACGAATTCTCACAAAAATTCAATAACAATAATCGTTGGTGTTACTCCTGTTGTGTATCATATTTTAGAAAGATATATCAACATTTAAATGAACCTGAACGTTAGCACAATTTTCGAATAAATGTACTCAGCCATCATTTTAGAGAAGCTTTCGCGATCTTAGCTCCCTGAAGTGTGTTGAGTCTAAATCAAAACAACCAGCATTTCCTAAATTTGCGTCTGTGGAATTCATTATACTCACGAACCGCGATTGAGGTTGATCCGGTATATTTATCGAAATCGAGATTCATTTCGTCTGTAGTTATCGTGATTTTTTTGATGTCTTTATTTGTCTATAATCGCACACCCACCGCTGTCGGTAGGAACTTGTCAGTATGTAATCCTTCATCACTTCCGTTCGTCAACGTCAGGTATTCTCGTTATTTCGATGAACCCAAGCGTCTCCTCACAAAACATCAAAGCGCACGAATCGCGATGGTGTAATGAAGTTGGAAGCCTTGGATGCGCTTTTTCTACAGAAGTCATTTGCAGTGTCCTAACCGTATGCAGTCATCTGGGCA